>JTDE01000207.1:0-50305 GCA_014338405.1 Paragonimus skrjabini miyazakii | reverse complement strand
CAGGTTGCCCGATCGCCTCGAGAGGAGACACAGTTACTGTCTGTTAACTCCAATCGATGACCCCTCGACTAGGACTTCTCTCCAAGTTGAAATCACGGGACTCATTGACTTGTTGAGCGGTATTTGATTACTGATGAGTGGTAGGGGATTTTGGTTTTCATATAGATTGAACATCACATGTGATTGTTGCAAATGCTTCATACAATTATCACTATAACACATGCGACGATGTGTGAACGAATGAAACTGATAGTTTTTCTTTCTTAGGTTAGAAAGCTTTGTGGTTGATGTGCCGTTCAGAATAAAACATTCAAAGCGGACTATTTTTTCAAAAATTAAGTGTCAGTGGGTTTTTAGAATTAAAAACTGGCAGTCCTAAGACAAGTAACTGAGATGTTAGTTATGCATTACTATTGTCTAATGCAGATCACTCCCGGCGGGCTTACTCGATTGAAGATATTGATTTCTCTGAGGTGCAATCATACAGACCTAGATGGGCTGTGCTGAATTACACACCTTACGATAACTCGCGCAGGAATAACTTCGACAAAATATAAGGCGGCACGTAAGCAATGGTACAGTACACATAAAGTAAACCAATTAAACCCTACCACATATGTGAGTGGAGCAGCAATGCACCTGCCTTCTGTTTTCACAAAGTGGGCTCTCTCACTTACCCAAATGGGCCTTGGGCAACGAATACCGATTTTTCCACGGTCAGGTATAGACGCTGTTGATATCTATCAATCAAACAGTCGTACTACTGATTCAACATGCTGTAATGAAACTTTACTGCGCAACTATCCATACAACATATTCAACGCGTACCTGGCTCAAACGTCCAAATATTGCAATCTTCCGAACTTCGCACATTTTACATCCTGACAATTGAGGCAAGTGAAGATTTTGTCTGTGGTGTGTGCCATTTCACTTATGGTATTGTTGACAGTCCGCCCAGCCAAGCCCTTTATATTCTCTTCTGTAGATGGGGCCCAGCTTTATTCAACCGGCTGACGACTCTACTCCGAAAACTTTGGGTTAATGAGATCGTTTTAAGTGGTTGAGGTTTGGCTAACACCATCCCCAATTTCCAAAAGTAGCCTGCGCATTCTGTGTGCAACTTACCGGGGGATTAACCCGACTCCTACTGCGTTGAAGTTGTATACAGTCCTCACAATTCGTTGACTAAGGGAAACGTGTAAACGACACACGCCTAAGGGGCAGGCTCAGCTTCGCCCTGGTTGTGGCCGCGTTGATCAAACTTTCACACTCCGACAGGTGTCTAATCTCCGTCATTCATATTGAAGGCCAGCAACTGTTACCTTTTCAGACATCTCAGGTGGCGTGCAACAAGATTGTCCAGCTTACTTTTTCCTACTCAACTTTGTAGTAGACAAAATCTTGGAGTACGTCACGACGTATTGTAAATATGATAGTGAGAAACTGCTTCCAGATATTCGGATCTAAGATATACAGTATATCGACGACATTTATCAAATCTATGATGATTTACTGGGAGCCCAGGACATGTTAGACAAACCGGATGCATCAGTTTGTTAGCTTGATATGGTCTGCTTACTCTCAAAATGCCAGGAGATGCCGTAAGATCGGTAGGACTCCGCACCTGCTCTTATTCTTGATAGTGAACTATTGGAGGTAGCTGAGAGGTTCATGTAACTTGATAGACGAATCAACCCAGGCAGAATGTATGACGAGATAACAGATCGCGTAGCTGAGGCTCGGATGGGGTCTGCTAACTTGCGTCATCTATGGCGTCGGCATGATCTCAGTCTCCAAAACAGCAGCTACGTGTGCAAAAAGACAGCTTGTCAGCGCTGACGAACTTCGCCGACATGTCTTCGGGACGGATGGTTCTGTCGATCTCTCAGCACAATTATCTCACTTCACAGGCTTCTTCATCTTGGTCACATTTTACGAACAGCAACTCACAGCCTGTCACATCGTGTGTTATTTACACATGTTGGATTAGGCTGAAGGAGGTAGCCTGGCGATCAGTATGTGACGTAGGTTCTTGGCGTAAAGACATCAACATTGAAGCTTGTTTCAATGGGGAGTGCCCGACTTCCTAGCTAGGGTTCATAAGACAAATAACACCTTTGGTTAGGAACTCTGTTTTCTAAACTAAAGGATAGAAGAAAATGGCGCTAGTGTTGCGAATACATATGTGCATCAACTCAGTCTTTCCACTACGCCTTTCTCCTTCTTTGCCTTCCACAATATATTGTGGCATGTTTGCTAGTTCATGTGATATTTTCGTGTTATATATATATACACGTATATATATATATGGTTTCGTTGGTCAGTGAAAAACAGCGAATTTGTTTGTAGAGATGGATCTGTGTTGGATCTACCACGTCGTCATTCTGTTTGGACTAGGGAGGGGCTGGTTTATGTCGCTCGTTTAAACCACCATGGATAACATTGCTATCGGTGTCCAGTGTGTATTTAGTAACGTGTTTTTTTTCAGCAGGCACTGCCATCGGACAGTTTTTTCAATGTGATTGATAGCATGTCTGTGGGCGAACCCATATCCAGATAGGTAGGTTTGGCACTGATAGGTCGATTAGAAGGGTCTTAGCATGACTGGTGATTGCTGCGTTCGCTGGAATACTAAAAGTTATAGACGAAATATATGACCTAATAGACGGGAAGTACATACAGGATTTTACCAATAACGGGTCATAAATTTCAATATAGATGTGGGGGGGTTATTCACTTTGTATCTCCGACCATATCGTTGTCACCAACCAGTTTGTCAAGCATCGTAAACAAAAGGATGACATTACCAATAGCTCTGTGACCTGTCGAATGGTTGAAAAGTTTTCTCGATCACTAGATTAATGATCCGGACAAATACGCGATCGGTTTGGCAGCAACAATAAATGGCTTGGGAGCAGTCAACAATTTTTGGTTTACCTTTGGATCCTACGTTTTTCCCTCATGTTCAAGTCTGGGTTATACAATCTATTTAAACACTATTTGTTACTAAGTAGAAATTTGCTACTGGGACACTTGAATAGGTGATCATTTGTTTGGGAAATGTATGCGAAAACTAATACCTTGCACTTATTTAAGTCAGAGCTTGATATAAACCGTTGTTATTAGATATCGGACAACTACATTTTTCAACTTGGAGAGATACTGAAGAATCATTGTATCTGTGGTTTGCTTACTAGAAACAAAACTTCGCTTTTAAGTTACTTTTTAACTGTGTTACAAAGCCTATATTTTAGGTCACTTATTCCATATAAATAATTTTTGACTGGTTCAAACTTATTATTCGCAGTATTGGCTTCAGTATTGAGTTGGTGATTATCATAACAAAAGCACATCTCATCACTGTTGCGTTGCTTGATTTGATACGAAATCCAAAGTTTGTTTTGTGATCACTAACCCATTCTATCTTCCTACACCCTGACAGATTTCGAAGCATTTCGGCCAGTTTCTATAGAAAAGCAGATGGGATCCTGTTGGTTTACGACTGTACCTCTGAATCATCATTTCTGCACACACGAGAGTGGATCAATATCATACAGGTTTGTGAACGAGATTTGAATAAAACTGTTTCAGCGTTTTCCCTGCTGGCATCTGAGACAGATTCAACTAACTCCCACACAAAAATAAACCAGTTTTGTAATCGGTCCCAGTGGATAACACTGAAATGGTGAGCAAACGCTTAGACCTTATGGAGTCTCATCGGCATCAAGAATGCCAGGGATTTGAACCCACCAACCGTAAGCAAGTGACACTATGGTAAACCATACATTTGTCTGCTAAACTGGATTCGAGCCCCAGACGTATATCATACTAATTAGACCCAACTAGGTCGGAATAGCTGCCTACCATCTCGCTGACGATTACTAGTACTATCTGGTTGTAAAAGTCTTTTCTAACCTCTATGGGTCAAGGTGGATGCTCTCCTAGTTTTGAACTCAAAATGAAACTGATGAACCCTTCATCCTACGACAGAGTGAAATTCAACAAATGAGGAGAGTACCCCAAGACGTGTAGTTTTTCATTGGTGCAATAAAATTAGGTAAGTTGATTCAAACAAAACCCTGTGTAATAAGGCATCACATGTTAGAAAGATTGACTCGATGACGACAACATAATGTTCGCACGTATTCTCTCAGTTGGGCAGTGGCCACCCTAAAGCCTATCACGACGGCATTGAACATCACTCAAGTATGATCACGGCATTCGCATGTGCACAAACTTTCCAGTTAATCTGTTTCAAACGGAAGCACAAATCTTGAGCTTCTCTGACGTTGAAACTTGTCAGTGGCGTACATTTCTGTCAGGATCGGAGTTTGAGCTTCTAATGTAGAAATGCAATGTTTTGACGAAAAACCTCGAAAATGAAGAGAAACCGTAAACTGAATGAGAAAGTGCGCAGAATTAAAAAGGAAGACATAAAGTGTTAGTTTCCGATTTTCGTGATTTACTTAAAAGCAGAGACCGCACAGTAAGATACTCAGAAAATTACAGACAGAATGATCAAGTTCAAGGTCGACGTAGACGTGAGGAGATTGGTTATTGACGCATAAACTTTAAGACGATGAGTAACATTTCAACACATCTGATGGATTTGAAAAGAGTGAGTAACAGAAAGCGAGTGGTTTTGTACAGAAGCAGTTCATCAGTTGCTACGACGAAAATAATAATTAGTGTACAAAACGACAAGAGGCAAGAACTGTCAGATGGTGGCAACTGTTCAGAACGCCTGGCATCATGTTATCATAACTTAGTTCGGGTCAAACGAATGTTTGCCAGTTCGGTATGCAAATTGCAGGAAGTACAAGCTAAAGGTTGCATACCAAGGGTTCACGGTCAGCCTGATAGAGATAATGAGCTTTGAGTGACACACGCGAAACTGTAAGCGCGGGCTAACGTGAGACCAAACCAACTGAAAGTCAAGTGGAAGTAAAGGCGATTTACTACCCCACTTGGTAGACGGTAAATTGTACTTACCAGAAGGAACTTCAACTGTTTGACGGACCGTTGCGTCATACGCAAGCTTCAAACTCAGCCGCGATTTCAACTGATGCAATACACGAGAGGTTGTAGTTGAGTGCCCACTTCTTAGTAGCTGCTAAATCAACTCAGTGCGTGTAGTTCTGTGTACTGAATGAGCCACCCGTGCAAAGATATGCCCACTGATTTGTTTCCACTGTTGTTTGGCACAAGCCTGACGTACCTTTTCCGTAGGTACCATTTTTGTTCAATTTCGTCATGGACGATATAATGAAGGACTGTCTGCGGCACTCAAACGTTGCTGGTGTGGACCTCCTACCTAATGGAAGGCTCACTGATCTTAATTATGCTGACAACAAGGTGCTGCTTTTTGACAACTTTCAAGCAGCACAAGTAAAGCTGAACGCCATTTCGCGTTCCGCTAATTACTTCGGAATGCGCTTTACAGCCTCGAAATGTAAAGTACTTCTGTAAGGTTGCTAAAATTACGTAGATTTAATGTTAGATAATGAAACCATGGAGGTTGTTGACCGGTTTGTATAACTGGAAAGCTACATCAGCGGCGGCGACGGTGTAGGGAATGAAATAGGGGCGCGTATTTCTAAGGCTAGGGCGGTGTTTACTAATCTGAGGCACTTATGGCGACAGAGAGGTACTTCTCTGAAACTTAAGGGTCGCGTACATCAGGCAGCAGTGAGGGCTGTATTACTTTACGGCAGCGAAACCTGGCCACTCAGGGTAGAAGACTTAAACCGTCTTTAGGTGTTTGACCACCGATGTCTGCGTTCACTCGCTCGTATCGGGTAGTACCAACGAGTGAGCAACGAGGAGATTAGAAATCGGGTGTTTGGCATTGATTGTCAAACGAGTTCTTCCGTTCAGTCACTACATTTGCACAGACAAATGGTTAGGCCATGTACTAAGGATGCCAGCTAGTCGTTTGTCACACCCAGCACTGTTTGCCGACGCTTCGGTCGATTGGCGTAAGGTGCGAGGTGAACAGATGATGACCTGGCGTAAACAAATGAAATCGTTCACGAAGGGGTTGGTCACTGTAGGTTAGGTTTGTCTTCCGGGCTAGGGCCCTCGCGACTCACAGAGTCGGTGGCTTGAGACGTTAGTTGGGATGGCGGCTAACCGAGCTCAGTGGCGTGAATGTTGTCGTTGTTTGGCCGAGTTGGTTGTGAAGTGAGTGTATTTAATGACGTGAGGTAGTGAAAGCCCTTGCCAATGACGCCTTACTTTCACTTACAGCTCGGTTGTTTGTTTGCAAGATGTAGGCGATTGGTATTGTATGTTTGAATATAGACGTAGCTATTTTTAGTGATTAGGTCCCTTCCCCCTTTTTTCTTCTCTCTCTCTAAACAAGGTTTGTTTCTTCTTCTTCGTGGTTATGTGGCAGTTAAGCATCAGTGTGAACCACTGAGGCATTACTGTCTATGATGATGGTTTCCGTAGGTACAGACTGAACCCTTGTGGTTGATGGTCAACGCCATCGACTCCGTCCTGGATGATTATGGTATCGGTGTCGTCTATCCATCAAACATGACGTTCGTAGCAAGCATGTACTTCTGATGGCTGATATCAGTCCGCATCTGATGAGACCAGGATTGTCTCCCTGTAAAAGCAAATAATGATAAAGATTTGTATACAGTAGAGGTAGGATTTATTTATTCAGTGATGTTACATATTGTGACCGCCCGTATTATTCCACTTTACCTGATGCAAAAGCTTTGTATGAATTATGCATCGGTTGCTGTACTCAGTAATTTTCGTCTGTAGGTGATGACTCATACCTTCTGAAACGGAAACACTGATCAGACTCGATTCCTTCATAGCATATGCTTCTAGACAAAAAGTCATGTTCTTTTTATTTATTATGACATAGAAAAGGCAACTGTTCATTCATCTTGAGTTCAAAAGCAAATATTATATTTTTTTATGGGGAATCTTATGTTCCTTGGAACTGCATTACTTCAGCTTTGGATGTACCGACAAGGATTCCACTTTATAAAATGGAATCTGTCACAATTCAATTAACGTCTGCTGCTCTAACTAGTCTATGGAAATATCCAGATCTACGCCAACCTGTTTGCAATTATCCTTATCAGACTAACCACAAACTTTAACCAAAAAAACCCATATTTTCATACCACACTTATGCGTATTCGCCTGACATTGACTTTAATCAGATATCATGCAACCAGAACTTCACTGAGATATTAGTGTCAGTCATGCTGCATTCTGTTGTTGTTACGCTTTCCCAGTATGAATAGCATGTATCTGTTTCGTTGTAGTAACTAATGCTAGACGATGGAACTGTCCCTGTACAATACACCTTGCATTCTGATGAGTAGTTAGGGAATTGGTTGGCTACTAGATGAATATAACTCTCATTTGATCGTAGCCTTAGCATTCAGGTGAGGTTTCCAGCCAATCATTCCCGTAAAGAAGTACTATACCTTTTTTCATACTGGTTTCTCTTTTAGGCATATGAATGTATCTTTCGTGTAAAAGCCCTTCGTTTTAACGCAGTAGAATTTCTCCATTGTATTTTGAGGCTGTGGAACTGGCTTATGATTGGTCTTGTGGACTCAGATTTTACGGCCTTTTTGATTGCGACTGCACGCATTGGCTGCTGCGCTAGGACAATGCCCGAGGGAACACTTGAGTTGTGAAGGTCGTCATGTGGTCCAACCGTTGTAAAGAGTCCAGCCCAGAGGGGGCAGAGAGCACAAGCAGAGTAGTAAGGTGAGACATTGGCTAGTTATAAAGATTCATAACAAGACAAGAGTGATAAACAGAATTGCAGAACTCATAGAATAGTCAGTTAGGCATATCGGGAGCTCTGGGACCAACATATCGGCTTAACTAAAGCAAATGAGTGAGCACTTTAGAATGATCAGTTAGGTCAATAAGAGTTATACAACAGAATAATCATGATGGTCACAGGAACTATCACTGGGTGCTTTATAAACAAGAGACGAATCATCCCACCTTTAAGCTGAAGGTGTAGATAGTATAGAAGTTTGAATAAACCGTCGTATCGTTCGACTAAAACTTGCTGTATTGATTGTTCATAAATATTATACCGAAATATAATTTTCGTTTAACATTTTCTGTATATGTATGAATACATAATTGAATGTATAAATGTTCTTTGTCACTCACTGTAGCCACTCCCCATTTTGAAATAACGTAGCTACCTTAGTAGTTTTTCTTGTTCACTATTTTAAGTAAAATCCCCTGGTTGCTCATCAACAAACTTGTCATTACTAAGGGACCATCGACTCGAATGGACTGGAAAGTCTATGGGAATGTGACGATTGCGATCAATTGGGGGTGGTCTTCCATTTATATGCAAACCAAAATCCCTTACTAATCATCAATAACTGTACAGCCAGATGTAATCCACAAGAGGGTTTCGTTTGATCGCGACTGTGTGGGGCTCATAGCACTTAATATCAATCACACGCATATATGCATCATGATGTGTGCTGCGGAATCCACTTCCGTGAGGTGAACTGTTTTTTAACCACTTGGTGTGGTGATTTCGTCAGCTTAAAAATCTATCTTGGTATTTCACCTAGCCTGGTCGTTGAGCACCAGCTGTAGTAATCAGCGTTAAGCTGTTACGATGAAAGCTGGAAACAAGTTTATCCATAGCTAGACATGTACCTACCTGTGTCACAGTACAGGCAGCACCGATCCCCACTGAGCTTTCGTTTAGTGAATACGTCCAAAAATGCCAAAAACAGAACTTGTTAAGTTCATCGTCACATACGGTGAACGTGTGTACCTTAAGTAAAACACCTTTAGTGTATATTGGATTTTTAGGAGAACGCTGGACGTGATATTCCGGTTGTGGTCTTGGCAAACAAGGTAGATCTTCGGGACCAATACGAACGCCAAGGCACACAGTGTGTGAGTTGCGTGGATGGACGTCAATTTGCCCAGGTTGGTTATAGCTTTGCTACCCTATTGAATATTTGTACGATTGTGCTTCTGTTATCCGTGAGTGAATACACTTTTCTGTCTACGTTTTTCAACGGTCTCTTCGAAACCATCATAGAGTCAGCACATCAGAACTGATCATCAAATTAGGACGCCCTAGCTAACTCTGTTGGTTCAATTCAAACCAGAAGAAAGAGGTGTTTACATGATGGATGCTCCACTTGGGAATGGAATAGGAACATTGGTTTATGAATTCGGCAATATTTTACCTGATCACCACAGACAAAATAGGTGTGCACTGCTTTTCCCCAAGAAGAAACGCTGTCATTGAGGGAACAGTTTTATTAAGTATGATATGTTTGCATTGGGTGCCTAAAACAAAAACAAAACGAAGCCCTCAGCACTTTACAGGAAACATTTTTCGGAAACCCATAATAGGCGAGTTCACCTAGAAAAAACAGTACGACAATTTTGTGAGTCCAGACGAAATTGCCTACGTATTGACTTCAGAGCGGATCATCAACTTACGAAAGTTAATTTACATGCGATTTTCACGCGTTTCTCTGGAAGGTTAGAACTTAGTCTGCAGACGATTACTGAATCCAGTCTATGACTTATTCAACGACAGTTGTGTGCCATGTGTCACGCCAAAACAACTCCCTTCTAGTGATCTCTTGAATGTGCAATGGTCCACTTCAATTAAGACATGTTGCGGATGTGAGTGTGCAGAGGGTTTGAGAAATTTCGTTTTGGACTCTGGAAACGCAATCTTATTGGCCCACGTACCGCCAGTGCCATCTGAACCAAAGACATTTTCTCCGGACGACAGGAAGATGCAAACCATAGTTTGGTTTCTTAAATTGGTATCTAACTAAGTGAGAATCGGCAAAATCTTCCTCACATTGCTGCCCATAAACTGGTTTTGATCTCAAGTAAAACAGAATGTCTTTCTACTAATCGAGATCTCCCAGATTACATCAATCTCTGTATGGGTTTTTTTAGATCTGGGTAACCTGATAGCGTACAACCATACAGTCACGTGAGTGTAAATACTGGATGATGAAACACCGCCAGTTTTCTCATTCTATTTGTTAATGCGAACGGTATCTTGCTATTAGCAGTATTGGTTGACCAAGCGTGTGATCCTTTATCGCTGTGTATTAATTATGCTATATGCAAGCTCAGCCAATCGGTATTATACGTATTTCCAGAGGACCTAGAGTAGTTTAAGATACTGCGAACTACCGTGATAAAATCTCAGTAGTACTCATAACAGTATGACTATAGTGACAGTTCCTACAATATAACGTTAGATCACTTAGTCACACACGTCGATTTGAGTTCACGAGATTGAGATGTCTTCCTTCCCATCCGAGAAGATACACTTCCACGGAGGAAACACCGTTGCAATCCCATCAAGATTTTTCCCGTTGGGGGAGCGCTATGTACTCTTTAGAGTACTGTATATCATGTGAGATATGAACACCACTGTTTGCCCTACAGCTTTATCATTTCTGGGAATGTGCAGGCTGCTTGTATCTACGGGAAACACTGCTGGTTCTCCTGTTGTAGATTAGCCAACTGTAATTAGTCGTTAGCCGGTAACTACTGATTTTAGCTAGTAATCAGTGTCTGCTCATCATGTTCAGCCAATGCCTGTTCAGTTAGATAAACTCAGCCAGCGAGTTTTAGTTTGACCTCCAATCCGCTCGGAGCGCTGCAATGTCCAATCGATTGTCATCAACATTTACCAAGACTAGACAATTTTGTTAAACGTGAAGGTTTACTGACACGCATGTGTCCACACTCTACATAGAGGCGCTAACTCATTGGGCTCCACTTACGCAATTTGAATGATCAACCCTTGACGAGAAATGGTTGCAGTGCGTGTGTGCGCTCTCATTTTGTGTGAACCCACTGAATACACAACACCTGTTAAAAACTGACCAAAAGCGATGATCACCTGATAAACACTCGGGAAAACCCACGTACAAATTGCCAAGCCTCGGCTCAGCCTTGTCCCTGATTGAGCTCCCAGTCGTGTAGATTTTCAGGTTGATGACCACGTATGAGTGGTGTGCAATGGTCGTCAACTGTCCCCTCTCCAGGTAGCTAAAATTAATCGGGCCCTGACAATCACTAATTTATCCAGTTGATGTAAACATCCGTCTGAGAGAGCATACTTATGTGTGTACATTCTAGTGGCCCTCCTAGGGAGTAGATATGAATATATGGTCAGGAAAATCGCTGTTCTTTCGGTCAGCCACGTTGCGGGCCACATTACCACTATGAGCTACCCCAGAAAGAAATGTCTCACAATGTACCGAACGACTTGCTCCCTTCCCTTTGACATGCATTTACCGCAACAATTTCCTTAACCCTAAAGCTGAGATTCTTCCGCTTTCAACATTTGCACGGTCCACCGCACACTGTACACTGTAGGTTTCAGTTCAAGGAAGCCCATGATGATTGAGAAATTTTCACATGGTGTTAAGCCACCACAGACGACACACACACGCCATTCGATTGATGTGTTTGGTTCACTGTGCAATGTTAGACGCAAACATCGAGCACTGACACAATGGATTGTATAATGGGAGAGTAACTGCGGCTTCCACGGACTGACACATACGATATAGACTGGAACTCTACATCAGTTGAATTGAATCCAGTCACATTTTTCTGACGCTAGTACATATGTTGGCCTCAGTGTTTACCCAACCGGTTATGAAGGACTCTTTTAAGCTGACTGTGGAATCTGCTAACACTATACTAAGAAAATTCAACAGACTCCAGATAGACCACTTTTACTTTGAACATAAATCATGGTTGATAGCATTCTTCGCATTCAGGTTAACGTTCCATTCAACCTGCTCCCAGTGAGCATGGCTGAGCTTTCAGATATGATAACTCGGTCGTGCCTGATATGAGGTCAGCTGAGCAGTAGTCAACATAGTTGTTTTCTAAAAGTGTGGTCGGAATTAAAATCCCGGCAGTGACAAGAATATGCAGCCCCGAAGAATTTTAGCAGAAGGAAAACCCGGGTCTAGTGTCTCTTTTCGGAACAGGTTCGCCACAATGTCTATCTGAATGCGAAAACTGTAATCGAGTCGAAGTGACGTTAAATTTAAAATCATCCAATGTCCCAACTACTCAGTCGCAGTCTAGAACACTTCAGATTCATCAAGGATTCTTGAATATTAGACACAAGATATCTTTACTATCCCCGCACACATAAAGGACAACGGTTGTGGCGCAAATCTAGCGCTTGACTCAAAACAACTCGCTGCTTGTTTGTATTATAACATATTCGTAGATGTGAGTCCCATTCTCACAAGTAGTCGCCATAACCACTCTCTTAGGCAAACTGTTTATCCGTTCTGACATCCTTTTTTGCGTCATATGATCTGAAGATCACTTAAAATGTGTTTCATGGGACAGTTCTGCACGAAAAACAGAGAAGCTCCTTCAGATGAATAAAGCAAGGATGAAAAAACTGAGCAGATCACAAATTTAAAGTGAACAAAGTTTTTAATCGTAACCTTTTGGAGTTCACCGAAAACTTCTGCAATACTAAACACAAGAACCCTCGTTTGCTACAGACTAGGTTAGCATCATATCCTTTGAGACCATACCGCCCATAGAACTTCACAAAGCAAATGGAAGCGTTTACACCGAAGGAATTAGTTTAAATCTGTCTTCTCTACTTTTACTTTCTGTGCCCCTCAAACACCTCGCATTACCGTGAGTTGTTAATATTTTTCACGATCACAAACCTGGTCAGATCGTTTGCAACATCTTTATGAGTACATTTTTAGACCACTTCCCTTCAGTGGACCACTTTTCTCTTCATATTAAGTCTTCTTTACAAGCAAAGAAGCACCTATGTGTTCTTGAGCTGGAGACTGTGCATCAACTTCCAAAAGCTTAAAAATGCAAGTACTTCAGAAATAGTTTTCTTAAGGGACTGAAGATTCTTTGTTCCATCTAGCTTCCACTTAAAATAACGAAAAAATGCCCAACCTTTGGTTAATAAAACACTAAGTTTGTTAGGTTAGAGAGGTTAATTCTTTTGCATTGCACAACAATGACATTTTTGCTTGGTTGACTGATGTGTCCGAGACCTACTGGTGGACAGGGGACTTGTGACTACATTACACGTATTTGACTCCAACGACGTTGATGTGGGGTAACTCGGTACTAAAATGGACGTGAACGAACAAGCAGTATTGAAGAGCAACATATTTTGTTTACTGTAGAATATTTATATCTCGATCAAAATTCTGTACCGTCGTTTTAACATCGCAAGTGTCCTATAAAAAGCACTGTTGAATAGTAACTGATATCCTGCATACGGGATTGTTACTATCGACCATTGCTCCATAGGTTGAATATTACACATAAATCATCCTAGTTTCCTTAAGTAAGAAGAACAGAAACACTCGGAATAATTATTAGGACTCATCAAAGACGTACATTCTTGACAATACCGGCATTCGAGTTCTGGTCCACTTTCTCATGAGCTGACCACGTTGATCACAGAACTGACCTCAAATTCGACATACTTGTGTAAACATAGTTAATTGTTTCATCAAGTTTACAGTGGTATACCTAGAATGTTGTTTACACTTATTTACAAACCCTGCTTTTAAAGAAACTGAAATAAACCCATCTACCCTACTATAAATGAATACTTCACTCATTCGAAATAATGTAATGTAGCACGCGTGTACTCTACGACATATGAACGTCAATTTAATTTTTCTCGCATTAGTTGCGTCACCACAGTATGGTACAACGGATTCCACGCTCCTTTTCACGCCACGCATTAAGCTACTGTTGTAGGTCAGAGGCATCTTACTTCATACCATAAACAGCTCTTCTTCATGTCCATTGGAATTGTGATCATTTGGTATATCGCTAATTCACGTGTTCAAATCGGCAAACAGGGTTCAAAACCCGTAAGTCCAGAATTTAATATACCTTGCGACACACTTGTGGCGTACTCTTTCCAGTTTGTGCCGTCGATACACTCGACTTTGATTATTTGTTGTAGTGAATGGACCAGAAATACATTTTTCAAGATTCCGTCATTGAATTTTGAGTTGACTTCTCTTAATCAGCCAAATCAAAATTCTTGAGTGAGACATTAGGGGTGTTGCTTTTAGCGCCTTGTAGGTTCAATAGTCCATCGTCACAGTAACCTTCCTTGTAACAAACAACTTTGAAAGACGTATATCTTTGTTGGTTCCTGCATCATTTGACATTGCAAATCACCTCCACCCCAACCCACAGTGGATAGATTGCTTCATTCCGTACAGTGGCCACTCCGGTGCAGTCGATTCCTTTGTCTCAGACGCTAAACGGCTTGGGAACAACGGGACGGGGTGATTCTGCCCATGTGATATTGGTACCCATGTACGACACTGGGAGACCACACATCTAATAGACATGTACCTTCACATACGTCCATCAACCATTGTTGTATCTCTGTGACAAAATAGGGTGAAAATATCACAAGGATATCCTTGTGCAAACAGAAGTAACTGATAGATAACTCGATAGATCATTATGACAGATAAACTCACCAGATGTCGAAGAGTCACGTTTCGACATTTGTGCAAAGAAGATTGTCAGAAAAGGTCAGTGAAAAACAGGAATGCGTATTTCAGAAACCGCGATGCTTTCACGATCTTGTTCAATGCCTTAAACTCAGCTGAACAGTAACTAAACGAAGAGTTCGCCTTCTTCGAACAGTAATGATCACGGCGTTCCCAACGGTTTGCTGCAGGAAATTCGATCAGCGGAGACATTCAGCGCCAAACATTTCCGAACCAACAACCAGCAGTTATATTGAGTAGTTAAGGGACGGCGTTTATATCTAGACATAACATTCTACCTCTATTTTGCATCTGAAAACCCCCGTAATCATAATTTCTTTTGACCAAATTGCCCGGTATTTTGAGTGAGAAAGCCCCTGCAATCGAAATGTGCTGCCAGACATGAAACTGTTTTGCTCCCCGCAAAGGCAACCGGCGGGAAGAAAACAATGTTGTTGAAGGTGTGTCCCCCTTTGTAGTCAGCAACATTAACTCGGTTCTAGTGCTTCATTTTACGGCCCAGATAAAGTAAGATACGCGAAGAAAAAACAGGATTCCGATCCTGTCGGGGGTGCGTTGATCACATTTTTATTCTGCGACCAATTTTGGAACACTGGGATTCTTATAAGCAGCTGACGGTGATGGTCATTTTGGACCTAAAGGCTGCTTTCAATTCAGTTGCTCGGTACGTTCCCTGAAACTGTCTTCTTCGCAAGGGAGTACCAGGGAAATACGTGAATCTGTTGAGATCACTGCATGCTCACTCTGCAGGCAGAGTGAGAGTTTATGGGCAACTGTCTCGGGCGTTCATCACTTCTAGTGGTGTTCGTCAAGGGTGTCCGATTCTCCCCTTCTTGTTTAATTTTGTCATGCACGACATTCTGGAAAGTGCGCTCGAAGAGTGCTGGTGTTGAGCTTCTTCCTAGCGCTCGGTTGACCGATCTGGAGTATGCGGATCACGTTGTCTTATTTAGCTCTTCTACCGAAGACATGCAAACCATGCTGAACAAGGTGAGTGACCGGGCTGGTTTGTATGGAATGCGCTTCGCTCTGTCAAAGTACAAAGTGCTGCTTCAAGACTGGGACATTTCCACCCCTACTTTCTTCATTGCACGTAATTTGCTCGAGACTGTGTGAAGTTTTACATACTTGGGTAGCCTTTTCTCTCCAGCTCGTAATATTACTGATGAAATATCAGCGAGGATGGCAAAGGCATGAGTTGCCTTTGCCAAACTACATCATCTCTGGCGTCGGAAAGACATTCGGTTGTTTCTGAAAGAAAGAGCATATAACGGTTGTGTACCTTCTGTTTCGCTTCACGGTTCAGAAATGTGGCCTGTTCGCAAGGAAGATTTAAACAGGCTTGCTGTGTTTGATCATCGTTGTCCCCACCAATTAGCCCACATTAAGTGGACTGATCGCGTGAGCAACGCGGCCTTTCGCCGGCGCGCAACCCGGAACGCTCGGGATGTGCGATCAATTAGTCAACTAATTATGTTGCACAGCTTGCGATGGTTGGGTCACGTAATCGGTATGCCATCTGATCGTTTACCGTACCGGACTTCATATACTGAGACCACCAACAGTTGGATAAAACCACATGGTGGTCAAGCAACAATGTGGTCACGAAATATGGAGACTTTGACAGCTCCAATGAACAGAGTGGATAGGTATCACTTGCCTGGCTTGAATCCTCGTGATCACTCAAACCGCTAGTTAGAGACGCTATCCAAAATGATGGTGTGCCGTAGTCAGTGAAGTTCCTGAATCCATACCCATTCTAGTTCTTCTTTTGCTGATCTTCAACCTTCTTAGTAGCGTTTTCTTGTAGGATATTTCACTGTTAAGGTGAGCGGCGGCCCGAACCACAGCACCTTTTCGTCAGGTTCATGGCTGCTATGGTGATGATGATTATCGAGGACCATGCTTGACATAACTGAATATTTCAATTTTTTCAGTACGCAAAAGCAAGATATAAGCAATCAACTCGAGACAATGGACTGCAAATCGGCAGATCCGCTAGTGATTCGAAGTGCATATATACAATAACTGACCAGTAAATAAAATGGAAATTAACACCTGTTATATTCACATAGTCAAACTAGAAGCAGGTGATACATAGACACGGGGGGAAGTAGGGACATAAGAGAAACTATACCTTTCCAAGCTTAAGGTGTCTTGATGTCAATTTACGATGTATCAGGTAACCGGATCCAGGCAGACTAACTTGGTTTACTCTTTGCACCTGGTGGGACTGCCTCCTCCCACTCTGTAAGAGTCAGTCAATCGGTGTTTTTCATCAGGTTCGTGTGTATATTATCTGTGAGACCCTGTTGAAATCAGGCCAACTCCGTTGGTATATTATAAACTGACATCGAGAAATATTTAGCTGGAAAAAGGTACAAACATCAAAGAAAATAACATACGATCGACCTCTACAAAGTAGGTTACCCTGATTCAATGCCATTTTTCTCTGTACACATAAAGTTGGTCATATAAGGCGTACCGTCATCGCATCGGATGGACTGAAAACTCGTCTGTTCACAACGTCACAAACAACGCTGAAATTCTTCGTGAGATCTACTACCTGACCGGATTTGACAAAGCGTTTCGCCATGACTTTGACGGTTGTTCCACTTTTTGACGTTCGGGATCCATTCCGCGATGTACTCCGAAATTTAAGTGCGTACTGCCCTCATTGTACTGTCAACGCATTGCAGTCCGCATGGATGGTTGAACTCGTGAATAGCATTTGATTTCGCGATAGTTGATAGTAAATATTCCCTCACAACTGCAGGTATGTGCGTTGTTGAGTTCAGCACAGTAAAATTAGACGTTGTATACATGTGATTCAATACTTACTTGGATCTTCTTCCGGCAGAAGGTGCCACATCGTCAATACGAGCTACCGTTGTAAGGATTGGTTGGGTGTCGTTTGATTATGAATATTTGTAGACAAACCGTTTTAAATGAAAGGTTGTTTGATAAAATTGAGCTCTTAGGAAGTATCTGCATCAGAACAAGTGGCCGAAGTCTGTGGCCGAATTTTTCCGTGATCCCATGTTTGCACGTAATTGGTACAGAACTTCTGAGCTGTTAACCAACTTATTTTTGCGTTGACTATCTCGACTAAGAGATCCATTTTCACATCCAACATCCGGAGAGTTAGATGTTAAGGGTAAAATAAGTACTGTGGCTGTTGAGATATCTGCAGGCAAACTTAACATGGCTGCTTGACTCACAACTTATTGATACATCGTCCAGGTACTGTTTTTATTACCCAGCCAATAATATTTTGCTCTTGGTTGTCAAGAAAGACTATAACTATATAAGTCAACACAGGCACCTGACTATACCACCACCTGGAGATAGAATTGTCCCTCGAATAAACATTTCGCTACTCGGGTTTGCGAAGTAAGTAGTTTACCTAAATAAAGCACAGGAAGACCAAATTTATTATGTTGTTCCATCGTTTAATCATAAATGTCAATCATTTCAGACAGCAGTAGTAAACAGGGATTGCGCATCGGACGAAGTCACACTCTTCTCTACAACATTTGTAGTATATGTGTTTTCAGCAACCTCAAGCCCAAACCTCTGGATTCCCTTGATCCATTTCACCAGTAGCGTTAGAGGACATATCACGAAATGTTGACATTTCGTTTACTGTCTTCAGTTACGAACGTCAAACATTAGAATATATAGGACGTGCGGATAGCAACAATAGTAAATACGGTCAGCCATTGGGTTTACATGAAACAAGGACTGCTATCAGTTCCGGGGAGGACAAACTGCATGAGTCAACAGCTTATGCACACATTGGGCTGGACGGCAAGTGCTGATTAACATTGCCTCGGAGAAAGCAGGCAATTTCAGATTCCGATTACGCAATAATACTTGAAACGAGTTGACGGGCTGAACAACATGGCCTGTTTCCATAGTGTGCTTTGCCATGGATGAGGTCGGGTTTCGGCTCAATCGCTGCATTGCCATTGCTTGTTGCGTCCTTGTTTCATGTAAACCCATTCGTTGACTGTTTTTACTGTTGTTGCTCTCCGCATGTCCTATATATTCTATTGTTTGACGTTCGTAACTGAAGAGAGTAAACGAGATGTTAACATCTCACGTTATATGTCTTCTATCGTTACTGCTGAAATCAAACCTGTCCCTCAAGAACTTTTACTAATCTACGCCAGGTTGTGTCATATACCAGATGTCACAATAGCATTTTAAATTGTTAACTGTTTCTGATCAGTAGTTTGGCAGATTTGATAATTTAAAAGAAACTACTTGTAAGTTTTTGGTCTACTTGCATTTAGTGAGTAGCAAGAATTTGAATGGACAAATTCCTGATTGCATCACATTACCCTGGTTACCCATTAGTGATGAAGGTTCACGGTAAAATTTTCGGTGGTCTAAATCTCGCGTGTGATAACTAGGAATGAGCAACGATGTTTTAGTCATCTTGTAAGTGAGTTAAACTTATAGTATTCATGTGAATTGGAAATAATGCATGTGGAATATGTGAAACCTGTTTAAATTGCTTACTCAAGATATCCATTCAAAAGTTCATTAAAATATTCCTTTGCTGACTTGATATATGTGGGAAATATGTTTTTTCTGCCTAGGAGAATGACTTGTTTCCCTTTTGTAGTAGGAATGCTTTCATGTATGCTTTCTCGCTTTGTAGGAAATCGAGGCTCTGTTCTTCGAAACCAGTGCGTTGACAGGAAGCAATGTGGATGAGTGCGCAATTGAACTGACCAGGTTAGTAAATAAGTTGATTATTTTGTCGTTTTTAAAGAGTATGTTGCTGGCCTACACAGCAATCAGGGCTTAAACCAAAAGTACCACTTTACTATAATGGTGTTCTAATAGCAACAATTAAAATAACTAACTCTTTTCTTGCAACCATGATGATAATACACCCTTAATAATGAGCTCCGCACGCAACGCAAGGGTGGGCATTCTGTTGATTGCCATGTTGACTGATCTAATGTTTGATAGCAGACTATACATTACTTTATTTGTGATGACTTGCTGTTTGTACGCTCACAGACAACACATGTGAGTCTGTGTACAGCGCGCGTTTGAATGACCACTATTCGTGGCATGTCAGTTCGTCTGTAACCTTGCATTTGTCTATGCTTGATCGGAATGAATCACCCGGTTTATTTTGACTAAACTGTTGTTTCTTAGAAAAGCAAAACTACTTCTTTCCGTAACAAATCTGAACAGAGAAGTGAGAAACAATTTTTTGCACATTCTATCTCCCGAGCATATTTCGCTGCAGCTCATCAGGCACATACTGTAATCTGCGGGCTTGTATAACAAAGTTCCATGGAAATTGTGAAGCTAAGCAACACAATCAACAAGCACACAAACACACAAACACACACACACACACGTCAACACACATTAGTTACCGGGGCAATCTGGTACAGATGAACAAGTCTTTCTATACACAAAAGAGTGGCTTCCATCTGTTAATAGCTACCGCCTCCGCGTACCGGAGGAACCCTCGATTTTTGTTGCGTAACATATCCGAAACGCCTTCTCCAGGTTCAGTTTAGGTCTATAGGCCAACAAATGTCGATCGATCGATGACGCCGGTACTCTGTGACTTGCCAACTCCTGACTTAAACCTGACATCGTAGTATCTATAATCGTTTTACTTTTCCAGTTCGCGGAGGTGGTAGCTATTAACAGATGGAAGCCAACCTTTTGTGTATAGAAAGACTTGTTCATCTGTACCAGATTGCCCCGGTAACTAATGTGTCTTGACGTGTGTGTGTGTGTGTATTTGTGTGTTTGTGTGCTTGTTGATTGTGTTGCTTAGCTTCACAATTTCCATGGAACTTTGTTATACAAGCCCGCAGATTACAGTATGTGCCTGATGAGCTGCAGCGAAATATGCTCGAGAGATACATTGTGCAGAACATTTTTCCCTTTTTCTGTTCCAAACTGTTTCGCAACTTGCTTATGTTTGTATGGTGTTGTACAGCCTACAGCTCTATTGCACAGCTGTTGCTTTCTGCAGTCTACCGTCCCCCCCTTTATAGTTGCACTCCCAATGACCATATATTCTCACTGTTTGACAGTATACCATTTCTCTTTAGTCTTGATACAATACTGACTGTTTTAATCACGATCCGGGAAAAGTAATCCAGTTATCAAAGGTAAGCACTAGGATGGATTTACACAAGTTGTTTGACAATCCAGACCGAATAATAAAAGGCCTGTACGGTGCAGGCAAGAAAAATGGAAAATAACATTAACTATGAACTCAGAAGATAGCAATTATTGGAAGTAGACATAAACAGTGCACTTCATTCACACATGCTGACAATGTTTGCAACCGTCTAAAGATGTAGCATGAAAATTCTTCGTGAGTAAGAAGGATCGGAGTTTGCCGAACTCCATAACTGTTGTTAATAAATCATCGAGTCATTAAGACTATAAAGAAAATTTCAGACAAATTGAGACACCTAACTAGTGAAAAGCGAACTCACATTATTTACTGCTCGCTAAAAAAAACATGTCAGCGTCCTGTTACCGAAGCTAATTGGCTGTGTGTGGATGCCAAAATACCATCAGCGAATCAAGACTAGAGGCGTTGTAATACCTGAACACTGTTTTCATGAACGAGACAATCAGTAATCTAATAATAGTCAATTTGGCCGCTACCAAAATCCGTTGAAGGAATGTTGTTGGCTGAGTGACTGGAACCGTATAATCCATCGTAAATGCTTTCGGCATATTTGTCCGTTAATCGTAAATAAGTTGATACAACTACACTACAGATGTACTTTATCGCTCAAGTTCTACTGTCAGCTAAATGCTTCTCAGCAATCCGTTCAGACAGACTTTTAGGCGTGCCGTGATGCAGCAGCAAGTGCAAGATTACGCAACCAGCGACTGGTCGTGAACAGATCACTTACGGACATAAGCACCGCAGTGAACTAGCATCTCAGTGATGTAATTGCACAGTCATTCAACGAATGATCTCAGCTAGCGAAAGGGGTGAGATAAACTTGAGTTTCATTCAGACGTTGAAACCGAGGTTCCCAGACAGCATGTTAAAAACAAATCTGTCCTAGTGGTCTTATTTTCGTGACTTGTCACGACACAATGAAGATTATCTTATGTTAAGATTGGATTGAGTGTATTTCCTGAGTGGAGAACGTTCAGCCAATTAAAGCTAACGCGCAAACTGCTGCAAGCGGAACTGTGGTTGGTCGACGTTAGTCAACCAAAGCGGTAATCAGCTGCTACTTTTAATTTGCTTGTCGGCGGTGGTGGCCAGAGATAACAACGGAACACTTGAATGTTCGCATACGACTGTACAGTTGTCAATCTTCTTACACTAATGTCAGCCGACATTAGACTCATGGAAAAACTCGCCACCACATCATCAATCACCCGATAAAGTACCTCACTGAATTTCAACTGTATGTTATGCTTGCGGCGTGAACTGACAGTCCTGACTTTTTAAGTGGAAAGCCTTATCTTTACGTCTGGTTGATCAGTACAGTCACGTAAAAAAGGAGACTGATGATCGTTAATAATGAAGAGATCATATGAGCACATGCGACCAACTTCAAGGGCAAGAAGCGGCTTCGATGAACTAGAATCCATCTCAGGACATACTTTAAATGAGTCGGTGCAACTTGAATCGTTGACCGACGTGCATTTATGTGAAAGAGCAACCTACCCGTGTCAAGGAGGACTTACGTTACGTATTTTGTTTATAGACCATGGGGAAATCATACAAACTTAGAACAGACGAGCCCGTTGGCTTTAGTGCACCGTATGTCAATTCCGTTGTAATTTCATCTCTCGGCGTTCACTACAAGCCGCTTGCAAGTTGGCTTTCAGCCTGTATACTCTTTTTCTGTTCATCTGCTTTTCAAAACTCACTTGATGATAACAATGCGTTTTACTTTAGTAAAACAAACCAACTTGTTCATCACAGCCATTTCAGCGTTTTCATCCGGTCGCATAAGAAAGATCTCATCATGTGTATATAATTATTTGCAAGTCTAAAGTTGTGTTAGAAAGACAAGCATCTTACGGATTAACGTTAACCTGATAAATCAGACTTGAACTTTTTCAAGCCAACAGTGAAACCTGATGTACAGTTCTTTACCTAATTCGACAAACGTTTGGGATGAACCCCAATTTCCATTTGAGCTACAGTAGAAGTCATACAACAGAACCTAAATCTCAACCAGACTAGTTCGAGCAATGTATCACTGAGCTAAAGTTTCGAAACATTATATGCCTACGTGACCGTAAAACCGTAGTACTTTAGCCTTGTTCGTTCTTTGCTCAGTGAACAAGTCAACTTGAAGCGGTTATTCTCTGTTTGTTTGACAACTGTCGTGTTGACTTGCAGTTTATAATAAAAACTGTTTCCACGGCTTTAGGGGAGTGCTTTTGTGTGCATTATGTAATATGTGGAATTTCATAGTATTCAAGCATGCGTCGACCTTCTTGTCAGGTTAACTGAAACGACTACCACCAAACCTTCTTAAACGAGTTTACAACTTATACAAAAGAAATCCCAAATGAAGACGGCCGGTTGAATTTATAAACCAGAAACTGAGTTGCATGAAATGTGATGTTCAGAGTATCACTTGAAGTAAAATATGGTCTTGTTCACTCTCATGATATCGGCTGTGAACAACCTCTGTTGTTCAAAAAATGTCATGCCTAACCTTGAAGCTTACGATAAGGATCATCTTAGTTTAACTGAACGAAGTAAAAATTCGTTCGCGGGGAAGTTAACATTAAACTTTTCAAAGTCCATTTAATCGTCCGGTAGTTTTATGCTAACGGATGAGAAATTACAGACATGGAGAATTTAAAGTTAAACAGCGCTCAAAATCGATGTCAGTTCTAGAGTTTTTGCATTTTTTTGTTTCATGCGTTCTCTCATACACTTTACCTGGCTGCAATCCTCACACTAAAATTATTTTACCTCAGTTCTAACGGTTCGGAGTTATTTGATCTAATGAACATCACCATCAGTCAACCAACGAACTTACTCATAATCGAGAATTCGAATAGTTGGAACTGCCCAGGGAACATAATTCATGTTGGTTTGTTTGTGTAGAACTGTGCTCTAAAAAACTGCCCACACCAGTTACAACTACCCCGAAGTATTGTAAAATTACTCTGTTTGAGGGGCAGAGGAAAAAATTAACGAAGTTAATTGCGACTTCAAAGTGCGCATCAGACGCTTTTATGTCGTTCGTCTCTCAGTTTCACAAACTGCCTGCTTGAAGTATTTTATCGCAGCAGAAAGAAGACATATGTTGCAATATTTTACCAATACATTTACCCTCATAAGTCTCAAACGTAAAATATGCCTGTTTTGTACATCGTATGGGAGATCATAGGACAAACAGGGACTAAACACGTCTATATACACACCAAGAATTATGTAATCAAGACCATGGCAATCCGATAGGTTGCATTAATCACGTTTTTGCACTTACCGTCGGCTGATAAGTTCGGATAAGCATCGCTTCACAGAAGGCCAGTAACCTCAACTTTCGATTGTGCAACAATATCTTGAATGAGTTAACCGGATCAGATTGATGACCTGTTATCATGAAATGTTTAGCAACCGATGACATTGGATATCCAGTGGCGTGCGTCAGTAGTTGCTTCAGCTTGTTTGGGATGTTTGTCGATCTGCTCTGCCTATGTAAACGTCCCTGCAACTGCAGGTAAACTGGTACACAACACGGGAGACAGATTAGGTTGCGACTATGGACAACTGGTCCTCTAGTGATGTGAACCAAGCGCAACTGCGCAGCTGCATTTGTTCGAGCTAGGGCAGATTTTAGTTTATGCATGGTGTCCATGGCTACCTGGTCAAATTTGAATGAAAATAACAGAACTTCGAGCTTCAAGTAGGCTTCTGAGATATCAATCGATTTTCAGCAGAATGACAGCCGCATACGATTTCAGTCATTTTATTCACAATGAAATCTGTGACTGCTAGAAAGTTTGAAAGTTCCACAAACACAAAGTTTTAATGTGACTGTGCTTCAGGAGAGTTAATGCTTTGTTGTCAGATTTATGCACTTTGTGCGTTCCAAACTGAAGTTGGACACCGATCAACACACGCTGCCAATATAAATAATTCTGCCATTCTCTGTCATTCCTATTCTTAAGGCTGAATCTAATCGTACGCCGAAATCCATTTCAGGTTACTTTGCGCCCAGGAAGACTACAACCTTCGTAGACCGCAAGTCAAACTGAATATGCCACTAAAACCACGCAACAGGAAGTGCTGTAACGCCTAGATTGTGCATACTTTTTTCGAGTTATGTCATACCTGTTTCACCTATCCAAACGTATCGCTACCAATCGCCGATCAACCTGAAGACTATTTTTATCTCTCAACCTTTATCATACTCTTCAACTAAGTTCAGATCCATTCATTCACCTTTTTGTTTCACATTCACTCTTTGTTGATGTCAATAATTTTTCAAAGTTTCAGCGTAATTTTTGTGTACTGAGCCGTGAAAAATTCATGTCAACCAAGGTATGTGGAATGAACCTGTCTCTGTCTTGTGTACAAGAATTCAGAATCCCCGGACAAAATGATGAGCATGAGCAACTGATCGAGTTGATTCTGTCGCTGGATCAAATTCAAGACAAACCCAGAACTAGTGTATTACAGCCGTCAGTATGGCATACCATATCTCACCAGTATAGCTCAAATGCTCGGCAGTGACACCGGTAAACTATATCGTCAACTATTTCATAAGTTCCATCGGAAAAATCTACCTCGCAATGTCAGTTAGTGCAACGGTTTCTATTTTCAGCGTATCGTCCATTTATGTTTCCTAAAGATGACACCATCATCACCTTTGTTTCCTCATGACAAAGTTATCATCACCTACTCAAATATGCAAAAGGCAACCAAAAAGTTAAGACAGTGACAACTGAATACATTTGGTAGACTCCAATTAATATGTGCGTTCAGAGGTCAGCTCGATAAGTGAGCCTGGTGCATCCATATCAACTCATCCACCTACAGCTGAAATCACTGGTGAAACTCCGGACTATGAGGCACCCATTTGCGACGCCCTCTGTCAACTTTCTAATTATCTTCCGCTTTGTGAAACCGTGATTTAGTGGTTGAATATGACGTGGTGAAGTGTGCGCTCTACTTAGGTCACGATTAGATTTTCGGACCCCGAACTTTGTTGTGCAAGTCAGCTAGCAGAGTCCACGTCTATGGGGTTCGAATCCAACTAAAGTTTGGTTTTTTCACGTTTGGATCCTTTCTAAAGGTGCAAGTCACTTATTTGTATGATGTTCTAGTTTATTCACTCCACCGAACACTGTACAACTCGCTAGACTATTTTACCGACCGATCAGTGAAATGCGCACGGAACACATGATGGACCGTGTAGACCGCGGCTGTTGATAGAGAATCAGTCAAGTAATTCTACATTGACCAGGATATTAAAACTAAGGGTGGTCAGTAAAACCTTCAGTCATCTGAAGGTGCTCCAAAGCTGTAGGGAAATCACGGTCAACAGACAATGCTTTGTTTATTATTCAAACGTCATGTGTCTAAAGTCAGCACGATAACCCCGATTGTATTAATAAGTAAGCTGTACACTTCTATACAGAGCTCTGAATACAAAGTTAGCTGACGATGATTTACTGGGTGGAAATTCCACCCACATTTGGAGTTTCCTCGTGACTATGGGCTTATTTTGCTCTTTTGGTAAGAGGTCAGCTCACAACATACAATCTAAAAAGCACTTATTTTGATTAAGCTGAGTTCGTAGCACAACTTTTTGAGACCTGTAGAGACAAAGAAATCCGGACAGAGTAACTTATGCGACAGCAGCGTCTCTATGTATACCCATACTTCGACCGTAAGATTGAGAATCATTCCATCAAAGTGCCCCCTGAGTGCCCCACGGTCCAAAGATCATACGCTGTCTAACCAACATATTGACTGTCTTCGTAAATTTTTGGGTAGATCCAATACAAATTATAATTTTGATTTTGAAATCGTTGTTATGGTATACGTTGTTACTTCGTTGTAAAAAAAAACGTTCGGGTTGAATGTCGACATTTGGCGTATCACACCACTTTTGAAGTCCATCCTCTCATGTTAAATCTGTGCTACGACTTAAGCCCGTTGACGTGCATTCCGAGTGTAGGTTAAAATTGTCTTTGTTGGTACCGTTTCCGCGCAAATGGTTACCCGGATTTGTACTTGTTTTAGATGTCTATCAGCCGATGACACTAAATGCAGCGTGTTAGTAAACCATATCGGTGATAGCTTCAAGAACTAGCCATCAGAGGTAATATCGGTTCTGTGGTAATGGAACTAGGTGAGAAAATGCGTAATATATGGTTATGTAGATTGTGCGCATTACCAGTCACTGGCATTAATACTTGGTCCAAGTAAGCCAACTAACAACTGTGGGCAAACGTATCTTTACAACAAATTCGATTCCAAAATTTTGCAGCAATGTTACGCAGAATTGTCTACCAAATAACACACGTCTACGTGATAAAATTCTGACTGGGAACAAACGATCGATAATGAAGAACGAGATAATAAATTGTGGGGACCGCCGAGACTTTTAGCAGATGTGACAAAAGATAGCGACAAACTACGTAACGACCGGCCGGAGTTTCGGTTGAATTGAAGGAAGAAGTTTTACTAACGTATGCAAAGTCCGACTTTTTACGTTGGCCTGAAGTTTGACTGATTGCGACCAAGTCAAGGATCAGTGAGTGACTGTAAAAGCTTCTTCAGTAAACACGGTTCCGTTTTTAGTCACTGATGGCAATATCCACAGCTTTGCATTGCGAATGGGGTGACACATTTCTAGGGAGTTTTTCTGATAAGCCCACAAAAGCGCCTATCAGTTCCTTGGCTGATATGCTGTGTCAGCCAAACGGCACCTTTGTTTGAGGCCTTAAACAACAAACCGGTTTAGACACTGCATCTCTCGTTTAGCTGTTTCGTTGTTTGACCAAGATGATGAACTCCACAGAGGCTCCTCGAATTCTACAGTCTCACAGAACAGGTAAAATAAAGCGGTGAAGCCTTAAGGTTCCAGATTATCATGCATCATCTTTGATTGGTTATTCCAATATGAGCAGCGGAAAATGTTTTCCGTGGTGTCCAGTTTAAACATTGGACAAACAGATCGCCACTAATTCCCTCACTGAATGTTGGCGTATGCATAACATTCTCTTCTTTGACTTCTGTCTGTCAAACCACCTTTGTGTAGTGTTCATCAAAGATGTTTAAGAGTCTTCTCAGGGTAATTATTTCATTCAGCAAAGTCCACCTCTTACGTCTTTTTCTAACATTGAACAGCCTTAAAAAACTATTTTACCTCCTTCTAAAACCATCATCGCCGCTTCATCGGGATGTTTCAGTCTGCAATCCTTAAGGGAAATATCCAAACTTCAAATACCTGGACTACAAGTAGTCTAATGAGTAGTAGGGGATTTTTGATTTTCATATAGACTGAACATCACCCACGACTGACCGCAGCTGTCGAATTCACATAGACATTCCAGTCGGACCCTTCCGAACAGCAGAAGCACTAGACTCGAGCTTTGCTCTCATTAGAGCTCGTCAGTAGTACATATCATCGCCACTGCAGGAACTAGAACCACGGCCACGCTGTACATGAGGCAAGCGTGTTGACCACTGCGCCATTGACCTCACATTAGGCACGACCTAATTCTCATCACATGTGAACACTCAACCACTTTCGCTTGTGAGTAATGCTCTGATTGCCCGATCGTCTCGATAGAAGACACAGTTACTGTCTGCTAACTTCAATCGATAACCCCGCGATTAGGACTTCCTAGACAGGTCGAAATCTCCGATCTCATTAAAACTGTTAGGCCATGTTTTAGATTATTGATGAGTACTGGGGGATTTGGTTAATTTCAGTTACAGGGGTAAGTCAGTCAGCCAGCTAGAGACACAGACGGAAGGACAGAGAGACATGCAGACAGACAGAACGAACTAGTCAACCCATGGCCCCTGAGTCAGAGGTGCCTCTGGTGGAGGGAAAATATCTATTACGAATCATTATCAATCGTTTACACGTAACGGCTCCCAGCACAATGTTTTCCTTCAAACATTGTGACGTTTACAGAAACGTTTGTCTGCAGTCACATGTTATCGATTATGGACTGTGGTGGCTAAAATACAGGGACGATGAGGCCCGGCGACTAGATCAGAAATGCGTGTGCGCTCATATGCCAACTACTCCGGTTGTGGTTGCGGTGGTGTGCTTTGCCCGTTCGTTCACCCGACTAGGTTAGTAGGCTTGTTCGTTGAATGGGCCATTTGGTTCGAACTGCGGATTAAGTATTTTGATCCACTTCTCACGAAACTCAATGGTGGACGCACATTTTAGAAAACTGTTTTCTCTGAAAATTAGCTACAGATTCAAGTCGACAATGAGTAAAAGCAAATATCAACAGTAAGTAAACATAATGGATTATATCGCTATAATCGATTACCACTTAAGGTAAAGTTTGCCCCAGTGATTTTCTAACAAAGCATTGATACTATGCTTTACGGATTGTCATTCGTCGCCGCTTACATGGACGATATCATAATCGTCAGACACAGTGTTGATCAACATTATATTCATTTAAAACAACTCAGGAAGTATAGAGAAAAGTTTGGTTTTCACATCCGCATGAAGAAATTAGTTTTTCTCCCGCGCATTTCGTTGCCTACATTTTATTGCTAACACTAACGGACGATATTCAGATCCAGAAAAAGTTAAAGTTATTCGTTAAATGCCACCATCCAGTGACATTAATACCCTTCAGTCATATTTGAGAATGATTAATTACCACACCAACTTTGTACTAGATATGCATGTGTCGCGCCGTACTCCATTACAAATGAAATTGGACGCCTGAATATCAAACTGCTTTTGAGTTCTTACAATCAATTTTATCATCATCATCATGATTGTTAGCACATGATGACCCATAACTCGACATTGTTATAGATACGTTCGAATATGGAATAGGGGCTACAATTCTACGCACATTTCAGGATGGATCACAGAAAATCATTTCTCATTCCGCAGAACGGAATTATAGTCCATTTGCGAAAGAAGCATTAGCCTTAATTTTCACTGTACGGAAATTTTGCAAAATGATTGATGGTAGGAAATTTTCATTTCAGACCGACCATAAACCGCTGTTAGCTATCTATGACAACAACAAAAATATTCCCGGGCACATTGCCAAACGTCTTCAAAGATCGCCCGCTACTCTTTTAGGCTTTGCTTTCAAATCTGAACACAAATCTTTATCAGAATTTGGGCATGCAGACGCTCTGTCTGGTTTGATTGCTGTACAAAATAAAACAAACAATGAGTTGGTTATTATGTCCAGATGAATGCCTCCTGTTTGGTGAGAGAATAATAATCCCGAACTCACTTAAATCAGGTGTCTTAACAGAGTTCCAGGAAACACATCACGGATTGACTAAGGTGAAATCCTTGATGCGCAATTACGTTTACTGGCCTTCTATGGATCGCGACATTCAGCATGTGATTGAAGGATGCAGTCAATGCGCATCAGCTTCCAAGTCATTTTCACAAGTTGAGCAACAGTCTTAACCGTTCGATAAAAAACTATGGAGCCGAGTCCATATTGGTTTTGCTGGACCAATAAGTGATGTTTATCTTTTAATTGCTGTTGATTCTACATCCAAGTGACCAGAAGTTGGTAGTATAGAATTTGGGTCTCCTTGAGATCCTTGTTTCAGATAACAGTGCCCGGTTCATATCCAGCAAGTTCCCAAATTTTTGTTCCACCAATAGTATTGTGCATCTAAGAACACCACCGTATCATCAACAATCAAATAGTCAAGTTGGAGATTTGTGGATATTTTGAAACCACATATCTTCAAATATCCTGGAGAACGAAATATAGATAAGGCTGTGAGTCTGCTTTTGCTTACTTACGGAATAACCATCAACTCAAATGTTCCGGGTAACGTTTCAACTAGCGAAAGTTTATCTGGAAGAAAAATACGGACGAAGTATGAGATAATGCTGTGTAAACTACGTTCTGATTACGAACCTTGGACAAAACCGAAGTAAAACCCCAACAGCCTGACAGACGAATCAACGTTGGAGACATTGCGTATGCAAAGGATTTCAGGAGTTGACTTCCAATATGGACTGTTGGAACGATTACAGGTAGACGGAGGCTGGTTGTTTATGAACTAAGAGTCGGAAGTGAACAATGGATCAGACCTACCAACCAGTTTCGTAAAAGACACGAACAACCTGAACATGAAGAAATAATTCAAAATGGTCTCTCATACTGGCTGTTAGATGTTCCAGACACGCCGTATAGTCACAATCCATACAACCACATACACTAGACCTGAAACTATACGCTGCAGTCAGCTACCAGAAATGGGACCCTCATAGAAACCAATGTTTCACACGACCACTCTAAATGGGTCGTCGGAAGAAATCACATGATTCGCAAAAAATACTAGGCCATACAGTCATCATATGGACAGATGTGATTATCGATCGCACATGCGTTGACCTTGATTGTGATTGGCTTAGAGCGATGTGTGTTGTTTTCGTCCTGGCTTGGTATGTGGTCGAGTGTATGAGGCACGCGATGCTAGTAATCGGACATACACTGATCTAAAGTTCAGGCGGTCTTTGTTCTTCCTGTTCTCTAGGCGATTTAGGAATACAACAGTATCTCCCAAAACGACATATTAGCCGTTGTAAACAGGTAGACGTGGGAGATATGGCCAGTTCCAGCTAATGATATCCAGTAATAAACACACGCTGCGTATGGTTCATCTGTAAACTAGACAAGTGTCTTAGCATCTGGAGGTATTTCCCCTAAAACGACACATTCTACTCTTGGTTACAGTCCACGGCATGATGTTTAGTCCAGTCCAATTTGCGGGCAGCATACTTCAAGATAACACAGGTTTACATAGGACAAAACACCTCAATCTGGAAAACATTTCTGAACGAGCTGTCCACACCAATTTAGATAACTCTGCAAGTTGCCTCCATTGTTGTACCTATATACGATCAAATAAACCGACTGCTCAACATTCAACGTCGTCGATTGCCGAACACCTCATGATAACAGGTCATCAAGTTGACCGAGTAAAAGTATTCAAAATGCTGTTGCACAATCCGAACTCGAGGTTACTGGCCTTCCGTGAAGAGATGCTTATCCGAACTTATCAGCCGACGTTAAGTGCACAAATGTGGTTGATGCGACTTATCGGGTTGCTATGGTCTTGATTATGTAATTCCTGCGGCTGTTGAGAAAGAATGAGCTGAACGTGACGAAGAATAACCTCAGGCGTATTGTGACTGAACATATTGGAGCTGCACAAATGCCACTCGTGGATTTGCGTCAAACACATTGCTATCTCTTTCCACCGTAGAGAACTTATCATTATGAGGTCGTGTAATGTTTGCACAATTCTGTAAGTCGACAGTACGAAAATGAATTACGGCGACCGTTTGCAGAAGTCACGTAAGCAACGTTTTAAATAATCAATTCCACTGGATTCTAGTAAGTGTGCATTGAATCGTTCTTCAGTACAGTTGAATTCTTTGCAAGTTGAATCCTTAGCTTTGGGTCTAGATTACAAAATACCATCACATAGGTCTAATTGTATTTGTGTTGAAGCCCAGTTTGAGAGCTTAAATGATCAATCATCAGATCTTCAGCCAACTACTGCTGACAACTTAGGCTGGCTTGAAATCAAACTCGCCGATATAGCTAATGGGTTTATCATGACTTGGATCAACGGTCGGTGTGCTATCACAAAGCAATACCTACAATTACTAAGAGGACTTGAATCAAAAAAGTGCAGTACTACTTAAGCCAGACAAGTGCTTCAGGGCAATCATTTTAGACAGGGACACGTATATGCAGATGTTGTCAATATTACGGGACCGAACGAAGTTTTAGCAAATAGACACAGTGGACAACGTCACTTATATAGAAACTCGCATCGGACGGCATCTTCAACTTCTATTACAACTGTGCATAATCGATTGCACGATGTACAAATCCCTTGAACCGTGTGGGTCGTCGACATCTCAGCTCTACGGGCTCCCCAAAACACACAGGTCTGGAATGTCTCTTAGGTCCATCCTGGCAATTACAAATTCTCCGTACCATAAACTGGCACCATCCTAACGCCATTAAAACAAAAGTTTCAGGCCTGTTCTATTAAACACTCTTTCGAATTGATCAGTGACATCGACAAAATCAATCTCGCTACTGAAATGATATGCTCCATAAACGTTCAGTTCACCTGTACGAGACAATTGATTATATTTGTGAGCTCATTGAAATAAGCCACACTACTCTGCCTCTATCTAGGGATATTCTGAAGGAAACTTTATCATTATGCACTGGAAACCTCAGTTGCCGTTTTCGTGATCGGTCCTAACTCTAAATGGATGAGGTATCCATGGGAAACCGACTGAGGCCCATCTTAGCAGACATTTTCATGTTAAGGATTGAGCAGCAGTTAGCTGCAGGCATAGCAAATCTGTCACATTACAACCGCCATGTTGATGATACACTGGTATTTAATCGGTCCAAACAGGCAATAAATAACCTAATACATCGCTTAAATCGTTATCATCTCAACCAGAAGGTAACGTGTGAATTTGAGACTGATAAGTGTTTGCCTTTTCTAGGCCTACTCATTAATAGTCGGGACGAGGGCTCTATCAAAGGAAGTGTTTATAAAGGAAATTCACGTGATCCGGTCAATACCTCAACTTTAGTAGTTTCACACCAGTCCATCAAAAACGTGCACTAGTGAATACACTAATCACACGTGCAAGACGAATCTGTACACAAGACAGTCTTTTGGAGGAATTACAGTTGACCACGACTGTACTATAATCTAATGGCTGTCCAAAAAGGTTCACAAAAAGACAAAGTGGGCCAAAACCGCCATCTGAACAGGTGGTCACTGTGAAGAAGAAGAAGAAGAAGAAGAAGAAGGTTTACATAGAATTACCTTCTAAAGATGATTACCGTATGCATCAAGCAACGCAAAGACTAGGGAATTCGATTAAACAAACATTTAACGCAATCCAACCCTGTGTATTAATTCAAACCCACAAGCTGCCTGTGCCTTCAATCAAAGGAGGGCAGCCTGTCGGTGCCACCTCACATTGCATCTACCAATTTATGTGTAACTGCAAAGAATGCTAAATAAGCAGAACCGATAGGTGCTTGATCTTCTGAGTGAACGAATATTTGCCTAAATGGATGCAGAACTGCGTATTACCGAAGAACGGCAGTGTCACTGAAACATGCAAGCAACCAGTGTCCACAGTCACATGACACATCCTGACCACTGGTCACCTCAACGACCTAGTTTGTGCATTCTGAATCTTATTACGTCATCCCAGTCCAATATTTTTTGCGCTTTGTCGAGGCTGCCGTAGTCAGTCGACTGAAACCGGCCCCGTGTATTCAGAAACAATCGTTCGTGAGCTTGACCCTGCCATGGAATCAGTGACCATTCCTAACTCATCGATCAACTATCCATTTCACCCACCCCGTAACTGTTTAGAATAAAAAACCGTTTCATGTTACTGTAAATTTGGTACTGAAGAGTCAATACGAAATGTTTGCATCTAACAGTTTTGTTCAGAATCTTGAACGGAACGAGCTGTTTAAAATTCATGGTGTGTTGATAGACGTATCTAGTCCCTGTTTGTCCAGTAATCTCCCATATAATGTGTAAAACTGGCATGTTTTATGCTTGCCACCAGTGAGAGTAAACGAAATATTAAAACGTTGCAACCTACGTCTTCTTTCTGCTCTGATGAAGTGCTTGAACGGAACGCAATATTTCCAATAAGATGTTGACAGACAATGGAACGATGCGACTGGATAAAAAAGCCAGGAAACTGATAAACGCCAAGCGACGCTTATCGTTTTGACAATATAGTATGTCACATCAGAGTCCAAAACTGGTATAGTACACCCAAAAACACAGCATGACGTGCCTCAGGTTTTACGTGAAAACTGTTAGTTTTCGATCAATCTTCTGGTAATTTGCGAATCTGTGTCGTTCGTGAATACAACCTTTATTTATCATCCATCGTTTGATGAAAAAAGCTATCGTGATGGCAAAATCCGTTAGGGAAATATCGTTTGTTTACTTCCTCCACTTGTACTCATCGATGCACACTGGTTCCCAGTCCCGCAGTGCCTTTCAAACAATGAGACGTTTACAGAAACGTTTGTCTGCAGTCAGAGGTTATCGATTATGGACCGTGGTGGCTAAAATACAGGGACGATGAGGCCCGGCGACTAGACCAGAAATGCGTGTGCGCCCATATGCCAACTACTCCGGTTGTGGTTGCGGTGATGTGTTTTGCCCGTTCATTCACCCGACTCGGTTAGTAGGCTTGTTCGTTGAATGAGCCATTTGGTTCGAACTACGGATTTAGTAACCTGTTTCAGGCAGCTTGAACAGGTTGTAGATACTCCGATTACTATTTTCTTTGCCTTGGTTACTTTGCTCAATCTAGCACTCTGGGTGTTTACAGGCCCGCACTCATTTGTCATCGCAGACAACAGGCTAACTCAGATAGCTGTTGCTCTAACATCATTCTTATGTGGCCGTTCGGGTGATGATGACGACAGCTGAAGCCAGTTGCCAATCTGAGTGAATCAGTAATGTACCCACAGACAGACAACCGGTTTGGCGGAGTTGTTCTTTAGCGCGAACACACGCGTTCAGTGCTGATCGAGTACGTGCTGACCTGCACCCTCCTCAGACTGACAAATGGCCACTTAACGTAGTTTTGGGTGATGGTCCAATGTCACATCCCATTAGTTAAAGATACTTTGTACAATCCTCATTTGCCAAAATCCCACCAAATTACTGACTATCTTAGTTTGCAAACACAGTCTATCGAAAAATTCCCGAGGTGGGTTGCAATCTGAACTTCTATCACATTAAAATTACGGGTGAACACCGGGAAATCAGGCAAAGGCACCCAGTGGTTTCAGGACTGTTGCATTCATATGTCGAGTGTAACGTTCGAAAGACAATTATAGATAAACAGACCAAATTTCAAAAACTTTACAGATGTTTCTACTTCTGTTTTAACTGTATTGTATGATGCCGATATTGCAAAGTTGTTCCCATAACTTACCGTACAGCGAAAGGAAACGATAGACTTTTCAGGTTCCAATATCTGCCCGTGAAAACCAGTTGTGTTGTGGCCCCGTGCGCTTTGCAACTGGTGCGAATTGACGGGTTGGCATATCGACATCGCCTCCGTTGTTCCCAGAAGGGGTTAATGAAACGTGGGAACACGGTCCGCCCAAAACAGGCCACAAACCTGTAATCAGCGCTAGGAGATTGTGCGTGGTTGACCACTGTGTTGGCCGACTGACAGTTTGAAAGTCAGACCGGCCAGATCAAACGATATTGCACTCGAGGGCGCAATTTTGGCCATCTGACCAATGCACACAGACGCACATGTACACACAAACAAGCTCCCAACCCAACAGTTGTCACCGTCTCAGAGGCAGCTTGTTCCTCGTATGTTCCTGTCAGGCTGGCCTATTCGTATAGCGGCTTTGATGCCGCACCGCAAACGCCACCCATCAAGCTGCCAAAGACGGCTAATCGTGAGCCGATGCTTGTCTGGTGTGTTGGCAACTGAACATTCCCCTCTCACAAAACGCTGATGCACAGTGCAGGTCAAAAGGCGAGGTAGATTTCCAGTGTAGTGGACACAACAAACGGACCGCCTGTACGCGTCAAATAAGAATGCGGCTGAATTGTCGGCAGTGTAACTGTCATACACGTTGGCAAATTCACTCAGTTGGTTGCCTGTCTTAAGTGGAATAGGGTTTCTGTAGTCTGTTCTGATGTGAAACGCCTTTCAGCTAATTGTCTTCTACAATCAAACCATATAAACTATCAGAACCAGAACCAGATGGTTTTAAAAATAATCGAGTGATCTGTGAAAAACATTGCTTTTCCCCGCAATAAATAGGAATAAAACAGCCAGATAGTATTTGTAACCAACACAGCTTTCACAGTAGTCCAGGGAATTGAATTGGATTGTTACGTCAAAAGGACTGGAAGTGTTTACCAAGCAGAAATCCACTCAGCGTTCATTTTTAACACCAAACTAATGCTTATGGTTATAAACGCAATTGGCTACGACAAACCACACTAAAACCAGCAAGCGTTGTTGGTTGTTTCCCCGAAACACGACTTATCTCGTGCTGCGCCATGTATCCCGTCTAGTGTTGAGCATCCTACCCGGTCTGTCACAACCACAAGTAATCCCTCTATTTTGCCCGGAGTGCACAAAGAAGATTTGCCTTTGAGACCCATTTTGGATACATGGAACTCGTTTTAACATGCAGTGGCCAAATGGTTCGCCGGTCTCCTCGAACCTATCAGGCTGTAGCTTGCAAAGCACACTTTCTGGGACACGTTTTATTTCATTGACGTAATCCAATACATGGACCTAAACAATCAAAGAACGTTCTCATTCGGTGTCTGCTCCATATTTACGAAAGTGCGTTGTACAAGAGACAACTGACTATCTATGCGATTAGATCCAACGTAACTACAAACACATGAGCATCCCAAAAATGAATCGCGAAGATTGTTAATGCTTCGTTTTAGTAACGTTCGGTTTCTTTTTAACAATGCGATCTGCCAGCAAGGAGATGGAATGGCAATGGGATCATCTCTTGATCTCCTGTTAGCTGACGTTTTCATGACCAAACTGGAGACTAACCAGTTAAGTTCAATCATTGAACATTGTACACTTTGCAAACGCTATGTTGAATTTTTGTGTGTCCTCAATGAGAATTCTAACATGAACGGAATTATGGCAGCTTCCAACTCAGTCAATAACAGCAGTAAATTCACCAAGGAGTCAGACAGCAACGGCCAAGTAAGTTTTTTGAATGTTATCATATTAAGAGGAGAAGATGGTTCAATTCAATAAAAAGTGTACAGAAAACAAACTTGCAGTGTTCAGTGCATCCATTTTGACAGCTTTTCCTCGTTAAATCATAAGCGAAACCTCATGCAATGTCTGACGGGTAGTGCGTCAAAGATCTGCATCCTTGACACTTTATAAGCTTAGCTGGATTTTTTACGAGAACCGTTCACGCAGAACGGTTACCCAATGCGTTTCATTCAGAAGGCGATGCAGGCGGTAGAGTCGAAACTTAAGTCATCTTCTGTGGATATGAAACTTGTGTCTATTAGTCCCCTTTCAAGGGAGACCTTATGGCCGAAGTTATCTCAAGAAAGCTCAAAAAATCAGTCGAAACAACCTACCTTGCCGCTCAGTTATGCGTGAGTTTCCGTTCAACACCCGTTATCATGTCACAGCTCAAAAACAAACTTCCATGTTCTACAACTAGTCGTGTACACCCATGTTTTTGTTCGTGTCGAGTATCATACACTGGTCCTACTACAAGACGATTGTCTGACAGACTGTGTGAACATCATCATGCCTGGTCGAACAATAGTTTGAGTAAAACGGTTTCCGGCGCGATTGTTTCTCATTCAACCGACTCTAATCAATCTGTCAGTCAGAAAGATGTTTTTCAGGTTGTCTACCGTGTGCCAAGGAATCGATCATAAGGGATGAGATCCCGAATGCTGACCGTTGCCGAAACCACTGATATACGATTGCGCAACCCTGACCTCTCTACACAGAGGTTAGTGCGGACGCTTGAACTCTCCTGGTCCATACTCAACGAGGCCCACGATTTGGAACAGTGATTGCGTAACTGGTAACCAACACACAGTCCCTAACCCATATTGACCATTTTTCTGACACACCCTAGTTACTGTTTTCATATTTACTGTGTTGTAATTAGCCTGATGGTCAAACATAGAAAACAAGTCTTGTTCACTACTCTGTCGTTCCTATTAAGATTTCGATCACAACACTCCTGAGTAAGGCCGCCCGAGATGATTAAAACGTCGAGTATTACAAACTGCTCAACCCATTTGTTAAAAACGAGTTAGTCGATCGAACACGGAGTTGGATTGGTAGTAGGCAGATCAACAAATGTTTTTAATTTCAAGTACAGGATAATCGACCAAGCAGTGAATTGAACGGAATATTGTCAACGTGTTTGACTCGTGTGAGCAAACGAAGATCAAGGGTCATGTGGACACAGTGGGAAAATGAGGGGCACAAAATAAACTGGACATTAAGGAGGGAAAATGTCATGAAAGCTAGGGCTTAATGGGGATGTGGTTTTACTTAATGAAAATTTTGCAAGTAATTCGTCCCTATTCTGATATTTATGCTGCACTGTGCGCTACAGACAGTCTGGTTGCAGTGTTCAATTACGGATAAGGCCCTGGATCTGGGTTATGATCTCATAGTCATGACCCCTCTTAACAGGAAACCGAGATATCGACATCCAATTTGATCACGGTAGCAAGAATATGACGACTTCAGGAAATGATACATTTAAAGATATTTCAGTGATTGTCCTTCTTTCTTCTAGTATCACCACCGTCGTTCCTAGCGTGGATTTCAGGTACTGTTAAGAGCCATCTGACCAGGCTATATTGTATAATCTTCTTTACATGCTTTGCTTGAAACGAACAAAAGAAGTTCGAGTTGAGCATCGCTCACAGTTGATCGTACCTGTCGCATTCCCACAGACATTCAAGTCAGCCCCTTTTGAACAACAGAAGCACTAGACTCGAGTTTCGCTCTCATTGGAACTCTTCAGTAGTGCATATCCTCGTCTACCAGGTTTAGTGAGGTCAGAGATTTCGACCTATCTTGGAAGTCCTAATCACAGGGTTATCGATTGCAGTTAACAGACAGTAACTGTGTCTCCCATAGAGGCGATCCGGCAACATAGTCAGTACTCACAAACGAAAGTGATTGAGTGTTCACATGTGATGAGAATTAGGTCGTGCCTAATGTGAGGTCAATGGCACAGTGGTCAACACGCTTGCCTCATGAAAGCTTGGCCGGAGTTCTAGTCCCGACCATGGTAAGAATGTACACTACTGACGAGCTCCAATGAGAGCGAAACTCGAGTCTAGTGCTTCTGCTATTCGAAAGGGGCCGACTGGATAGTCTATGGGAATGCGACAGCTGTGATCAATTGTGGTGATGTTCAAATTGAAATAAACCAAATCCCCGACTACTCATCATTAATCTGAAATAAGTTCGAACAGATAGGTCTGAACCAGCTTCTGCACAGTATATCTCTCGGACACGTTTTGCTACACCGTATCGGGCGCACATTGAAACTGGCGGGTTTATATAGCAATGTTCACATTTACAAGAAGACAAAATTAATAACCACACACACGTCTGTGCGTATCATTTGCCAGGACAATCTGGCACTGATGAACAAGCCTTTTGTACACACAGTGGTGGCTTCCACTAATTAATTGTTATTACCTCCGCGAAATAGCTAATGACATGTGCTGAATTTACTGAAACCTATTTATTATGTTTACTGATCTCTTTGGTGCGTTGTAGAATGCGGCAAGGTGTGTATGGTCTGTTTTTCAAACATCAGTCCTAGTGTTTCTTTTCGATTCGCACTGCACACAGTCATGTTGGATACCTGTAGCGACTGAGCGAACACAGAATGTAACCCTCAGTTGTCATCTAGTTTGTAGCTGATATCATTTATCTGTCACTTGTTATCACTTGTCACTGTTTACCACCCTTCCTCTTCATTTAAGCACAACTATTCTTATGGGATCCCATTCCATTGGCAAATAACTCTTCGCAAATAGGTCGTTTCATTTTAAATGTTTTCCCTTACAATATTTTGGCTTCTGGTAGTTTCGTATGCATAATGAAGGAACAGTTTATGGTTATATCAGTCGGCAGTAACACACGAATTCTTGGTGAATTTGGCCACATTTGCCGACGCTTTGGAAGTTAAAAGTCTTATTTATCCGCTTGTTTAAATCGACATCATTAGCATCCACGATTACTCACCACTCGGTTACTCGCTATGAGTTATTTTATAGCACATAAATAATTCGTTAGTGATAAGTAATCTGACGGATTGGATCATTCAGAAGATACCCAGTTGCGAAAAATCTCGACTTCGGCTGGATTCGAGCTAACAACAGAAACAACATATCCTGACGCGTTATGCCAGCCGAAGCTACCCAATGAACTGTGCCCTATGGAGTGCACCAAGCGATCCAGTAGACTGACTGCCCAAGCAAGATTTATCAATCAGTTCACGCTGGAACTTACTGGTGCCAACGTGGAATGTCGGAGCTCCCGGTGCGGCTTCACAGTTCACCCCGTAGAGCACTGCCATGTCTGGTCATATTGTGTAAATTTGCTGATCCACGAACTGAGAAAATTCGTCCCCATCGTTTGCATTTCCTATTTCCCCCCACTACCTCACCCATCCCGTTTTGTTTTATTGAACTAATGTGTCATTAAATGTCCGCGGCGCGAGTGGCCATTCTTGTCCTGGTCTGCTGGCATGACGGTTCACCTTTGACCTTGTTGGTCCTGTTGAGAAACTATTGATTTTGTAACGTGCGGTCGAAACCAGCGAGCGCGCACAGGTTGAATTTGAATTGTGTATCGGAGCCTGGTGCTGTGTTGTCGACACGGTTTTAGTTTTCGTTTGTGTAAGTCGTGTGCATGGCTTACTCGGCCTTTGGCTCATGCTTGTTTCTTGTTGTTTCCTTTTACAGGACTGTGGTTGGAACCTCTACTTCGGAAGAACGCTGTCCCCCGGTGTCTCCACATTGCCCCAGATTTGGTCCGCAAGCGTAACGGAGAATCTGAGTAGAAACAGCCGGCTTGCATGTTACAATTTTGCTGGACGAGACTATCGTCGTGAACGATTGAGGTTTGCATTTTGTAATTATTGATGCATTTCTTTAATAGTACCGCGGAAACTGTTGGATCCAATCTTGTTCTCATTTTGGGGATCCGTTTTTGGGCTCCGCGTAACTCAACGATCAGACGTGAATCGTTACATATTATTTCTGTCGTTGGCTCAAATCCAACCAAAGTCCGAATTTTTCCCATTCGGGTCCCTTCAGAATATAAACAGTGGCCTAACCACACCGGAGTGTAGCATAACACTGGTTGTACTGACTCTTCTTCCAGCAAGGATACGATGGCTAATCGTTTCGCCTCGATATACACCTAAAATTGGTGAGCACAGTTTAACGTTCACCAGAACACACATATGAGAACTATAAGTGCCTTCTGAACGAAAAATGGTGTCTGAAAACATGTTGACTGTTCTACAGTCAATCTCAGAGTTGACAAAATGTTGAAGCCATCTGGTTCACTACTGTAAGTTTCCAAGCATGAACTATTCTGGCTTCAGCCTAATTCTTAGTTCAGGTAGAACTCACTGACATCTACTGTACATGCGCTTTGTGAGTATAGTTACGGTGCTACGAATAGCGGGTTGCTAATTCACCATGTCTAATTGTGGTCTATTCAAATTCATTCGGAAACTTCACGTTCCCAAGCGAGAATATGATGAAGTCATCGGAATAATGACAATATTAAAAAGTTAATTGATTGGTGGTTTTGTCAGAGCTGTTTGATTCGTTCTATAGACTGCACAAAGTATTTGCCAATATCACCAATCATCAACACCAAGCAACCCCTTAGATTTACGTTTGCACCAGCTTTTGCTCATTGAGTTTCAGTTCTCCTCTACTTTGCACGTTATCTTCGTTACAAACACCATACAATTGCACAGTTATAAGAACGGCTAGTCAGCAGCTAGTTCCATACAATTTTTCACTATATGGTAAACGTACAAGTTGCCGACTGTATTGTTGTTGCATGCTTCGCATATCCATTGACTGCATGTCCACCTAACTAGAGCTGAAGTACTAAGTTTCATGTAGGCAGTTCGCCAGCGTAAAATTGGGGAGTATACACTTTTTGTCCTCACAGGCTGTAAACGGAAAACAGGAAGGTTATATTCATCATTCGAATAAGGGCAGACACTAAGTTCGGACAAGCATTGTTTCGTTAAAGGCTTGCAATTTTAGGTCTCCGTTGTTCGACGGTAATTTAAACGAGCTAGCTAGATGAACCCGAAGTTCCGTGGTCGTGATGGACTTGGCGATCGACTACATGGGAATTCCGGCAGCGGGTCACCAAGTTAAGCGAACTGCGTCATCGTTTGACCCAACTTCTTTCAGATGAGCTCGGTCACTCGCTAGTACTCTGTTTTACCTACGTAAGTATCGTTGCGGCTGTAGACGAAATGACACACAGATTAGAAGACGAAATATCTGGGAAGACTACGTTCGTGATTGCAAAGAACTGGTCACCCACTAATCTAAACTAAAAGTAATTGGCGTTTCTTTCATGTTGTACAGTGTTGCCACATCATTTCCAATTACAGTTACACCTATTAATGCTATGATTATTATTGTTATTTTTCTTCAAGGCACTGCGTTCCTTTGATCCAATTCATCAAAATGGTGAGAAGACAAACGTTGCGAGATGTTAACATTTCGATTTATCTCATCAGCCCCATATTAAATACAAACGGAATAGATAATTAAGATGCATCATACCAGTCGTTGTACGGAGTGATCTTTTTGAATAGAATAGTCAGACGACAAAACTTACTGTATGAATTCGTTTCGCACACTCTCTTCAGTCGTAAGCATGTGACTAGCATGAAAACAAAACCGACAAGGCTTAAATGAAACGATTAAAAGTTCGAATAATTTCATTTCGTCGAGTTTTTTTTCTCACGCTAGTCACGTGTTTACGATTGAAAAGAGTGTGCGAAACGAGCGTATATCATAATTTGCGTCTTCTGACTATTCTATTTTAATGGCTAAAAAGAACTCAATGTTCCAGGGTGCATTTTAGGTCAGTAGGATGCTACCTTTGGAGGTGGACGGTGTGAACCATTAACTTTTGCGCACAGAACACTGGCTGACTTTGTTCGATCAATACAGCTTCATTGGTGGCTAGCATTTTGGGTTTTGGGTGCTGTAGTAACACAGTGAAAAAGCTAATTCGATTTACGTTGTGACCTGTTTCCAGGATATGCTTCGCAATTGGTGATACTCGGTTTCGCGTTCGATTGCCTATTTGGTTGTCCGTTCACTCAGCCGACTGAATCAAACATTTGTGGAGATGTCCGACCACTCGTTGACGCAAGCACCGGTCCGTTCTGTCTATATAATTGTCATTGTAACTGCAAGTGAAGTTATACACGGTGTGTGGGACAGAATAGTTAGGTGCATCACGCCTAGCGTTTCCATGACTAACTCCCCGAGTTGATGACAAGAGGCACAATTCAGCCCCAGTGTATGTGTGATTCACAACTGATTGAAGCTGATGACGCAGTATAGCAGACAAATAACTTTCCTGAACTGTAGTTTTATGAACACTCCATCAGTAATCAAAATACCGCTCAACAAGTTAATGATTTCTGTGACTTCAACTTGGCTGCCCATGGCTTCCCCGTTTATTTACTTAAAAACAACTTTTTATGGCTCAACTCGAATGTTTTCTGTACACAAAAAATGAGGTCACTGGAAAAATTAAGAGGAAGAGGCAATTTAATATTCTGGAATGAGATAAAATCACAAAGAAAATTTACAGACTGATGCAGGGGAATATTAGTGAATAAAGATTGTACATCGATAGAATACATTGTTTTTGTACTGAGAAGCCCCCTTCAAAATGTTCACTAATGTTCACTACACAGCTTGATGACATTATTATCATGATTATTACCATTATCTCTAATATTATTGTTCTCACGTGGTCACAAAATATGAAGACCCCGACTACTCCATTGAGCACAGTGGGTAGGTGTCGCCTGTCTGGCTGGGGTCCATGCGATCATTCGACTCGCTGATTAGAAATGCTATCCGAGATGGCAATGTGCCGCAGTCAATGACGTATCTGCTTTCATGCCACTTATAGTGCTAACGCTCAGTTCTATTTTACTTTACTATTGTTATTATTATTAGCACCGGTGTTCGACGATTTGTATTTTTTACTTCACTAAATTTAGGGAAGTTATCAAATACATCTGTTAGGGACAACTTGCAGACGTTTTAGTGACCAGGTCATAACCGGCTGTAGTTGACCGATACGGTCCAATTAGGCCTGCCTGCTTGGTGCTTTGAGACATACACAAAGACATGTCGATCGTAGTCTGAACGGTTCATCGTCGCCATGCCAGTTCGAGATTGGTTTTGTCCATCCACGCCGAGATGGCATACGTTAACTGTCTATAAATCCTCTGTTATAAATAATGCTCACATTCTCGGTGACCAAGTACAGAAGGGTATTGGTTTGTATTATGAAAGATAGATGATTCGTTTCCATTTGGACTGTCTCTACCTCCTAAGTCCAGCGATGAACTAAACTAGTTGTGGACTGTCTATTTGAGGTTATGCATCTTGAAAGGCTGGCTGTGAACTTGCACAAGCGTTTTTTAATAACCTTCAAACCCGAGAGTCCGGTCAGAAGCCTTTCTCTTCCGAATATACAGCACTGTCTACCCCAGCGCCATGCTGCACTGGCCGCTAACGTAGCTAGTGAGTATCGATGCGACTCTTGCTGTCAACTGAAAACATACGCTTCTGCTCAGAGCAGGTTGCTCCCATAGTTGAACTAATCGGTTGAAGACAGTATGCCTAAGTTTTCGCTCTCAGGTCATCAGTTCCATAAATTGTCGCAATAACTAGACAAACAATGAAGAATCAGGGTGGAAAGCGTTCCTCTGTTTTGCCTAGACGCGAATTCCATGCCCATAACCGGCTGTTGTTCATTGTGATTGGTCCAGTGAATACAGGCCGGATGGGGGAAGTCCAATACTAGTTCATCCCACTTCACCGACTTGCGTGCGCGTGGTCACAACATGTCATTTTTCGAACCAATCAGGATGATGTAAAACTGGCGCGAACCTGACCAGACAATATTTCGTCCCCTCCGTGCGTGCTGTATCCTCCGACAAATCGCAGTACGATGGTCTGTTACAATAAGCACTTGGAAGTAATTAAAACAGGCGTATGTGTCTGCGTGAAGATTATGTAAGTGGAACTCTGACTTTATAACTGCTTTCATTGATTACGGCACTAACGACCTTCACTGACTCGATTTCTTCGTTGAATATTTTCCGACAATGCATTACTGTTCAGAAGGAATCTCCTACACTCCAAAATATGACAACTCTAGGGAGCAAAACGACTCTTATAGTTCCGCAGACATGTGTACCTGCACAAACAAAATGTCTTTCAGTTACCGCCTTCCTGATAATGCAATAGGTATTAATTTCATGAGCGCCTACAACGAAACATCAAATTCGACTAAGTTTGATGTCAGTTCCTATAGGGAACCACTAAGTATTCCAAAACAGTTCCTCGACGGTTACTACCCGAAGACCATGACGGTGTCATACCAGGAATATTCGGCTGAGATAGATATCGAAAATGGACCCCCTTATACAATTTGTCATCCACCGTTGGAGCATTGTAATCGATTAGGTAAGAAACGAATTGTCAGTGATCGTCGAAAAAACAACTCAGTCGAGCAGATCAATACGAACCAAGCAACTATGTCAACAGAGGGTGGAGAAAACGAATGTACCAGAAGGTCATTTGAATTCGAAAGATGTGCACCACACTTCTCCACTCAAAAGAAAGATAGCTTTGTTCTATTGGAGGATACGTCAACATCAAACCTCAGTGGTTGGAATTTGCCTGAGTCATTATCATCGATATCGACACAGTCCGTTTATGAGAAAACATTTGAAGGGGAAGGTGAAATCCAACCTACAGAAGAACTGCTACCGGTAAATGTTGGAAAATGGAGTTACGAACAAACCACGAAGCCCGAATGTAAGGACCTTTTACCTGATAACCTTGAAGACGGTAAAACCAACCCTAGTAAATCAGTTGAACGATTAAATCACGGTATTGTTAAGGACAAACGCCGTTCTGTCACGAATCGCAATGATTTGAGCAACTATTCCCCCACAGTTCATCATCCGTCAATAAAATGGAACCAGAATGATTGTGAGCTATACGGAAACCAGAACCCATCCGAATCACAGACAGGAATTCTACATGATATCAAACGGGTCGTTCACTACAGACAACCAACAACTTCCATGCAATGCACAACACCTTTTAAATGGATGCAACTTAAACGGCCAACTGCAGTAAGTTCCTTTTAAGTCCGTCGCAGTATCGCCTATTTATACATATATAAGGTAACGAGTCTGAGACGTTGATTGTGACCAACTCAAAAATGAGCAGCCATCAATAGGTAGCATAAGGACTAGATGAAGATGACAATAATTTGTTAGTCAACAGGTATGACGGTGAATGGGGTAGGGGGATTAGTACACTGTGCGAAAAGCAAGCCGGTTTACGGGTCAATCAAACAATCAGTTTGAGCAACTAACTGACAAAGTGATTCATTTGCAAATCTAGACGCAACTGCTGGAAAACATGCCTAAATCAATTCACAAAGGTTTTTCACCAACACCTAGAGTTGACCTTGAGCAGTTTTTCATTCTTCTCCGACGTAAGTAAGTAAGTAAGCAATCAATGGGATCAGTGATGAACAGCCAGGGATGCTGGTTGCTATATGTTTGGTAGCAGCTTTCACAATCAACTGATTTTTTCCGGTCGACTTCCTCTGAATAGACTGTTTGTGTTAGGATCGACCGTCAGTGCATACAGTTATCTCGGTCGAAAGGTAAAGTCAAGTTTTAGTGTGTGCTAAATGAGTGCGTCCGCCACGCACTTGGAATGAGTTAAGCATCGCGTCTGCAAATCCGACCACATCCATCTGTGGATGATGTCAAATTTCTCCAATCGTCTCACGGTGAGATGCAGGAAATATCTTGCCAAGTCCAGTTGATCTTCCACCAAGCAAGACTTGTCAACCAGGTTAAAATCCCAGAATTAATTCTACCTGCACACACTGATAAATAATACACGTTTTTATATGTTTCTAGTTGTTTTGTCTATGAGGACCAGACAAAATTCCCATATAAGATGTAATCAAATGTGAGTAGCATTCAACATATAACAACCGGTGATTTCGAAGGTATTCACCGGAAGACAAAGACTTAGACTCAAAAAAGAATAAAGCAACTGGCTGAGGGTATTCATAAGTGAACTAAAACTCGAGACGCAGTAGATACAAACGGTGACCTCGTTGCAACTATGAAAATGTCTGGTTATTTTCGGTTTTTGTTAGTAAACTACAGGAGCACTCCTCTCGCCACCAAGCCACGTTACATGGTCTTTAAGTTTTGTCGTGTATATTCTAGGCTGGTCATGCTATTTCGTAGTCGTGTCGTCCAGCTATATCTTACGCAGATTGATGTATATAAAATCAACTGTGCTGGCCAATAAAGTCTGCGAACTTTGCAGTTGGAATTTGTACGGTGACAAAATATCCTCTTTATTTATAACCAACATATTTCAGTTAAACAAAACAGAAATGAAAAGTGGAAATGCGATCCCATCAAATGTGGTCACGTGATTTCTTAATGTAAGATGACATCAGTGAACCGGAATTCAAATCGGTCGTAAGTGATGGTAATTTCACTGAAGGTTGGTTGCATTCTAGAGGTGTAATCTGCCATCCTCACCTTCATCCTGTCAATAATTCCTTCCAACTATTGAACAGTACCCCTAATTAGTGTATAACGATGATTGTATAGTAACCGACCAATAGACGATACAGTGATATGACATTCCGGACAAACCATGTCCGTTTGCACTTTTATCAGATAATTACTCTCATCCAACAAATCACGAGGTTATAGTATACATTCGTTGACATTATGCCCCTATGGGTTCTACTATCGATTGCAAACAGCTGGTATACATCTTATAGGTTCTGTCTCCTTAGTATATATTGCATACTCCTCCCATTTCCATTCTGTATGGTTCTCTTGTATGGTTCTCTTGTTTTGTTGTTCGTCTAGGTTCGATTTAACATCGATTACGAAGGTTGAGTACATGGCGTCCATACCTCTAGTCTGATTTTATATGGCTCTCCTCCAGGAGTGGTTTCAACAACCAGCTAGATTGTACACACACACCTTTATGTACGGTGGTCATGTGTGTCAGATTGTTCACAGGCCCGTCCACGTAGGCCTCTCTCCAGAGAATATCAAGAAACATCCGGATCATATGCATTTCGTCATCTCACGTTCGCCACCATTGGTTTAACAGGTTTAAACGAATTCCAGCGACATTATTAGCACACTTGACGAGTATCTACCAGAGGATACCGCATTACTTCATACCCTGGGTGATTTAAACCAAAACATCTACTAGATATACAAACTGTCATGTATCAGAAAACCAATAATTAAAGACATCTCCAGTTCTCACATTCATCTCTCAGAATCTGTTTCAGTAATTCACAATTCATCTCTAGTACAACAATCTCTGACGTAATACGCTCCAAGCGGAATTACCACGTGCAACTTATTACTCGTCTGAACTTATCGCCAGACAAACGAGTTGAATGTGTCTAAAAATTATAATTATAGGCGACCCAGTTCAAGAAATCAGTCAGAGGCATGATGTGGAATTTAGCAACTAGCATGTAAATGCGTCAGTCGATGTCTCCATGCTGTTTTTTGTGTAGTATTCGTTCACTGGACACCGTTCTGGGTGTACTTTTTTCTCTATAGAGTAGGCTCATTTATGTGAAAGAGTGGAGGCCAAGACCCGGATATACGCGCGCACTTACTGTAAGCTTCGAAGCTGTCTCATAAGCTGTTTGCAATTCAAGTTCATCTATCGTAAGCCAGATGCACTGCATACAGTGAAGATACACCATTATCCTGGCATTCCAGAAATGTTCCTTAAAGACAACCGTTTTCAGAACTCATCGTTATATTCACTCGGCACAACTATAGCTAAAACTGCTCAAGACTACACGTTTTGAACCGTGTATTCAGTAATAGTGCGTACACGACTGCAGCGGAGGTGGACCGAATACGTAAGTGCAGCAAATACGGATCAGTAGTATCAAAAGGGAACGATTTTAACCACACAACCAGCAGTCCAGTTGGTGGAATTACACAGAAAATTTTGGAAAGTCAGCGTTCCATCAACAATATCTACACTGTGCATTAGGATGAAGGCTCTAACACTGACCATCGTCATTTAAGCAGATAATCATTTTGTCCACCGCTAGTTGGGCCGAGGGGACCAAACGGTTATTTAGACACCGCTGGTTGGTAACTTTCCGCAAACTTTCATAGCTAGACAAGATTTCAAGTTTAACATCACCCACAATTGATCTCAGCTGTCGCATTCCCATAGACTTTCCAGTCGGCTCCTTCCAAACAGCAGGGATATCAGGCACGAGGTTCGCTCTCATTAGAGCTCGTCAGTAGTGCATATGCTCGCCACTGTCGGGACTTGAACCACGGCCGCGCTGTTAATCAGGCAACCGTGTTTACCACTGCGCCATTGACCTCACGTTAGGCACGACCGAATTATCGTATGTGAACGCTCAGTGGTAAACACGGTTGCCTCATGAACAACATGTCCGTGGTTCAAGTCCCGGCAGTGGCGAGCATATGCACTACTGACGAGCTCTAATGAGAGCGAAACTCGAGTCTAGTGCTTCTTTTCGAAAGGGGCCGACTGAAAAGTCTATGGGGATGCG
>JTDE01000206.1:266431-296369 GCA_014338405.1 Paragonimus skrjabini miyazakii | reverse complement strand
AGGAGTACCGATTTGCCAAAACCATTTGATGAATCTGACTAACTTGATATTAATGCCTTCCATCCCTCACCCTATTGATGTACTACCCCTGTCGAGCCCATATAAATGTGTTGTATTTAGCCTGATGATGAAACACTGAAAACAAGCTTGTTTGCTACGCGCTTCTTCTCATGACTAGTAGAACAGTTTAATTTTCAAAGGCGATTCTCTTGAACAGTATATTTGTGAAGCAACAACTTCAATTATTATCATCCTCAAAAGACGATAAAGTACAACTTCGAGAGCAACCAAACTGTTTGACACTTGCAGTAACTCGTACTGTAAATCAAATGTTGTGGTATATTTCTGGGTTATATTATGCTTGTATTATATAAAAACAAGCAGCTCAGTCAACTTAACCAGTGAAAGATTCATATGTCCAAATCTGGTGTTGTCACATGAGTTAGTGATGACACGATTGCAATCCAAGTACTAAGCTCAATGAACAAACGAACGCCTAAATGTTAGGATATTTAGAGAAGAGGAGAGAATAGCACAGACACGCTTAATTAAAGGAGCTATCAACGTTACCAAAGGTACCACGAATAACTGACTGTTCTGAACTCTGACAAATTCCAGCCGATTTTGTGTAGGTCAAAATGATCTACATTAACGATTCCAGGGAGTCGATCAATCGATCGAAATCATGATTATCTCATTCATCTTCTTTAACATCAATTGATTCTTTGCTTGTTTCATCTCATTAGTTGCCTCGATTTAGATCTAGATTCACACGTACCCCCAATCCGAAAAATTTATTGATTCCTTCCTGAGTACACATGACTTGTGACGTCAAACATTCGGAGTTATCCAGTTATTCCCGCTTAATCCGTCTTAAAGCGCCTTCGATATGGTATCAAGGTCACCTGGTTTGAGGAAGTTTCTTTGTCAGAATTGAAATCTTATTGATAAACAGGTTGACAGAGTGCTAACCACTCGTTCTTATGTTATAACTTCTCAGTCGGGTTGTTTTTTGTTTTACAGTTCAGGTTTGAAAGCTAGGATATCAGGTTGTCTGCCCAACTTTTGTAATGGCTCACCAAGAGATTGTATTATTTTTTTGGCATAGCTCAAGAGTAAGTTTTGTTAACTGATATGTCGTTGACTTTATATTAAAAGAAACCTAAGTGTTATATCCGAACATCCAACCACAATCTTTGTGAATGATGCATACTTTACCAGGACGCTTTGATTCGAAACACATTAAATGTTCTGTTAACTATGATCGAATCATTTCCAAGACTAAGATGTTTCAGTCATATAAGATCTACATATTCTATTATAATGAACGAACATTTTACAGCTTACTGATAAAATGTAGCGAGTTTGGTTGACATTAATTAAACACTACAGGAGTTTCACAACTTTTCCATCTTGATTGGACCGTCCATCCGTCCCTTTTTTCTGGTATAATTTCTTGACGAGAATCATCACATTCTCATTTTGAGGCTACTCCTAATATAGTTCCGTTGCCTCATTCCCTTTTAATTGCTAGGCCCGAGAAGCAACACATTAAGGTCCACCGATCAATAATTAGACCCATCAAAATGCCAATATTTAAAACCTTTATTGATGAAACAAATCTGCCTAAACCGAGCCGGAAACGTTTCTCGGAAGCCGAAATTGATCTAGCCCACTAGGGAGGAAACAGTACAACCAAACTCGGCTTCACTGAACATTGACTTCAGGTTGGATTGTTTTTGTACATAAACCTGTTTCTGAAAAATCCTCATACCTTCCTCTGATGAGCCAAAAATCTGGTCTGTAGCCGACTACTGAATCTAGCTTAAGGGTGAGTCAATAGTAGCTTTAATCGTTGAGTATCACTGAAAAATTGAGCACAAAACGATCGCTCAGGCACGTAAACAGTGTTCCGCAGACAAGATGCATAAGAAGATATGAGATTTCCTCGTGAAATATACACATCTGGACAAACTGTATCAAGCGACACAAGCGCAATTTGAATTCAGGATATTTTAGCTGAAACGCAGAAAGAAACAAAATCACGCTTGGTCAGGTTTTGAATTTTATAACACTAGCTGAAGGACATTCCCTGAAGTACAGTTTAACTCCACATACTTTATTTTCCGACTGGATTTTGAGTATGAGTAGAACTGTGGTCATGATAATATTGATTTCCTTGGTTTGGATAATTGTAGTCCATATCTTACATGAACCGATGCAGTCTAATAATATTTCTGCCGTCACATAGTCATAGTTTTGCACAGCAACAAACACTATACATTTTTTACTGTTAACTGTTTCTGTTTCATTGATAAATATGTGTAGACAATGGTGTTGTTCAACTCGATATACGATCGTTCGTCATTAGACAACAACTGAGAAAGGTATACTGTAAGCTTCAAACTGAGGTTTCTCCATATGCCATATTCCTTGAAAAATATATACATACATATCCTCAGTACAAACGGTATAGTCTCAGCAAGACCGTAAACATGCACACACGTGACTATTTTGAAAGTTCTGACAGTTTAACCTTGCTTAGCTCACCATGATGAAACCACATTTATCGAATTTCTCATTAAATTATCACTCACTAAGTAGAAACATTTCAGTTTGGGAAATATTTTTGTCCCTCCAGAAAATGTTGCCTCCCGGAAATATTATTGTATTTGACGTAAAACAATTGACTAAAAGCAATGAACTCTGCAAACTTCCTGGATTATTATTTGCTATACACGACCAATGCTGAGGTGAAATAATATTGTCAAAGATGAAGCCTGAGTCGACTCTAATCGTCGCGGGAACTAAATAAGTGCTAACTGATGCTTCCTCACAAACAGTTTTGTTTCATCTGTGAAGTTTTGATGTGCTTGCTATATAAAACATTGAGCATGTCTTTTATTATACTGAATGGATTCCAATAGTAGCACAGTTCATAGATAGAAGACGCGAAACGAATTTATAAAGGTTTGTCAAGCAGACCCGAAAGCTTGCACAATAAACATGCGGGTTCCCGTTGCACATTTGAAAACAGAGAACCAAACGTTAAACTGTACACTGCAATGATTGCCTGAAGTATTCCACTGTACCTGATCAAGTATAGACGTGTGGGCATCCGGTATTGTATATATTTAACATCACCCACAATTGTTCGCAGCTGTCGCATTCCCATAGACTTTTCGGTCGGCCCCTTCCAAAAAATAGCACTGGACTCGAGTTTCCCTCTTGTCAGAGCTCGTCCGTTGTGCACCTCCTTGCCACGTTCTGTACAAGAACTCCGGCCACGCTTTCATGGTTTTCAATGTATATGGGAACCAAAATCCTCGACTACTCATCCGTAATCAGAATGTCGCTCAACAAGTTAATGATTTCTGTTATTTCAGCTTGGTCAGAAGTCTTAGTTAAGAGGTCATCGATTGGAATTAATAGGGTTAATAGTTACTGTGTCTTCTCTGGAAGCGATCGGGCCACCCGATCATTACTCACAAGCGAAAGTCGTTCACCTTTCACACATGATAATTCGGTTGTGCCCATTGTGAAGTCAACGGCGCAGTGATCAACATGCTTGCAGCATGAAAGCGTGGCCGGAGTTTCAGTTCAGGACGTGGCAAAGATGTGCACTACTGACGAGCTCTGGCAAGAGGGGAACTTAAGTTTAGTTCTTCTTCCGGTGTTAGTCAACTTTTGAATAAAGACTGAAGTGGATTATAAAGTCAATGATTAAATGTTCATTAACAAAGCAGTAAATTATTTCTTAGTCAGGAACTCGATGTATGCGACTCATGAGCCAAACGTAATACAACGACACCTTGTTGAGCTTCCTGTCAAACAAACCACATTACAAACTCGTCTAAAGATAAATGCTGATGAACAAAGGGAAGTATTTGGGATCTTTTTAGTACAGTACTTTCTACAGTCCTATCGTCGTATACCTGCTATCGATTCTTCCATTCTGGTGCACAATGTAATGAGTGTCTATTTGAGAACTCACACGTTATGCGCAATTCAGAAATAAAATGAATTAAGCATTGTTATATTTTACTCCTTTGATGAACAAATAAACAATTTCTGATGCCCACTGTAAAAACGATACTTCATGAGTGGTTTCGTCCCTGTTTGGATCGACCACGTGGAAGTAGACTCCACGGGGACCAAAATGGCTATTCTTTGCGTCACGAGTCTGTATTTTTATCCAATCGACCACCATTTCCATGAGCATCGCTTGTGACAGGGAAACTTATATGCAATTGAACAATGACTTGCTTTCACGCCGTTTATGTGGATAGACAAAGTCTACCACGAATTGATGAAAGCTGCTGGTTCGCTTCCTCATTCAGACTACTTCTACTTGATATGTTCATACAAGAACAAAACCGGTCGTGGAGTGTTAGTTTCAGATCCAGCATCAAGAATCATCCTGAAATCAATTTCGAGTCCTTGCGGCTTTATCAATTATGGACTGGCAATTCAAGATGGACTGCGTCTTTCCTCATAAACGCAGTAAAATCAAGTTATATTTCAAATAGGCTATTCTTCTGTCGAGTTCACGCAGTCAGCTGAAGAGCTGGTCAGTCGTTCATTCATTGTCAACTTTGCTGTGAACTGATAAAACACTAACCTTTCAGACTTGACTTGCTATTTTGATTGTAGACAGATTTTGGTAAGTGGCCCATTTTTTACTAGTCCATCCAGCTGAATCATCAAATTTACTGGCACAGTTTCGCTGCATCACAGACACGGTTACTATGACCGAGATTAATGAGGCATAGATGTCCGTGTTCACGATAGGGTGTTCTGGTATGTGTACGCACTTACGTGGGACAGGGTGGTGACTGGTACGCATGTTGCCAATTAGCCCTAATCCCATGCCTAATCGGTCTCCATCCGGCACTGAGTCGAACTTGTCAGTCGGATAATTGGCGCTTAGGACAGAAGATAATTTACAGCAGCCGCGTTCAGTCAGGCCCATACGACGAGCCAATGCGAGCTTGCTGCTGTAGCACTCATGCATACTGACCAAGTCAGATAACTGAAGTTAATGAGATGAGGACGACGGACCAGAAACCTGTACACTTTTATATGTATGTATGTATGCTTGGATACATCAATCTCAGAAAAGGGTTGTCCTTGTTCTAACAAAAAAACGAACTATTTTGTTATTCTTGTTTTTACAGCAAGCGGCACTTGCGTTAAAATTTTGACTAATGCGGGTGACACTCACATTGTAACAATACCCTTCAAACACAGAAGGCGTGAATCATTCAACTGATAGACGTCCGTGACGATGTGATTAATCGGAAACGGTAAGCATACAGAAATGTGTGTATAGGTCAAAATGGGGGGTTTCAAGGAATTCTTAACAAAATCCTTTCTTCCCACTTGCGTTTGTCCAAAGTGACATCTTAAGTTTGACTGTAGAGGACAATTGCCTAAATTTGATTTACGTCATGAATATGCGGGTTTGGTTCATATGTTGAAATACTGAAACGCTTTTTAATGTGATAAAAGAAAATCTCAAATGCATAATTGTTGAAACCTGTGTAAATGGTAAGTGGTATAGTCAATTTTGAAAAATTTTGAAATTTATGAACAAAACACACAAGTTTAATTGCTGTAGACTCAACATTTTTTAAGGTTCTTCCAGACGGACCAATGGAATTTTATTTATGGTTTTTACCGAATTTGATTGTATATTTTCACATATCCAGTGCATTTGTTGAAATGATATTTAAGATTTATACTGCGTAACAGTAAGTTTGCTACTGTGGCATGTAGTAACTGATATTCTTGTCAGTACTGCAAATGGATCATGGTGTATGAGCTCTTCTAAATAACTTTTCAGGTCTGCTAAGAGCCTTACAACTTAATCAGTTCAACTAGGTTTTCAGAAAACAAATAACCCTCCACATTAAGTTAAAGTTTTGGAAGTTGGATTATTCGTAACTGAATATGGCCCTTTTATTCAGGGGAACCGTTTGGAAAATCCTGTAATTGCAGCTATCTTTCTCCCTGTATTCACCAAGCAAACAGAATAACGGGAACATATGATTCTATAACGAAATTATTCGAAACTTCTAGTAAGTCTGAATGAGTCAGTCCGTCGTGCACGCAGAAGATGGTCCATCGTATATAAAGTTTGGATATTGGATTCCAGCAGCACTGCGTGGTTGTCGCAAGCGTGAAGTATTTTGCGGATGACCAGTCGCTTACTCACAATAGAGGACCGTTCTAACACGTTGATCAAGGGAAAATAGTTTTCCGTTTGCTGTCCTCAGAAGCCACCTCTCTTCTATGTTACTGACTGTCAAAACTGCCTTAGTTTGGTCATCATAATAGTAAAACAAATTTGAAAGCGCATATTAAATTGGGCTAGTTTCACTTAGTTGAAGAGGATTTCGTAGAAATTAAAGAGAACAACAAAGTATGGCATGAACTTTTCGTACGAATATTGTGGGGATTTCCAGGTTTGCAACATTTTACATTAAAATTCGAATGCGTATCCTACCCTGACATGAAACAAGAACTCCACGTTTTCTGGAACACATGCTCACACGTTGCTCGATAGTTTAATTGGTTTATCTCTGTTTACAGAAAACAAGGGCCAATCCAGTGCAGCTCAGAAAGGTCATGACAGATTTTCAGTAGACCAGAGGGAGAGATTTATAAGAACCCCTACAAAAAAAGCCAACGGGGCTTACAAAAATACCTGTGTATAGGAAACTTCCAAAAATTCCACAGTAATTTAAAAATTTGGACACAGTACAAACAAACTTATCTGTAAAGACGTCAAGGTTGTGTACAGATTTATTAAAACCAAGGTAAAGGAAAAACATGTTTTACCTGGCGTCAATGCAGTAAATACCCAGTGCTCTGTCAATACCCTTGCCTCAGGTAGAAATAGACTGGTAAATCTTCTTTAATCTATATTCTATATACCAATGTATTTGTATTTGATGTTGTGGATGACGCGAGCGTCGCGGTTGGCCCTAATTACAGCTGGTAACTGCTGATCCCTAGTCGCTGACTGATAAAACCCTAGAGCTAGCCATACACGCGTATAGCTTAAAGTAGCTCAGTGAGCAGCACTCTAAAGCCGTACTGTTCCGGGTTTTATGAGGGATAGAACCCGAAGTGCAGCTTAGACAACTACCGGATGGAAGATGCTTTAGAGTGCATTATTCAGTGCACACATATAGAAAATGTTCAGAGTTACTCTGTAGCCTTAATTAACACTTAAAATAATCGTGCCTCTTTGAAGCGGTTAGGGTTTACTCCCATCACACTGCATGTTGCAAGGTTTGGAACGAAGTAGACCAGCAGTTCCGCAAGTAGTGGTCCTGGCTGAGAGGTATTCGTTGGGGGAGAGTAGTGTATCTGTAAGAATTAATACCGGTCAAAATTAAATCTATGCACATCTACCGCATCAGTCACTCAACGATCCAGAAATGTTAAATTTTGTACCTGATTCTGATTGAAGAAGATATGACGGTGAATCTTGATCAATGTTTGAACAGTAGTGAAGTCAGAGCAAGCAAATGAAACGTCAATGATGTCCATCAGTTACAGATGCAGCAAACTGAATTTCAATTTTGCCAACTTTCTAGGTAAGTCAACCATTATGTCAACGTGAAGTTACTCATGCATCCAGCTTCAGCCCTCTATCGTGTTCATCCGTTTTTAAATCTAGGAAGAGAAATTTTGTTCGCGATTTCAACCATGCTGCTAACATATGCCTTATATCTTCCCGCTGACTAATCTGTTTGCTTTTTGTACAAGACAGGATGTATCACTTAACTGCACACTTAGCGTCGGTTACTTTAATATTCCTGTATTCATATATGTTTTGTTGAAAATACTGATTACTGTTGAACACTGAAGTTGGATTTAGAGCAAACATCAGGAAGCAACATCGAGAAGCACTTATTGGTTTCTGGGTCTATTCTTAGACGACAAACTGTGCTAACAAATTCGAACAGAACATCTCCAGCTATTTCTAGAATGTTGGCAACTATTGGAATTTTGATTACGATATTTGCGACCACCATATACGTGTATATTAAGGTTAACTGATATCCCAGTTCTGCAGTTAATATTCGATAATGAAATAAGGAAATGGCTTAACTATCTTCAAGAAGAGTAGGTAACGAAATGATAAAACCTGACATACGGATGTTAAATCAGATATATATTTACCTTTCCACTGGGGTAGTAGACCACTGTTTAATGCAACATCATCGAAAAGCTAAACCGAATCATTAGTTGTCGGTCTATTCAAACGATGGACTGAGGATCCCAGTCAAGAGTAGTGGCAATGATCCAAGCTATAACGTAACAGATGTAGATTTCTAAAACACCAGTTGATTTCGTCACTAGCTAGGTTATTTTGTAAAATATGTAAAATAATTTAAATCAACCAAGTGTGTCAGTTCCGGGCTGAATTCTATTTTTCATACCGAAGAACCGAGCTGGTTTCTTGTTTATTCTGCCGACAGACGGATTTACAAATACATAAACACATGACGAATAGCATAAGCATTATCTAATTTTCGAAAAGACTACGCTGGATTGCTCACAATTCTTGAATTGAGAACTTTTATCGTACGTAGTTTTGTTTGGCTTCGAATAACCAATCCAATTAGCAGCCATTCAAGCCAAACGATACTGTCGTTTGTTTGGCCCATTCAGTGCCTTTAAAACTAGAGGAACACAACAAAGTTCTAAGACTTGGTTTCTTGGGTACAATAACACTATTGGAATATTAGTCTGCAGTATGGTTATACAATTTGTTTTCTATAGAGGACTCGATTCAAGGTGTATTAAGTTGCTTGAATATTACATCCATTTGATTCCATTTCATACCATAAAGTCTTACCTCAGTCCACACAATAATCTAAACAACTGAAGAGTTCTACATTGTAAACTTGTTTCCTTATCTTTTCTACTACATGTATGGACAGTCCATCGTAAAAGAGAGGTCGCTCTACTTTGGTGTATCCTTTTTGTGTTTGTTGTGACACGATGATAATTGTAAATATTATTAGTACTATGTTTTAATTGTAGACGGTTGCGTCGGTTCAAGTTACTTGTTACTACATTATGTTGTTTACCACAACATAAAGCGTTCATCTGAAATAATGTATCGCAGGATCCAAGCCGTATGATTGCTGCATCGTTGAATGCTGATCTACATGTGAGCGACAAGTACACCTTCGAGTTTTTGCTGACACTTCAGTCCCGGGACAATTGACTGTCCATTTCCATCGAATGATTCTCCATTGAGCATGGATTATTTTGTGGACTAAATCCCCTTAATGTTTCAGCTAAACATCAGTCACTGGTTCCAAATTCGGGTGATATAATCTGCCAATTTTTTCCGAAACATTTAACTTGTCAATAAAACTTCCTCTGCCAGGTAGTCAGTAAAAGTTGAGACAAACAGTTTCGACTCTACAAGAAGTCCCAATGAAAGTAATCAAGTGGTCGAAAAGCTACCAGCAAACGTTAAACAGATCGAAATATTTGCAAATGATGGCCGGTATGAAATATTGGTTGGCATATTTTATTCATTCGCCACCTAAGTTTAATGAATTAACTGTCATGCGAGCCTCTGACTATGTCAGAGGTCCCGAACATTTACAGCGTAGTGATATCCCCTGGTCACAAACCTTATGGTGTCCAAAACTGTTCGCTCATCTTTCTGTGTCTGTTCCTCAACCAACTGAATGTCCCTTCTTCGTTGTATAAATTTTCATTGTAGGTTTTGGGCTACCGCACTGGAAGTGCTGTTTTCCGATGGAAGTTACTAGAATTCTTGAAATAGCGTCCATTATTTTAGATGGTTCTTATGAGCACCTTTTTAGTTCAAGTCTACTGTCTTCCAATTTATTTGATGCCTGTGATGGTCCAACTCAACTTCGCGGCAAAAGTGCCAAATCTTTGCATTGATCTGTCTGTTGATTCTCATGAGGTGTTCTTTATATGTACAGCTCATATCAATATTAAGCTATACCTTAATTTTCTATCTGGAGACTCTTCTGCTTACAGTGCTATGCTTTCACGTAGATTCACACACTGAATTTGCGACAGTCGAGAAAACATGAGCTTCAGATGAACGGGCACTCACTGGTTAATGTCATAACCTTTCCAGAAATAATACTAGACAATTAGCAAATCAATTGTTGCTATTCTCGTTACTGGCATAAAAATCAATAACTTCAAACTAACCAGAGCATCTCGATCGCGAAATAGTCGACTGGACTGAACAGAGCGATTCTGTTTATCCTCCTTTCGAAATGCTCGCGCAGGATGAAAATAATTCACAAAATATTGTGTTTAAGCGTTTCGAAATGATCATTTGGTCATGCTCACTGTGAGTTTACTGGTGTTATGGTTAACACGCTAGTGTCACGAGCAAGAGAGATAAAGTGAAAATGCCGGTCCGGACATGAATATGTACTAGTTATGAATCCTAACTATAACGAAAATCGAGTCTGTTGCCCTCTTTCGAAATGAGCCGGCTGAAAGGCATATATGAATGCTAACAATGAGACCAGGTGTTAGCGGTGTTCAGTTTGAAATTACCATTAATGAAAGGCGTTGTGTTCACACTCGGCTTAAATGTGCAACTCAGGATGAGCTGTATCTACGCATACTAAATGGATGCGAGCAAGTTACGCGTCACTGTTCCCAAGTTGTTTAACACCTTCTAAACTAAGTTGCTATCTAGCAGTTCGTATGATCGTTATCTACTAGCTGATTAATGGGACGAATATTATAACTCAGTGTTGTTGTCTTAGCTGAGATGAAGTATGATTTTTCCCCCTCTCAGTTAGTACCGCAGTAAACCAGATTATTCAAACTGTGACATTAAACTGTGAAAGCTCTGATCAACTGTGAATGTTACTTGGTTTACATAAATTTAAATTCTTCGCTATTACCTGATAATCACACTTTGCTCAGTATGCCAGTGATCTCGAATTGATTGATAGCTCCTGATTGTGAGAGTGTGGTGAGCGGCCACTCTGTCATGTCTGTAGGGAGGAACAACCTAACATTAGCTTATATGCTACTGTGCCCGAAAAATCAAGAATAGTTCTTTGACGAGAAGTTCATACGCACAACTGTTTGCTACTCATTGAATGTTGTATATCGGAAAATTCATGCGAAACGCTTGAAATGTCCATATATTTAGGTATTTTGCGAAGCTCCGAAGTGATAATTTTGAATTGATGATGGAAACCAAAGATTACCAGACTAACGCGAAGGAGTGGAATGTCTAATGTTTACACATTCGTGGTTCTGTTCTGATAAAATAGTGACAGTTTGATGCCTGGTTCACACGTGCTAATGAAACTTGTAAGGGGAGAAGCGATGCAACCAAGATGTAAAGGAATAAAACCGAATAAAATATCGCTGGCGTGCGGTATTTCAATGGTGAACATTGAAACGTTGCAACAATATACTGATACATCCGACAACATTTTTACAAACAGTGCGAAACGAGGCAGACATTCTTGCCAATGTACACATTAGGTGACCCTTTCTAGTGCGTTAGGAAAATGGCCAAGAGAACTTTAGCACCGGCTACTCCATGAATATATAATGTTTGAATGTAGCTTTAAACACCCAGGCTGAGCCCTGGGAGATTACGGAGTTAGCCAGTATACTGCACACTATGCACAATCTGACGCACATGCTACTGTGTTCAATTAATTCTGAAGCTTAACAAAATGATTCCATGAATGTTCGGTACATGTTAATGAGAGAAAAATGGATGTCCAGTTATACGCAGTACTTTGTAGGGTTTGGGTATAACCTCACCTTACATGTGTTTATTTATTTGAGAGGCGAGCTAAAAATACCAACCGTCTCGGTCAGGCGTTCACTTTGAAGTAGCATAACTCTCTGAATAGTCCGTGTTTGCCACACTGTTATAAGAGGCAATTATCTTTATAGATGCTTCCAACAATCCCTGTAACTCCATGCAGTGGGATCGTACATTCTGGATTGACCTCCAAAATGAAGTCCTTCACAAGTTCCTCCGAAAAGATGGGGAGTAATTCGGATGTTTATTGTCATGGCTCCACAATAGCTGACAGATGCAAGTCGTCCATTATTAATGTTCTTAGGTCTTTTCGTCTTCCGACGCCTCCAAACTTGTGGTGATTTAATTAGCAGTTAGCAAGCCTTTGAAGGCGAATAAAGATGATTTTGCTCAAGGAAGCACTGCATGACACCCGTGCTCGAACAAATTTTCCGTCTGAAGCGTGTCCACATCCTGCGGATCCTGGTTACCTCATCAAAATTTATTTTGGATGTAAAACCGCATTCACAACGTGATAGTGCTTGACGAACCACCCACGAAGAAAACGAACTACAGGCTCTTTCAGAAATCTGCTGTTGGCTGGAGAAAATCTGACAACTGGTTTAAGAAGATGATGTCAAATTAGCTTCATGATTATGTAATTCTTAAGCCGCAAGATCAGAATTACCCACTGTTCATAACCACTGAGGTTTCGTGGCAAGGTTAGATAACTTTCACCGTCGACAAACACACAGAGATCCGGGCGGAAAATATGAATGTGTTGTCCCTTGTCAGTGGCCTGAATCCACAATTCACCAACCATTAGTAACCTTGGGGTATATAACTTTCCCTTTTAAAACTCATACTGTGATTTGTTATGGAGTCCAAGTTTAGCCACCTCTGACATAACGAAAGCACACATTAAATCCATCATAACTTTAAGGACAGGACGGGTGGTCTTTGCTTCTAACTTTCAAACCTCAATTATCTGTCTATCTCATGCCCATACATTTAATCAGTGCGCCCCGCTATGAACCCATTTTAGACGTGACATTTCCTTCCGTTTGCCTATTTTGCACTTCAATTTTAGCTGCATGCTGTTGACTGTGGGATCTTTACTGCAAAGTTTGCGGAAGAACATTCTGACCTAAGCTTGGTGTAAGGTGTTCTCTTCGTCTAAAATATTAGATCAATAGCCATATCATAATAGCGGTATGTGGCATAGCAAGTATATCATCTAGGGTTGGAGCTATCCGAAAAAAATCATGCTCCGATTAGATTCGAACCACTGCTCATTCGTTGAGTGAGTTTTATCAACTGAGTTAGGAAGTCGCACTAGAAACCTTGAAACCTTACAAAAGAACTTCAGTACTCAGTCACCTCACTTTGTATTCGGCGTCCATCAAATCACCTAAAGGCTGCATTGCCACGGTGGGGCTACAATGGATAACCAGCGTTGTTCGCCAACACAGCTGTTGAGAACTGTAACTGCATTACTAGTGAGTAGCTAGGCAAAGTTGTTGAGTAAAAATGTATCACATTTTTATTCTGCATGACTGATGAACACAATTCCATCTTGACATTACCCACTCAGGATTTTCTCTCACTAAGTGTTATAAGCAGAAGAAATGCTACAACACTACTACTTCAATTTTAAATGACACTGCATTCGACAGTTATGCACTTGACTCAAATTTCTGCTGTAAACTTTAACCAACGAAAATGAACTAGCAGTTGCGGTGTTGACCAAATCGTTATTTCGTTACACAATTGAAGATAATCAGTGTATTTGGAAATTATTAATGTATCATTTACTGTCATCCATATGTGTAACCAGTAACGGCAAGACTAATTTACTATGACCCAATGATATCAGGCCGTCTAGTTACCGCAGGTTGTTAATGCTGTGGTGTCTCTTCAGCAAACACTCTCGAGCGGTTCATTTCGTTAATGTGAATTCTTTTTACAGAAGTGGCACAGGTTCCATGAAAAATAAGTTCTTCATCAGTAAGGTTTTAAAATATAAACAAAATTAGCAGTTTTCTCTCACGCGACACATTTACGTGTACCTTAGGTGTGATCACCAAAGCGAACAGAACAGTAGTGTTGGGTCTGTTACAGTCAGTCTGGTACGTTTGTCTTGCGTGTTTGGTATGATGCGGAATGGGGAATTCGTGGAGGTATGTTTGGTTTGTTTGTAGAAAACCCATCTTAAATTTAATTTTGTTTGTTTCTGCTATGTGCAATGAACAATTACGACGAATTTAGTACCATAACTGCACATAAAATGTTTGCCTTCCTCTTTTTTTTATAACTGCCACTTCCTACCTATTAAAACTATTTTTAAATGCCCTCATATTCATTTAAACCCGACTGTTTTAATAAGCTCATTTCCGGTTGACTGGTGGCTACTTGCGGACTCACGTTTAGTTACTCGATTTGTGTATCCAGTTAATTCACATTCAAGGTGAGATAGTACCTTTGATGTAATTTTATTAAGTAGTATCGTATGAAGTCCAATCCTTTCGATCACCTTTTCTGGCGTTTTTTCACTTGAAAGATAGTTCCTTTAATCCGACCGTTTCATTGGTCGTTATTCGAACTGTCGAGTACGCGTTATTGAATGAATTACCCCCAAATCGCCGTCTATAGAGAAGTCTACCAACCTAAACAAACCTCAACATATTTCATACTTCCTACAAATCTTCATTTCGACAACGATTGTTTTCAATTTATTATTTTACTTAGCAGGGAGTTTTATTGCCCATACGTTCTCGTGTGGAATGCATATCAACATTAGTGATCTGTTCACTCTGGAAACACAGATGTGGAATGTTACAAAGCACTTAGCTACAAATGGAAACCTACCACGAAGATAACCTAGTTGCGGGTGGCCACTGTGTGCTAAGCGAGTAAGTCATACTGTTTAGTCAGATGAGCTGAATCGCGGTTGATGTTACCAACAGGTATGGTGTTTGGATATGAGCTTATCTGTGAATTTCCACATCTGTTAAACTACCCTACTTTGTTGCAATCTCCCAGTCAGTCCGGCACCTGCTGTGTGCATTCAACCAGATGTGGAGCAGAATACACGTGAGTAATTCATGCGTAAGAAGCTGCGGAGACAGTTGGATCTGACATATATTTTGACATTTGACTTGCAGAAGGAAATTGTGTGTGGAATTAGCCGAACGCTTAATTTCCAGCAAACTAACATCAAAATACATCTTGTACGTATGTGCGCGTGTACTGTAGAGAATGCACAGTAACCGTTACATAGAACTGAGTTAGGACAAACTGGAAAACCATTAAAGCTCTTTTATTTTCGTGGTGATCCACAAGAATTAAAATGAAAGCGTGTACCACATACTTATTTTGACAAAAATGATTTTATGCTCAATTTACTTTCTTAATCAAACAGACGTGAGTGGGATAATCGTCGTCCACAAAATGTGACTTTCTCAATTATACATTGGACCTGTGCTTATACTTGTAGGCACCCTTAAGGTATTGCTGACTAAATTAGTCAAAATTGACGCTCCGACAAACTCAAGTTTAATTTTTGTTACCGGTTGTCAGTATTGTGTATTCTGGAATGTAAAACGGTAGCAGTTCCGACCTTACTGCTCCGTTCCTCTGAAAAGTATGTACTGATTTTCAACTATGAAAACCTGACTCTAACCACTTTACAGTGGCATTCTGACTTAATCTTACTAACTGAAGCAAAGTTCTGCCTGTTGATAGTCGCTGTCGCTAAACCTCTTACTAATGCAAACATAGATCGACTGTGTGTTGTCCACATTGCGTGACAACAAATTTCCCGCTGAATTATTTTGATCACGTGATCATCGCTGGACGCTTTTGATAGAAACATGTTAAATTGCCAAGGGATCACCAGGAAAGACAGGTATCCGTGTTCAAAAATGAGACGATAATCAGAACATTGCAGAAGCGACGAAATTAACACTACAAGTTTCTGTAGCAAACATATATTAAATATGAACAATGCCCAACATTTTCATTTCCTCCATTTATAGAGTTACACAAACGGTACGTTTTTGTTGTCCTAAGTTGAGTTCTGCTAGTAGGAAAATATATAAAATTCCGCAAAATTAGGATTCTAAAACTCGACAAAAGATATCAGTTTTACTCAGACCACAAGACAACGAACGTCATTTCGTATTTAGCTTTTAAGTCAGATCAAGGATTGTGTTACCTCGTAAAATAGCACAAATTTATCGTTGACATAACTCGGCCAACGGCTCATACATTTGCTCTTATGTTACCTAGAAATAGTCAAAATTTGCCCCTTTCTAAATGCGGGATGATTTGGTTTACTTTTACCATTGAACATTATCGCTCATCTCGCCAAAACACTACTGACCAGTTTGATGATAAATGTATATTTAGGCCGATACAATACAAACGAGTGAACCTTCTCCCTACCAGACACTCGTGACTCAAATCGTTGATAATGTTGAACGAAATGCGGTCTGTGAGATCGAAATGTACACATGATCACCATTACACATACCTTTATTGAACCTGAAGATTTTAAGAAAATGGGATATGTGCGTAATGAAACGTAATTAATCAGAAACTGCTAACGTTCATACGTAGCAGTTTACCTCACAAACATCAGCTGTTGGGAATGCCTGGGTACTTCCGGATTACCTCACTTCTGCTTATCGTTTCTGTCCGATGCCTGGAATTAAGAATTCGAACAGTATTATAGTCCTGCTTAAGCCGTAGACACTTTAAGTCGCATCTCACATTTTTTGGGTTCACAGATGAGAAAAGTGGACAAACAGCAAACCGTTTTTCAAAAAGACGTATTCAAACGCTTACTAGGAGATTGGTTGAACGTGGATCACCAAAATGACCTGTGGCGTTTTCAGAAAAATTCCAGGAGAATAATCAAACTTCAGAGTAATTACATTCATTATTGAACAAATTACGAATTCTACAGTGCCGTTGATGACCTACTCCAAATAATACCCCGCGCCTTTTCTGAATTCTAAAAGAAATCAACAGGATTAAGTCCTCTAAATTCATCTTATGTATGTTTTGTGTAATACTTTAAGAATATATAGGATTTTGCCCGCAACCTCAAGGTGATTGAAAAAAATAAATTTGCGATAGTTTGGCATCAAAGTAAGTTAGATTCGAAAGATTTAAAAGGTCTCCAACAACTGAATGAACGTTAACGTAACCAACTATAATCTGACTAGTTAATTCCTGTCAACAATAACTGCTTACTCCAATGGTCTACATATCGTCAGTTTGAGGTCAAGGGTCTACATACATTATCTTAAACAAAGGCAGATGCTGAATCTTTGCCGCACGAACAGGGTAAAATTGTATTTTATAGAAGCCGGTAACTATGAGGGGAATTTCAACGTCACTCTTAAATCACCCCTTTATTAAGGCCATCTTCTAATGGCACAAGTGAATTTCCATTAGTTAAGCAGTCAACTTGCCTTCGCGACCAAGAACAAACCATCATTCACACCGATTCTAGTTTGAGGTTACACACTAGCTGAACCAGTCTGTCCGTTCGCACTTTATCTAAAAGTTCGTTCGCGACTACCTTGTCATTAAATCAGTGCTGAGCCCTAATCTGGAAGCCGAACTGTCTACTTTTGCTGTTGCACGGTCGAGAGTACGCTGGTAACACAACATTTTTCTCGCCGTAGTTTTGGCAATCTTCCTCAGTTTGCTGCTCACACAATTTCATAATCGAGATCCGGTCGTCTAACTGTTTTTCTAAAAACACCACCGCTCATCCCCTAAATTGGCATGCACCTCATAAACACTAACACGAAAAAAGTGAGGTCTTGACATATTTTTCATATGGCCTGATACAAAACTGTGTACACATTTGAGTCGCTGAGCATGGCACAACTGTATCATATCAATAGAATCGAGCGCACCACCATTTAGAATAAATCATGAACATCCATTTTCATAGGTAACAAATACCTTTTTTTAATTCAACAGTAATTTACAGAAATTGAACAAATGCGATAGAAATACTATGGAAAATTTAATTATGATGATCTTTGAACTGACATTCCGGTTGTGAGTTAAAAAATGGAACAAAATTATGCGATACACGATGCTACTGAGCACGTGAATATTGCTGAACATTAGGCGACATTCTGAGTAAGACCGGACACAAAAACCGTCTCAGTGGGTTAACTGCTTTCTTTGTTTGCTAATTATGCAATTCAGTTCCAAACAGGGTTGATCACACACACACAGGCAAATACTACTGAACATCAAAGCTGCTTTTACTTAAGACCGCGCAATGTATGAAGTTAGTTCCTGATTTCAACGGATCAAAGAACATGAGCCCGTTCAGCTTGACAACATGACATGAATACTTATTAAGTAGTAGTATGTTGGATTAACATCCGTGAATTCCAGTGACCAAACCGAAAATGTTCGTAATTATAGCACCGTGTAGAATTACTCAAATCAACCCATTCGAGGACGCCAATCTCAAACCAGTTGTTCACCTATAAGTTTACGAACTCAGTCATGTTCTTTTGTGGCTCGATCGTCCAAAGATTGCAGCTATCATGCCAATAATCAGAACATTCTGGCTGTACACTAGGTCAGCCAATGTCTTTCAATGTTGTAACACATTTCGTAAAACAGACCCCAGTTCATACAGTCATGACTAATCCACCAGTGATCAAATTGTTACTTTTGGTTCTACGTTAGTTTTCCTAACAATGCATTGATAGATTTGGTAATTACGTTTACCTGACGATAAATCAGCGAAAATCATTGGACGTCATGCTATCTTTTGCTACTTCAGAGGTATTTTGGGAATGTGATTATAACAAAAACTATCCATTCACCATATTATCCTAGTGTTTATAAGCGTTTAAAGCTTCGCTGATTAGACTTACTTAACACGGTATAACCTGGTAGGATAATGTTTCGCAACTATCTTTGCTTACCTTGATGAATTCTTAGCCGAACCAATAATGTCATGCAAGTTAACGAACATCACAAAACCACACCAGACCACATCATTGTGTGTAGTAGAACAAACTTTTCAGTGCTCCAGTCGGCTGAAAACAGTTAATAAATAATCAACTTTCATAAATGAGTCACACTTTGTCTAGAAGGTCACGTTCATCTGGCGACACAGCCACATCACCAGTGTTGGCAATTACGCTTCACACGCAACTACGAGCTGCCTGTTTCTTGTAAAAGCATGGCCACCACCATTGCTTTTATCTCTTCGAGAAGTCGAGTTCAGCACGCAATCATTCTGGCATGTGATGTGGACCTGAACAGACGAAGAGCGTTTTTGTTACGGAACACGCTGAAGCTTCCGGAATGGTTTGTGTCGTTTACCCGCAAGCATTTTACTCATGCCCGTTTTTGGAAACTTTGTGGAGCAAATCTTCAGATTTTTCATAAGTGTGTATGCATAAACCTTTGGCGTGTTTTACTGTGTCTGAGGAATAAAAGTCATATCATATTTTGATATGTGAAACATACTACCATTCAGATACCTTCAGTCAATCCTACTGATTGAGCTTCGTTGCCTTGGCAACCAAAGGCATTAGGAAGAAATTTCTCACGACCCGAAAAACGCATCACATAATGGAATGAAAAAATGAGTCCGGATTACAAACTTAACCAACAGATAATGAGTCAATACTTACTCTTGATGAGTTACTTTTTAATAGGTGGGACCGTGTTTGCTGTGTGTATGTGTCACAAACTAGTTTGCTCTAAATCCCGAAAGTTGCTTATTCACAGTCTGCCGGTTGCATGTATCATCCTAACTACATCCGCGCTACTTTTTATTCTACTAACACATAAGTTTGAAGCTTAGCCAAATTTTGAATACAATTTTTAGATGATTTCCACTTTAATCGTACAGATAACAGTCGAGTTCATTAGTTATGTATTTTTTTTGAATTGTTATTATTGTGAGCTTGACACTTGTTTGAGTCTACTAAGGTAGGAAGTGGAAATTTATTATTTACGTTTTCAAAAGTGTATACGACTGTGGATCGTTTATTTTGAATGAAGATTTATTGACAGTGTACTGATCATCGGATGGGCTTCATTAATAACGGCTAATCTAAAAATACACACGATTGATTAGCAAGTTGTTCGAACACACTTTAGTAAAATACACACAGCCCTCGTCATCATAGGAAATTTATCATCGAGTTACTGGAGAGTTAACATACTGGGCAGTATTGCGTAGTAAGTAGAGTCTGTTATATAAGATTCATGAAATACTATAGGCGCAAACCATCTATGACGTGACCTGAATTTTAAACTACCTTCTCAGCGATCACTACCTGCTTATTTTTTCTTTCATGGAATTCCATGTCTGCTTCATTGAACTCGTCTAGTTTTGGACGGCCGAGTTATCACATTGTTTCTCCTAGTCATTTCATTATATGGCTTAGAATCTTGTAGATGCGATCCTTGAAAAGAAGCAATCCAGTTCAAATGGATATCCTTGCGAAACGGGAAAATCTTTCCCCGAATTCTTTCACTCGAAAAACAAATCTCCGGTACCATATATATCGACTTTCTAAGTTCGGTCATGTGAAAACCAGACGTAACCCCACGCCCTTCAAGTGTTTATCCCTCTATGTTCTAACTGACCTGTTTCTGACCATTAATTGGACCTTGACCTGGACATTTTAGTTTTATCGCATCAATTTGATAATTGTGCGAATAGCCAGTTGCCGGTTAATTGTATTTTGTTTGAGTAATGTTTGCAACATCTTTTTGGAGCTGAGCTGGTCCCCATTGTTTTTGAACTTTTTGACTGCTCGGATGAATTCTGTTGGGTATGAACATCATAGTGTGTGATTATAGTTCATCTTTAGCCTGTTTGGCATCAAATTTTAATTCATTTCCGCGAAACGATCCCTTGATCGAAACTGTTAAGATTGTCTAATTAATGACTCTGAAAGTTGTTCATTAGTACTGTGGCACTGTGATCTAATCTTGTTTTGATTATTTGGGATCGTTGGTTTGTCGCTATGCGTTGCACGACGTCTTCATGGAAGTTCGTACACCATACACAAACCACTTTTGAAATTTCCCGAGTGCCCATCAGATGGAAGAGAATAGCAGCCTTACTAGACAAAATCCAATCCGATTGCGCACTGACAAGCTCGGATCACCAGAGTACATAAATCCATTCGTATGCACTCTTGACATGTCTCCTTGGACAACAAACATATGATCTATACCTGAGGCATAATGTGGTGGATTGTCAGACTGGAGGTGCGAAAATTCAAACACTCAGCGGAGTACCTCAACGCGGGGGAGGCACGTCCACAAACCTTCAACGATCGGATGGCGGACAACGGGGGCAATCGGATGAGTCATTGTTTGATCGGATCGGATCAACGACCGAGACATAGCACGCAAAATAGGATGGACGACGAAATCGGAGACGCGATTATTCCAATACTCGCAGGAATATCTCGACACTGCCGTGAAATACGATCAGGGTCCAATGTGGATTGATGGAGGACAACACGAGCGACCGGAGGAGCCATCACTCAGCGAAATCGGACCAACAGACGAAGACTGGTAGACGGAAAACCTCCGATACACGGCGCTGATCACACACATAAACCGGGCAGAAATGCCCACGATGCGTGAGCGGAAACTTGGGGGTGTTGTGGACTGGAATTCTGACTCATAAACACGAGTGCGCGTGTGGCATGCTAAATAGCGAGTTGGACGATAAATATTGTGTTTTATTGGACGCCTTTTCGGTGCCGTGACCACTTTCGCCTGGTTGTATGCTGAACTCAACAAGGTCCGGTGCAAGAGTCACTCGAAGGTTTAATTCAATTTGGAGGGATTACCATACTCTCAGATACTAAGAATGCTCTTGATGAGACCGCGGTATCAATTGTGCGTTCATGGTTGTCTGGATAACATTATCAAAATGACGCTGTTTTACTCATTTAACCGCAATCATATCAAATGGATGAAATGCTTTCTCTCTGTGAAGGAAACACGCTCAACGAATAAGCGCTTTTGTATCTTCTTGACAGCGCTCCTTGTCGGGTGAAACGTTTCGTAAGAACGGAATATGGTTTAAACCCATTGAAACTCTGAACGCTCAGCGTGTCTAAGAGAGTGGCGTACTGCTAGGAATGGTTACCACTCCAAGCTGGCTGATATTTTAAGGATGGATCCTCAAAGCTGATTGCAATGACACTTTCTAAGCTTAGATAATCTGCCGTAACATCTGAATAAAGCTTTTAAATCTATGAATAACTACCTGTATTCACAAACCAAACTAGCACTGATTAAAGCCTCACAATCTAAAGGAGTAACGTGCCCTACACTCAAATATGAACATTCGTCAAAGGGTTTCCTCTGCAAATGTAGCAAATATGGTAAAGTGGCGATTAGTAATAAAAGATGAGTATAACAATACAAATATTCGAACTACACATGTGTTTGCATACTAGCAGGCTGTTTAAAAATGGGCACAGTATTCAGTGTAATGTTGCCTAGAAGTGGTAGTTAGAATAAGTAATTTGTACCTTATAAAGAATGGGTAAAATGTAACTAGAAGATAGATACTCAGTCGAAGTGGACGACTGTTGAACTGTCATTTTCCCCGAAAAAATCTAACTGTAGCTGTTTGTGACGAACCAAATGTTCCAATAGACTTGAAGCGCTTTGTATCCCCTGGATATTTAAAAATCCAAATCAGAGGTGTTTATGAATTCTACTAGGTAAATTTCTGTTCTGCCTTGCTTAAGTAAGAGACTTACCACTCAAAAAGGATTCAGAGAAGGTGAGTAGGTCTTAACATTTGCCTGACTTAAATATCACAATAATTTATTTCGGGAAAAGTATTCTGAACGGACTCCGAATAACTTAGTTTGAATGTGCAATATACAAACAACTGACAACATGTGGTTTATGCAGCAACATTCATCGTTAGAAGAAGCAGGATAATCAACTTAGGATTCATACGTTAACATAAAATACGATTTTTAATAAACCTCAAACTAGAATAACTCCCACTTGGTTTGTGAATTTTCCACGTGACGACATCAACGGCACAATGATTTACATATAATTATATTCGACGAATCAGATCACATTAGCTAAATCAATAAGCAGGGTGGTGGAAGACATATATCCACCATCCCTTGTGAACATTGTTGTTTGGCCAATTGTGGTCAGTTGATTGCATGTGACACATAGATAATATTTTAACTAGATAAGTTTGCAAACTGACGGATTTGAGGGCGTGTTGGGGATTACTGTAGATCACACAATCATCTGTGTGTGATCATACTATGTTATCATTTTAGTTGAGGTGATCAATAATCCCATGCCACACCCCTTCACCAACCTGAGCTGAGTCGTAGTGATAAGCCGGGCACACAAACAGAAATCAAACGCAGCATTTGGTTTCCTAACTACGTGGTTATCCAGAAGTTAGAGTATTCTGAGGGAGTTAGGCGCCATCACCCTGACAACCAAACAGCGTGATGAATACAGATGCATTTGTGAATCTTCAGATTGTTTAACCAACCTCCTGACAATAGACTGCATATAGAAAGCTGAATTCTAAATCACACATGCCAGAAATTGATCATGACGCTCTAATTAAGTTACTCAGCAAGTCGATTTTAAGTTGACTATAATGCTACCAGTTTTAATTAACTTATTCAATGGTTGGAACTAGGTCCAAGTATGAAATTTCTGAGTTTCCGGAGTGGCTTCGTACCTCAACTGGTAGAGGATTTACCGCGTTTGGGTATGCTGTTTCTGTCGCCGGCTCGAATCCCGCCGAAGTCTAGATTTTTCGTAAACGGGTCTCCTCTAACTTATCAAATCTGCCGAACTACTTATCAGTAACATGATGTTTGGAAGCCAGTCTTTCTTTAATTTTTACAGTTTCAACTAAACAACGCTTTTACAGAAGGGGTTGCATTTCTGTGCTTTATCTGTGTTTTGGGTCACGAGTAACTGCCGTTGTTCTGTCTGAACACGGTCATGTATTGTTCGACAAATTTAATTGTTTGAATGAGCTTCTTTTTGCAACGCTACGAGTACTGACCCCATACTGGAGGTCATTTTAGACTTAGCTCAAAGTACTATCGAGGTATGAAATCCCTAGTAAATAAAAACCGTTCTTTGGAGTGATCAGAAGATTGTCTTAACTTCCAGATGCCTGTAAATGTCTTGACTGGAAATAGAAATTAATTCACTTATTCTGTTCCGAGACGCGTTTGGGTAGTTGGACTCATACCTTCAATATGATACTCATATAAATTGATCATGCCACCTCGTCTGATGACAAAACGTTTCCATTCCAAGCTCAGAAACCAGTCAAATACCAAAATTTCGCCAGTGTTTAATTTATTAAGTGACCGCCTAAATTCACAACCAGAATGGGTTTGACAAACAACAGACAACACAGCGCAACCTTATTATGCGAGATCCAGGTGAGGCTAGTAATCTGTAACCGTTAAGGCAACCAGCTCCGTCTGTATTGCATTGCACCAATTGCGGCAAACCAGGATTGTGTTCCATGGTTCGAATAGCCAAAAACTATTTATAGCCGTCGGCTGAATATTGCTTGAAACCGGAATGGTCATATTGTAGAGGACCATAGAGGTAGAATAAACATTGTATTCTGCATTGGTTGTTCAAGAGCAGCGGTTATCTCCTCTCAGATAACCTCGAACCTTGACTCATAAAATGAAAACTCTCGCAGCGGAGTGTGTTACAAGAAAAATATGTTACCAGTGAGCTCCGGCAATAGTATAACCTTAATCTACGGTCCTATCGACCAATGTGCATGGGTAGATATTTCCCAGAAATGTGAGAGTTATGGTCGGGTCCGACGGCTCTGCCAGTTATAATAAATATGTAGTTGTTTAATATTAGAGATTACTGATGAGTAGACGGGGATTTGATCAATTTTAACTTGGACCCACAAATGATCGCAGCCGTTGCATTCCCACAGACACTCCGGTCGGCCCCTTTCGAAAACATGCACTAGACTCGAGTTCCGGTCTCATTAGAGCTCGTCAGCAGTGTATATCCTTGCCACTGCCGGAGATTCCGACCTGTCTAGGAAGTCTCAATCGCGGGGTTATCGACTGGAATTAACAGACAGTAACTGCGTCTCCATTTCGAGACGAATGGGCAGCCTGATCATTACGCACAGGTGAAAGTGGTTGAGTGCTCGCATATGATAATTTGGTCCTGCCTAATGTGAGGTCAGTAGCGCAGCGTTCAACACGGTTGCCTCATGAACAGCGTGGCCGAGATTCTCGTCCCAGCGGTGGTAAGGATATGCACTACTGGCGAGCTATAATGACAGCAAAACTCGAGTCTAATGCTTCTGCTATTCGAAAGGGACCGACTGGAAAGTCTATGGGAATGCGATAGCTGCGATCAATTGTGGGTGATGTTCAATCTGCAATAATTTATGTCGAAAATGCTGAGTCAACTTCGGAACTCAGAACATCGGGCTGTCGTTAACTTGTGGGGTATAGATAGACTTAGAAATGATTTCTAAACTAGCAAGCCCGCTGTGTGGTAGACAACTCTAGTTACCACAAATTCGCCATTACTGCACTCTGTCAGTCAACTTTACATGTTCATTCTGTAACGTGCATTGTTTTTCATGGTTAGCAGGCCACTAAGAGGGAAGTGTAGAATCTAGTATGTTTTTTGAAATGTTGAACCTAGTGCCTTGCGCACAACGCAGCACAACGTAGTCGATTTTGTAATTACAGATGGATAGAGAAACAAGCAATGTGGTCAGACTGATGACCGTAGAAATTAAAAAGTGAATTACTAAAAGCTAAATCGCTTAAGCTTGCAGTCATCAACTTAATGTGCACCTTTTGATATGGAGCGACTAAACGCATTTATGTACCACATTGAAACAGGAAGTTTGCTGGTGTGGGCTGCTTAATCAGTTACATGTTTTGCCCGATGAGGTCAAGCGCACAAGCAATGAATTTAGAAAGTGACGAACCGTGTTTCATTTTTAAATTACTGCGAGTGTAAACTGCACTTCTTGAGAGCTTCATAAATGGTGTTTAAGTATGAGTGCAACCCATAAAGTATCTTCACCTTGTATCCGCTCACCTACCTCATACCCACCATTTTCATCGTCGCGATCATTGATGATTATATACCGGTGGTTAGTTTAATGATCAATTGTTCGAGAGTAGTTAAAAAGCGCTAACCGGATAACAAACCATAAGACAAAGACTTAGGTCAGTTCGTAAGACTTCTGTTCAATAAAGCCGGTTGAACTTAAATGTGCTTGTACACGGTAACGAAATCTGGTAAACAGCTGACAGTTGCACAACTCGAAACAGGGTAGCTTGGTTACATCACTTACAGTTCCACTTTAGCATTGGTCAGCACTTGAAAGAGTAACTTAGATAGACAACCCCAGTGAAACTCATCAGCGGTAATATCTTCTAACGTGCACAATCAATAGCGAACAGGCTAAACAGGTTTTCAGCCAGTATGAGAAGACGAACCTTGTGGGGATGCTTGGTCACATTTGCTCATGAGATGGCATTGCTGACACAAGACACAAACGTCTGAACCCAACTTTCTTGTTTGTGTTGGATGAACAACAAAGAAACCTACCTCATCTTTTTCACCACTTACCCGATGTTACCACTCAATATGAAATCGACGCACGTGAATTTCAACGTGCTTAACAACCGTGAACGTCAGATACAGCGCTTCACAACGGTAAACAGAACTTCAAGTTCACACGGAGATATAACTACTTTAATGTTTTACTTGTTTGCCATCCTACGAGAAATGTAAAACTTACTGCTCGATTACAGAGAATATGTGTTAATAGGTTCAGTCAGAAAATACAATCATGGTAACGCTTTCTTCGAGAATACAAGTCAGGCTATCATGCGACAATTTGATCCAGTTTAACGAACAGCACTCTCAACTGAATAAACGACCTACTGTAGGTGATCAGTTACTATGAGCGCTATAAGATGTGAGATATATGATGCCATGAGTTTTTGTGCCACTGAAAGGAGAATTGACATAAGCAGGACCTAACCAAATGGTATTAAATAAGAATACAATCTAGCAAATTTGTGTCCTTTTTGTTTTTCATAAACCTGGATAAAACACAGAAGGCAGTCCGATCGGCGAGCTTGAAATTTATCACTAAACCGCCCAGCCCCAAGACTCTTACAAATGAAATCCAGTTTAAATATTTATTTGAGCAGTTTAAATAGTTGGAACCCGCCTCAGCAAAAGCGATTAGTTAAGTAACATCCTACTGGTGTTGAGCACTTGCTACTTTTCCAAACGAAGTTACAAGCAGAACTAGTGGCACCAAGCAAATCTCAGTTTTACTGAGTTTCTATTAGCTACTTTTAGACAGGATACATCGGTAAAATGAAGAATTACAATTGGTGCCGACGTCTCGGCTTTCTTATTGGTCGACTCGGCCCCGCTTACAGATCGGTTGTTTTAACGCGTGACACACTTAATCAGCTTGCCTTACTCTTATGATAGTTCTTACAAAATCTAATGCTACGCCAGCCTGCCATCCGGGCTAGTCACTGGACTGATATGTCAGTTTAGTCGGGGTGTCGACAGTGACTGTCTGTAACCTTCTGTAAACCACTGGTTGACTTCTTATTGATGAGTTTGTCAAGTTGAATCCCTTTGCAGTTGGTACCAGAGAATACCTAATAGGTAGTGCCTTATTAACAAAAGACCATATCAGAGCACTGAAAGGCCTTCAGGCAGGCATTTTCACGGTGGTGCAAGCTAAATCGCTGCTGCACATGCACGCTTCACTAACTTTTCCGTACACCTGGCGACTTGTCACTTGACGGCGTGGTCCTGTTAACGTGGGAACCCACATGATCACGAAGCTGATATGAAGGGCTAACTATGCAGCAATCCAAATGCTGCACCACCAGCGTAAGAAATACGGTGCGTTTGCAGTTTTTTCTGGCAGCTGGTGAACTGCCTATAAGATGAACCGCGGTCTTCCAAATTATTCCAACGAATACTGGTCCGAGGTAATATCGGCTCATCCGCACGTTGTTGAGCGACCATCTCGCACAATCCTGCCTCCGGACTGGTCTCTGGTCGACCCGATCACTGGAGAAGTATCACGCACGTTGAAGCACATGGGAAACATCGCTCCAGGCTTGAACAAATTGTTGCCCAAACATATGACGCGTATGAAAGCTGATGCCTTGGCCGGATACTTCAACTTCTTCCAGCTAACCCAAGGTTGTCCAATCCATTTATGTCGCTCTCGCATCACGCTTGTACCCAAAGTAAACAATCTTTCATCTTCCACCAAGCTCAGACCTATCGTCGTAACTTCAACGTTGATACGTTGTTTCCACAAGATACTGGCCGATCGTTGGAATACGCGCCTGTAACTACCCGCTCTCCAGTTTGCATTTCTACACCGTGACAGTTGCCTTGACGCGACCTCCCTGCTTCATGCGCTGCTGCGGAACTCATGTACCATGTCTTCAAGTCTGTGTGCGGCTTTTATCGACGTGTCCAAAGCGTTTGATTCTATCTAACAAGATTCGATTCTCAGATCGGTCCGAGCTTTCGGTGCTCCTCCACTTCTAACGCATTACATTGCCGATTCCTACATGAATGCTTCCTCCACGCTCAATGGCTCCGTTCACCGATCCCAGCGTGGTGTTCGCCAGGGTGACCCTCTGTCCCCGCTTCTATTCATCATGGCAATGAACGAGGTGTTGGCACTATCTCCACCGGAGCTTGGCTACCAGTTCCACGACCCACTGGTTAGCGGTTTAGCCTACGCCGATGATCTGATTCTTCTAGCTGAGAATCCTACGCGTCTCTCCAAGAAGCTTGCAGCCGCCGCTAGTGCCCTGGAACTATCCGGAGTGAAGATGAACACACAGAAGACTAAGCTCATGGCCATCCGCGGTGACCATAAACATAACGCAACTGCCATCTCCGATGAGCCTATCCACTTCGACCCGGACATTATCCATTCACTAAGCGCTTTCGACACGGTGACCTATTTAGGTACCTCGTTCATCTGGAAAGGTAATGCATTCACTAATCACTGTCTGCGAATTCGTACTATGCTGGATGAAAATACCAAAGTGCCCGTGAAGCCATACCAACTTCTTGAATTCCTGAGACAACATCTGATGCAGAAGATGAATCACTCATTAAAGTTGAGCCGAGTCCACCGGAACATGCTGAAAGCTATGGGCTGTAGGATTCGCCAGTTTGTTCGGCAGTGGCTCCGCCTTTCTAAACACACACCAATCAGCTACATCTATACCCCAATTCGTTTGTGCGGTTTGGGCATCCCAAGTTTGTCTGCCACTATTCTCATCTCGCACAAATCTCGTGTGGAGAGACTTCTCTTCAGTCAATGTCCAGTTCTGCATGATGTGTTCAAAGATAATTCATTCGGCCCTATCATGAGGAAAGCGAACGTCCCAGTACGCTTTCTGGGTATTGTGGTGACGAACAAGGAGGATGCCCATGCGGCGTGGATGGATAAACTTTACCATTCGGTTGACGGCCGTGGTATTCAGGAAGTGTCACGCTCCCCACTCTCTAATCGTTGGCTGTTTAACCCAGATCGCACCTTTCCAAGAGTCTTCATTCGTGCCATCCAGCTCAAATGTAGTTTGTTGCGGACTAAAGACTGAAATTCATGAGGTGGCCGAAGTGACCAGTCAGTTCTCTGCCGTGATAACTGCGGTCAACCGGAAAGCCTTGCTCATATTCTATAATCGTGCTAGATCACCCATGACGTGCGTTGTGATCGACACAAGCGTGTGGCCAAAGATCTGGCGAAACGACTGCGCAAGTTGGGCTATACATTCTTCGAGGAGTTGCGAGTACCAACGGCGAGTTCGTTCATCAAACCCGATGTGATCGTGGTTCGTGACGGTGTTGCTGTTGTGCTTGACGTCAGTATTGTGGATGAGTACCAAAGCCAACTTGCCTGGACAAACAAGATTGTGAAATACGGGACCGATTGTTATAATGCCGCTATTCAATCCGTCCTCCGTACTTTGGGCTGTGATGTGAACTCTGTTTCTCATTCACCTG
>JTDE01000206.1:248174-265836 GCA_014338405.1 Paragonimus skrjabini miyazakii | reverse complement strand
AACACATGAAACGAATTGGCGGGGTCAACAACGTGACCTGTTTCCATGATGTGCTTTGCTATGGATGAGTTCGGATTTTGTCTCACTCGTTCTGTTGCCATTGCCTGTTGCGTCATGGCGCGCACCAACCACTTGGGCATATGTTCAGCCATTCTTTGTCGTAGGCACCGATCTATTCTGCCATTATAGACGTCGAAAGCTGTCCAGTATATAGGCCACATATAACTTTTCAATGGATGACTGTCCCATTAACGCATGCTATTCTTGTGAGAAGACTTGTCAGCTGTTCAATGTTGCTAACTATGCAGCGTCTTACATTTGACAGACAGCTTGTTTTCACATTCACTATTTTCCGAATATCTGTTACTTAATTTTGGTGTCACCGTTTGTTCTTCCATTGAACGAAGCTGTGTATATTGCTCTTCAAAATAAACGATAAAGGTAGTGCCTCATTAACAAAAGGCCATAAAAGAGCACTGAAAGGTTTACGAAGAAATTTGTATGTCAGCAATCTGCCTTTCTATAGGGATTCGGTTTATCTCTAATAATAAGCTTACTAGTGAAATAGATGTATGGCAGCTAGTTACCTGTTTGGAGGCCTGTATTCAGTAAGTCTGAGGGTGACTTCCGCAATACAGGCATATCAAACAAGTGAAAGCTTGGACTAGTCATTTACCGCAGCTAAAAAGTTTTGTCACAATCATACAAAACACAGATTCATGCAAGTCTCGTGGTATTTGTTCGAAGTTCTCAATTTTACTCGGCATATTTCAACTCAAAATATCTTTCGTTTCATTCGCCAAAACTGAAAACCAGTTAACGTTCTATCAGCTTTTTGATCACTAAACTGCGAATCAATGTAAGTGTAATGTGCGACCGAAACCACCAGGCGCTCACGAGTTGAAGTTAAATTGGTGACTGAGCGTGCTGCTGTGTTGTCCGCACCGTTTTAGTTTTCGCCTGTGTAAGTCGTGTGCACGACTTACGGGACCTCTGGCTCATGCTTGTTCTTGTGTTTCCTTTTACAGGGCTGTTACTGGAACCTCGTAATTCGGATGAACGGTGTCCCCTCGGTGTCTCCACATTGCCCCAAAGTTGGTCCGTAAGTGTAACGGACAACCAGAGCGGTAAACAGCCGGCTTGCATGTTACATGAGGAAATCTACTTCTTACGTCTGATGCTGTAATATTATTTAGGAGAAGAATAACAACGTCAACACTCGAAAGCACGCATAACTAAAACCATAAGGAAAGATTCTGTCAATATGTGCTCAATCAAGCATCTATCACAAACTTACCTGGACACATAAAGTAGCATGCGTAGGCGACGCTACGTACTCAAATTCCTAATTATGTCAAGAAATCCCCCTTGAATAGCAAAAGTGAACCAATCAACAATTTGACAGCGCAACACTTGCACAAAGCTGACTGCAAAACATAAACAACTAAGGTTTCGTTTTTATGGATCTGTGCAAGTGAGCTGCAACATGTCCTCAGGCACTTACCATGCAGTCAAGAAACTACTTTTATAAGCCCGGAATAAGACAGTAATCAATATGGTTCTGTCCTGGCTGACCTGAGGAACTTTGTACATTTGGCCAGACGGTACGGAAATGAGGTGCTGATCCTAACTTTCAAGTTGTCGTCGTAGTTTCTTCACTCAGCTGGTAGAGCACGTGTTAGATAGAACAACACTTTTTTTGTGAGTGGTTTAAATTTTCAGATTTTTCACAGTCAGGTAGCTTTTGGTTGATCAAATCGCCACATTACTTGTTTGCAGTAACACCTAGCATACAGGAAACAATTTAGAATTTCATTCTTTTCTTTTAATTTCTTTATCATTACTCTCATTACTCACAAGCGAAAGTGGTTGAGTGTTCATATATGATAATTCGGTCGTGCCTAACGTGAGGTCAATGGCGTAGTGTTCAACACGGTTGCCTCATGAACAGCGTGGCCGTGGTTCAAGTCCCGGCAGTGGCGATGATATGCACTACTGACGAGCTCTAATGAGAGCGAAACTCGAGTCTAGTGTTTCTGCTTTTCGAAAGGGGCCGACTGGAAAGTCTATGGGGATGCGACAGCTGCGATCAATTGTGGGTGATGTTCAACTTGAAAATTTCTTTATTATCTAATTGTTGTTACTCTCCCTATTTCCCATATTTATCTGCATTACTCTTGTTTTTAATCCCCCGATATAAATCAGAATGTGTGTTGATTGACTGCAAGACGTTCAATTCCCCTGTTTGTAGTTTGATTTGTGCATCCACTTGCTTGCACACCACCCTCTTTTTTGATGGTCATGTTCGTTTCTTCGCGCAACCAATAGATTTAAACAACTGAACGCGTGTTATGTGTAGGGTGAGGATTGTTGATGAGACAAGCTCTACTATTTTTATAGCACGCGCCTAATCGTTAATCCAGATTGTTATCAGTTCGTGTAAGTAATTGACATGAACGACCAAACTGCTGATCGAACATAGATAGGACCGTAGTAACGGGTGTGAAATAATTATAAGCAATAAATTTAAATGAGCTAGTTTTGACATAAACGCTGCCCCAGTTAGAATACAATTGCCCCTAACCACGAAACTGTGGGCTCGAACTTCACTTACTACAAATAATGTTCTAGCAATGCGCCAATTTCCAAAATAATTAAACCGAATTTTTCACTTAAATCCCATAAGAAAGAAATCGAAGAAATCCTTATGTATAGGAGAATATATTCAAAAACGGTCTTCAGCTAGCAGTAAAAGTATTCGAATATGAACTTTTTTTATCATTTCAAGAAACCATTGCATAAAATTTGATGTTTTTCAATGCGGTTCATTTGTCACCTCCTTTCCAAAACTAGTTTATTCATCACTTGTCTTTATGAGGTCTGGTTAAAAAGACAGCTGAAACTGAAACCAACAATTTTTTCCGGACGCCAGTTTTCGGTTATTTGTGGTTGTAAGATTTTAAGTCAGTTGTTCTGAATATGATGTTCCTTTGTAGTGCTGATCGCTATTGTAACATACAAGCCGGTCGTTTTTACTCTGACTTTCTGTTACACTTATGGACCAACTTTAAGGCGACATGTGGACACCGGGAGTACATTGTTCATCCGAAGTAGAGGGTTCCAATAACAGTCCTGTAAAAAGAAACAACACAAACAAGCATGAGCCAAAGGTTCAGTAGATCGTGTACACGACTTACACAGACAAAAATTAAAACGGTGCCGACACTACAGCAGCACGCTCTGTTACGAAATTTAAATTCAACCCGTGCACACTTGTTGGTTTCGACTGCACGTTAGACTATTTACTGGCAGCGTATACTTCGGCAAACAAAATGATGACAAGATCAACAACTGTGCACGTGGGAATGTAAAACGAGCAATAAATTTTGATTTTCTGTCAAGCGAGGACCGTGGCATTAGGAACTTGCAAAAATATCAACATGTTAAGCATACGATCAATACGACGTGTAAACAGTTTGTCTGTTTGCGTCTTTGTTTGCAAGAAACAGTCACATTCAGTCAGCATGTAGTTAGAAGTATCTATAGAGAAGATCAGTGTCAGCCCTAGGGGACCGACAATGATTGTCTCTGGGTCTTCTGAACGCAGAAGGTAGACTGGTATATTTTGATTCGCACGGCCTGTTTATGATCACACATTCATAGGAATTAACTTCCGTAGTAATATATCGAATGACTTAATCTGTACAACCAAATAGTATACAGTGGGGCCTGTTTTTTCATAAAACTTCCTGTCTCCGTCGGAACGTTATTATATTGACAATTGTGACGTAATCACTTTAAGCGACCATATAGGGGTGTGGTTTACTGATGAATTCATTGAGTGTTTCCAAAAACTCGAATTTTAAGTTGGTCCTCACTCACTGCTGAACATAGGTTTCACAACCTAGTAGAAATTCCCTATCAACTCCTTTTGAAGTGGAGTACCGAACACTTGTTTTTTAGGTCAGATATCGTCATCAGTACTTACCTTTATCCGAACGTTTATCAAAACTGCTGATTCGAGAGCTGTAAGCAGTATGAAATTTGACCACCATGTAGATCTCGACTGTCCAAATGCCCAGCTGCTTTGGTCATCTATATTCACATTAGTTCGTAAAAAGCCTAACTGATGGCTTCCTAGCTTTTCCAAGCACGAACGAAACAAGAGGACTATGAAATTTGGTTGACATCTATCTGTATATTTGTTGAATTTCATTTCAGATTTTGAGGCAGGTTTTCAAAAATGTGTCCAACATACCTAATGTATGACATGGAGGGCTTTGGGGAACACACTTCTATTGGTAGCCCAGTGATACGACCCTACCTCAATGTGTTTTGTTAGGACGTACGCATTGAAGACCAGACTTCCGGGAGGCTCATTTAATATGTTCATAGAATTTTAGCGGCATCAAAGGGCATGATTGCTACTATTCTCTAGAGTGATATTCATATATGAATGCTGTTCGACCCCCTTCACTCTGAAGTACATGGTATACGCAGAGTTAACCTCACGGAATTAATAATGTTTCTTACTTCCTCAAACTCAGACGATACATGTTGTTTGAAGAACGAACTAACTGAAAAAGCCAACTGAACTTTAATGCTGCCGAACTAGCATTTAATTTATAACAGTAAGATCGTACTGCGTGTCTTACTGCCATTTTTGTGCTTTGTTTCGTGTACACTACCAGTCTAGAGACACAGAAAAGTAATACTTCACAACAGTTGTGCTTCAGTGATACAAACAAGCTTGGGGAGTAGCACACATCAACAACCGTTCAATCGATCGATTTATCGACAAGAATCGAATGAATTCAAAATGAATGTGCGCACTATTGGCGCAGCCGAATAAACAGTGGTAAAACTAACTACTCTATAACTATTCTATAGTTACTAGTAATACAAATCCTATGTTCAACAGTGGCGTTGGTGGATTCCAACGTGAACTGGTTGAGAAATCCTGCCGGGGCAGTACATCCCCTAGATCATTTGGTGGATTCCATATGAGACAGTGGAACGGGTGGTTAATCGAGTCCAAATGTGAAAGTTCCGAGCTCCTGGCGTGACTTCGTAGTTCAGCTTGTAGATCGCTTGCCGCGTTGAGGCATGATGTTTCTGTCGCTGGTTCGAATCCAGCAGAAGCCCCGACTTTTCACAATAGGATCTCATCTAAAATCATAAATCTGTCAAACTACTTATTAATAATAAAACAGAGTGGCTGTCAATGATGGAAGCCAATAGTTTGGAGCCAGAGATAGCCGTTCGACTGCATCTTCAAAAGTGCTTACTTAGAATAAAATTCCTGAAAAAAATGAGGACTGGATAACTTATAAGAATGTTTTGGAAAGTATCATAAAAACAAACGGGCACGTATGCCACAACACAGAAATTTGAACTCATTGTGAAAGAATAAGAGTTTGATTATCAAACCAATTGGTGGTGATTGACGGTTAACTCTTTGCAAAAGCGGAAGCAGAGCTTCCTGTTAAAACAACTTCCAAGAAAAACAATGGTTGGTTAAACCCCTTAAACTGTTCCGGTCACTTCAACCTAATAGTCTGCGTTTTGCCAGGTTGCCTAATAGGCAACGTTGTTATGCGTTCCGTACATTATCGCTTCGGTTCACCCAGCATTTTCCATCGTTTGTCTCATTTTGTAACGACACGGGTTACTTTACTGCGCGATCGGCTCTCAGTTCATTCAATGTTGATACCGAACACTTGCAGTGGAATGAATCTGTTTTGGACAAACTACGTGATACGTCAATAAAATTGTTTATTGGGTAACGGAAGAAATGGCAACGTTTGCCAGCATACAGAGATTTCTCGTGAATCCCAATGAAACGTTGTCAAGAAATCAAACTGTCAGCAAAATGTAAACCAAAGATTACAGTTTCGTTTATAAAAATTTCACCAAATGAGGCAGTCGGTCAAATATGGGGTTATACAAACGACCACAATGCTTGTTTTCCTACCAACGCGAAAAGGTTAAAACGTCTTTTCAAACTTTGTTCGCACAATGTGATATTTTGTGATGACATGTGCGGATTAACGGATTGACTATGGGAAGTGAGTTATTCGTGAGTCTAAAAGAGGTTTTTGTCTCCAACTAAAAGAAAGACCTTGTCTGCCGTAAAAACCGTTGTAATGACTCGTAGGAGTCATTCTGGTCATCCTTAAGATTATACAGAACATAACACAATTGCCAATTTTGTCAAATTCAGTCCAGAATAAACGTTAACCAGACATTTTCTCACAATTAATTACGTAAGTGATCGTTTGCTTTCCAGCGTATTTTTATCACCGTGTATAGTGACAGTTTCATATCAGATTTTGTGGGCAGTCACCATCAGCTAGTTCGCAGCCGACAGAATTTTCCACAATGTTTGTTGTTGAACGGGTTTTCAGCGAATTTGACGCGATTACAATTACATCCAGTCGGAAATTGTCTCGAGTGCGGTCAGATACGTCTAATGCACCTGAGACGACAGGAGTAATGAAATAGTTTTCACTTTGGGCGTTAAACCAGACACATAACTACAGAGATTTATGTTACACAAATCCAAATATAATAGTCAGTGAGACAATTTATTTCAAACCGCGATATCTGATCAGTCCCATTGACTGTCTCACTTATGGGCTGATGGGATGGAGAGAAGAGATGAGAGGTAAAAAACGATGTCTCGAACTGTCAGACAATGTGAATTTTTGTCTTCCGCGAAAGATGGATTGTGTACAAATGTCTTGCAGTTAACACATCATTCATGAAAATTACCCAGATAACCAATCGCTATCTGAAAATGCGTTAGGCAAGCTTTTTTGGATTGAATTGCCTGGATGGTTTTACTAAAAACTCACCTATCAAAATTATGAAACGTTCATGTATTTGTTACACCGTGGAGTTTATTATTTTTACTTACAAATTTTCCTATCGGACTTTCTAGTGCATATTAAGCCGTTTTTGACGTAACGTAAACTTTATAACGAAAAGGTTTTTTTTAAAACGCCATACACCAAAACCCTGAATTTGGTGGGCGCTACTTGGAAACAAAATCGGCTGGGGTTTAGCTGTTGAGTTGAACTCATATGTGCATGTGGATATAACCTCTATTACGCTGTGGACCTCCCAGAAATTTAGATAATTTTTGTAGTGTCCCAGCAAACAGCGTATTACAAACAACAATGGCAGACCCGCCCTGGCATCTGTCAATATCGACATAGAGTGGGAGTATCTATGACTCATAAGAGAATATACGTGTGTTTACGGTTCATACGCATACTCCATTAAAATGTCAAACAAATAGGTTTCCGATCGATCTTTTGTAAGAGATGGGAGGAAACGTTTAGTTTGACATATCTACACCTAAAAATGTCCACCATGTCTAGAAATAGGGAACACATTCCTTGATACGAAATTCATCATTGACCAGTACCTAATAATGTTGTGACTCTGGTCAATTATAGAACGGGTGAAAAGTAACGGAAGATTTAAAAATCGTCTCAATGCAGCCGAATCATTAATTGCAACACAACACAATAGCAGTTTTTAAATTTGTCGTAGATCCCTGTGTAATTTACTCGCCAATTATAATGAGCTGAATAGTTTTCGTTGGATTGTTTTTTGTATAGGTTATTTAGGTTGCAGGTGCCTTGTCATTCTGCTAAATAACATCGCCTGTCAAGTTGAAATAACCTAGGGGGAGTCAAATAGAAAGCATCGACATACTCATACTGAACTAAAACTCACCCATCTGCCCTCATGATCTCCATGATCTGCGATAATTTTAGGTACCGATGGAATTGGGGTCATTTTTAGCAGTTGGCGATAGGTTTACATAATCGGCCATCAGTGTAACCAGTTAGTTTAAGATTAATAGACCCATCCATCGTAAACTGCCCGTTTTCGCAATTCCGTCTACTTGAATGTCAGACGGTTTCAAAAAAAAAACAAGTGTTGATGTAGTTGAGTGGTTTAACTCAAACAGGTCAACTAAGACACATCAACTTGTAAAATATTTCAGTCAAATATATAAAATCTACCTACGTTCCCATCATGTGTGTAAACAATCTTTTAAATGAAGAGAACAACTGGGCGCACACGAGTGCTTCAATGTATATACACAGACGACGATGTGTCGCGGTCCGTATCTTGCATATGATACTGGGTGAAGAAGACTATTTAGTTGAATGGAAGGATGGCTGGTTAACTAAGTTTTTGATATTCATTTTCTCAGTTAGTTCACTCTCAAACTGGCTTGAACAGGTGTGTTTTCATTCTTTTTATGTCCACAGAGTAAACTGGTATGCATTGTGTATTCTACCTACAAATGTATTCTTTTCTGTTTTTCCGGTTAGTTTTATTTAATTAGTGCCTAGACGATGAACACTATAGGAAAGATAACAAATTCGCCGAAGCCACTCGTAAATTGCTAGACAGCTGTCCGAAATGGAGCATCAAAATGATCGGCGGAAAGTATGAAAAGACACGCCAGAAAACCGTCTGGCAAGAAATAACGTTTTCTAGATCTGCAGCTATCACTGACAAATGTTTCGCTCCGAGGTTAATTTTCATGTGCAAATTCGCCATAAGACATGCTGTGTTTCCGCGACATTTGAGACTGTGTCCATTCAGATTCACATCCCTTACCCGAGACGTTACTTGGGTTGTGCCCTCACGTGTCTGGATAATCTAGGCTCCATTGACATTTCAAACCACTTTTTTAGTATCGTAAGCACCATTGTAAGAGATGATCTTTCGTGAAGATATTCGTTGGGTCAGAGAAGACAAAAGTGACACTCACTTGTTTCCGATAGTTCTTCATCAGATCAATACAGAGACAGCAGGACAAGAATTGAAAAGGAAAGCTGATGTGCTAAAAGAAAACGGCTATCCCGATCGCTTTATAACCCGGACCTATCAGTTCACGTAACAAAGAAAGCCACATTCATCCGTCTACCATCCAAGAGTGACATCGTGACAGAAAGAATGAACCATCAAATACATCAGACCCAATAGACCTACCCTTCCGTCAGCAACATTACGGAGCTGGTTCACTACTTCGCCTTTAATTACTTTGAGTCTGAAACACAAACTGTTCTTCTCTGATCAATCCATGCTTGTGTACTCTTTCTGCTACCGTTGTGTAGTGGAACATGTAGGTCGGATGATCTAGCGTTTGTTCAACCGAATAAAAAACACCATCCCGTCTGACTCGGGACCAATTTGACCAGGTACACTAACAGCTCAGTTGTTGCACATCCTGCCAATGTCGACAATTGCGTTGATCCTGCGCAGACCTTTTACACAGTTTACAAAAATCCGGGCAACTACTTGAAGCTGGCCAGACAATGAATGCTAGCCACTAGGGAATCGATTGCTATTCGATTACGCAATCAGTTTCCTTGCTTTCAAAAGAAGTTCTTAGAAACCTTGTAGTTGTTGTGCCCAAAGGTTACATCATGGAAGTGAGTCCAGACCTCTGTGACCAAGCTGTGAACGGATCTCTAAACTATTCATCACAGACATCAGTGGTTTGTCGTTTGAGTGATTCAACCCGTTTGTTTTCAATTTTATAGTGAATATATGGATCAGTGGTAGTTTTCTTATTATTGATTTGATTTTGTTAAACATACATTACTGCAATGATTTGATAAGGAATTATCGAATACAGTTTTTTAGATGATTGTTGTTTGAATAACAACCGAGCAGAAACGCACGAAGTTAATCCTGTGGTTTCGAGTGCTGACAGCAGAATGACACTGCCCGAGCTACAGAAATCGAATTAAACCATTAAATTCACGACCTTCGACTTTAACTCCAACGTGACATGCAGTGGGAAATGAATGCCGATCCTCGAAATGTTGCATAATAACTCCACGTATGCCTTTGAATTTTATGCATGTTAGATTGGGTGAAGGAAGGACAAGAATAGGAACGTTGACTCGAATCAAAATGTTATCATAAAACAGACCGTCGGAGTCTAACAGCAACAGCCTCATCGATCATGTCAACAACTTTCATTGGTCATTAGTGTCCGTTACTCATTGTAAATAGTAAAATATTGAGGAGTGGACTGTTGGTGACAAAGTTGCCCAGTTTTTAGAATTGTGGTACCTTTCAGACAGATGACAACAAGCATTTTTGAATAGCACAGTAACCTTGCGACCTATTATCAACTGAGTAAAAAAACGCGTTCAGTCTTCCGGTAACACCCCAACTGACAGATATATCACTTCAAGCGTTGTTAATGAATTTAGAATCAACTTAGAGTATTCACAGCCGATGTGCTGACATCCTATGGATAGTCAATGAGAACATGAAAACGGTTCACAGGATCTCTTGCAATTGGATTCACATAATAGGGCTCTCGATATTGGGCTGTACTAAAAACTCAGTCAGCCTGATCGTTTTATCAGCTGTGTACGACGATTTTTCATAGCATAAACCTAAACCATATTTGGTTCTTAATTTAGTAACAAACATATTGTGGCTTAAGTTATGATCTTACAAATAGCCAGTTCCGTTAACTCATAGGTTTCAGTTGAAATCTTTCAGGACATCAAGATAGTCCACATATTCCAACCAAGTCAGTGCAACACATTGTTAGGTAAAGGAGCACAATGGACCGTTATATGTAATGACCTTTCTGTCACTCTTAGTGACTTTTCTATTAGTGTAAATCATGGCTTAAGTTGACTGCACTGCAAAACCTATCGCTCCGGTATGTCAAGCATTGTGGAAGCTGATGTAAGCTAGTTTCTCCCTGACTAACTCTGTCACAAGCCACCAGTTTACAGGTAATTCTAACTAATATGTGGACAGTGCTAAGCGAATCCGCATCTAATCCTTTTGGTCAGAAAACGCGTCCACTTAGCCTACTCCCCAGATAAGTTAAATTCATTTAGTCCACTTTTTGTTTACACTATTCCATGCAAAATATAAGATACTGCAATCATCTTAACAGGAAATAATAGCGAGTTCAGAGATTGCTAGACACAGTCTCCGCAGATTTCGAACCAACCGAGAATGCATTGAAATGATATATATGCTCTTGCTACTTCTGTTGAATACCTAGATAACGACTGCGGTTCTCATCAACAAAATGGTAGAAGCCTGTAGATCTAATTGTGATAGAAATGTGTTGTGTAGCAGATTTCAAAGATATGAGAATAAATCTACTGAGTCAAGATTGCAAATATGCGGAATGTGTTGGTCCAGTCAATTATGTTAACACTCCTTCAAAAGCATTTACAATGGACAATCGCATATTTTTAATTTAACTGGAAAACATGCTGCCGATCGTTAATTTCAATCCTCTGAGAATTTGTTCAATTAAAGTGACTTACTTAATTACTTATGTATTGATACTTTACAGTCTGTTTTGTAGAGTTGTTATATGTATGTTGGCCTTAGCAGGATTCCCACAAGTGAGCATGTATTTCCTGGCGATCGATATCCAACTTCACCAACTTAATGTGTTATCGATGCCACCTTGCACTAAGCTGATGTGTACAGCAGCAAATGATCCTTTTATTGAAAATATTGCAGGGTCCACACAACGAAGGTTCCTTAAGAAATTGTCAGAAAATACTTTTTAATTTGGAAACCTGGATCAATTAAAAGCAAAACTTTACTTTGGTGTGACATCGAGAATTTAATTGCCTTTCAGCGATACACTTGCGACATGTGCAAACTATAGATAAGTAAACGAACATACAATGAGTCTTTCCCGACTCGTAATTGAGTAGTAACATTTGTATGAAACAATGAAGGTAGTTTCAGCTTCATCTGACTCATATGTTTTGTGCTGATTCATTATTACTTTACATCTTTTTATAGAGTACAAAAAAGCCGTTCCAAAACACCAATCATCTTCAGACCTGTGGGGATGCCATTCCATAAATAGATGCTATCAGAATTTTCGACAACGTCTTAGAGTATTTGTTACCAACTTTGATAAATTAGCATCCAAACCCTGGACAACACTAACGGTATCGACAAAACAATCGTTTTCAAATCAACCTCTGTTTTCTAAAACCTTACAACGCCTATCTCTACTGAATCTTTAGCTTGTGATCTGTTTTCCTTAGTAACTGTAAACAGGTAAACATAGAAACTGTTGTTACTGTTCAGTGAACTTTTTAAGCGACCAGTATACAAGAGTAAATTTTCTTGAGACTAGCGATAGCTCCAGGTTTTCGAGTCGTTTGAAGACAGTGATTACAACGAAACCGCTAACTATAAACCGATTGCCTTATTCTCGAGTGTACACATAAGGAAAGAGGTTTAAGTAATGAACGAAGTAATGACCGAATTAATGACCGATGTATTCAGATTTCCCCTGCTTTCTAACAATTATCATCAGCACTGAGTGCAACCTTTCTACGATGCCTACATGTTACGGGCCGGAGATTTTGGATGAAAGCAATTGATGAATATAAATCAGTTGGTGTTGTCTTTCTGACCCTTTCTAAACACATGCATATAGTTTACTTTGGCGATGTATATAAGACCTTTTTTGGTGGATTGTCATTCACCAGATGCATCAAGTTTACATTGTCAAAGTTTGATTGATAATACGCAATCTGCTGTCTGCCAGAGTGTTCATACCTTGAGGCTTGTTTAATCTGTTGTGCAGTTATACTCGCTTTCATGAGGCAACCGTGTTTACCAGTGCGCCATCGACATCACATTAGGCACGACCGAATCATATTATGTGAACACAACCACTTTCGCTTGTGAGTAATGATCAGGTTGCCCGATCGTCTCTAAATGGAGACACAGTTACCGTCTGTTAACTCCAATTGATAACCCCGCGATTAGGACTTCCTAGACAGGTCGAAATCTCCGATCTCATTAAACCTGCTAGGCGATATTTTAGATTACTGATGAGTAGTCGGGGATTTGGTTTATTTCAATTTGAACATCACCCACAACTGATGACAGCGTAGCCGGAGTTCTAGTCCAGGCAATGGCAAGAATATGTACAACGGACGAGCTCTAACAAGAGCGAAAATCGAGTCTAGTGCATTTTTTTGGAAAGGGGCCGACCGGAGTTTCAAAGGGGAGGCGAAGACTGCGATCAATTATGGATGATGTTTAGCTCGAAATAAAAGGTAGAAATTAAGTAACATACTGGGTGGTGTTGCATCAACCTTTATTTGCTCTTACGTAATACTATAGGCTCAAGAGGGCTTGAAGTTTGTAAATGATTAAAAAAAAACAAATTTAAACCATTAGATAAAATATAGTTTTTTGTTGTGTTCATTCCTCTGGTGGCTCTTGGTTCATATTGCCACTCCGACACCCAAGTCAATATTGGAAACTTTTCGACGGAGTACACAACTGCAGATCACCACATTCATCAAGTTTAAAGGAAGTATTGGTTCACAGATGTCCTTGACGTTTTATTCACATTTTGTGCCAAATATTTAGCTCACAATGTAAGTATTATTTTTACTGGCCACTTTAACAACTTAAGTACAAGACGTTTGTTTTAGGAACCCGGGCCGTATTTACTGTATCAGCGATTAAAACAACCGCCCGCATTTTCGAAATCAGTAATCATAGTGTGGTTGAGCCAAGTAAAACTTGCAAAGTAGTTCTGTACTTGACACCATCGTCTTGACCTCATATTGTCTGTCTAGTATGTTTGTTTTCAAACGACATCATTAACTCCGTAGTTTCAAACAAATCAGTTTAATGTCACACGTTACCCCATAGTGACCGCTATAATTTTTGGATGGAAAAATAGTTTCAAGTTGAATACCACTCATATTCGATCGGAGCCTTCACATTTAGATAGACTTTCCGGCCGGCCGCTTTCACAAAGAAGCACAAGACTCGGGTTTCGCTTTTAATAGAGCACTTCGGGATATCATTTCCACGATCAGGATGTGAACTCCGGCCACACTTGCGTAAAACAACCATGTTGACCACTATGCCATTGACCTCAAATTAGGTACGACGGGATCACCATATTCTTTGATGAATGTTGCCTTTATCTGAAGTGTAAGGCATACAGATTTTTGGCTCCAAATATGAGTCAAACTTTCTATTTTCACTACGTTCATTAAAAAACATAAGCAGCTATGAGACAGATGTTTGAGTTGGTTATGTGTAACATTAAAATATTCTTGAAATTATGCTCATAGATGTTTTACTTATTCCCTTTCATAACTTGATTTTATTGAGCTAGTAAGCTCAATTTATTCATAAATTTGATCTACAATTTTGACACATTTTGCTAATTAGCATTCCGCGAACTTCATTTGAAAGCGAATTGTTCGTAAATCACTTTAGTTTCGTTTCCATATGCTTGACATTAATGATCAAATGTCTGGAAATGCACATAGGAATGGAGTTAGCGGAATATTTGAAATAGTTACGTCACCTTCCACAGAACATAAATAATTTTTAGAGCAGTTTTCAGTGGACAGTTTCTCTCGAATGGGATAATTCAAACTAATTTCAAATGTATTCATTATATTAATCTGGACGCTTTTGAGTAAATTGTACTAACCTTACTGCATTCAGGATATTCAGATATTACTCTCCCTAAATATGTAAGGGTGGCACACATGACGAACTATGACATATGATAGTTGGGTTTATTCACTTGCATGTTAAACCGTACAGTATGTAGATCCAAACCGGTGGAATGAATAGCCATATAAAACACAGGTATAACAAAAAAACATTAACCTTATCACTGTGTACACGGCAGTGGTTTGCGACTTGACCATGGCAGACTCGGTTTTCGTTGCTCCTGAATTTGTGAAGTCCTTCCTGAAACTATCAATGAGTTCTCGACATAAAGTTCGCTTGATGTTTGGTGGTGACATATTAATAAATGCCTTATGAAAGTCAAGCTATGCTTAGTTCCCGCGACCTCATCTTAATAAACCTCAATAGTTTTGTTCTAACCGGTTATTTTAAAGAGGTTTATTGGAAAACGTTTACTAATTAAACAGAGTTAAAGTTGGTGACAACTTTTTAAAATTACTGATTGCTGTTTGGCTAATTTTGTATGGCTTCTGAGTTAATTTGTTTATGGTTTTTTGCTTCCCTTGCCCATTTTTTCCTTCACTCAGTGTGAATCATATGCGTAAAATTTTTCAAATGGCTGCATTTCTGTTCTTTAACGTTGTTATAAGGTCTACCCACATAATGACAAGTTTGGTTGTTTCTCGCCAACTATTTGCCAGTTTGTGTGTTGTCGACTGACATTCTATTGTCGTGTTTATCAGCTAATCCATGTTTATTGTATGTTCCTCTAATTTTATTATTTTTCCAATAGAATGCTTAGCGAACTGTTTTGCATACGACCGAAATTGTTACCTTCATGAAACTACAAGTTGCGCTTAATTTAGTACATGCCACCTACTTGGGTGTAACCAGTGTAAAATAATATGTATACTTGATTGACTGATTAGTTGAATAGGTCCATGGATAGCGCTACGCAAAAGATAACAACCTACTAACGTGGCTTCGTAGTTCAAGTAGAAAAGCACACGTCGCATAAGGGCATATGGGTTCTGTCATTGATTCGAATCCATGCGAAGCTCAGTATTTTTCGTAAATGAATCCCATTGTACTTGACATAATACCCATATTACAGCCCAGTAACAGGTTACGGTAAGGTGATGGAACTGGTATTCAGAAGGGGCAATTTTTGAACAGAAAATCGCGCTACCAGGATTTCATTTCGAAGTAAGGTCTTGTTTCGGTGGCTTTCTAGCTAGGTTAAAAAGAACGACAAGTAGATTTGAATTATCTGCATAGATTTTAATTCAGCACTAACTGTAAAATGCAGTACTGTCATACCTTTCCCTTCTCAATTAATCTATTTGCTTATCCTGCCGTGAGATTTTAAAACTATTGGGGTCGTTAAGTCCACAATGCCTCAACTCCCTCCAAGTAGGCATCTCGCTTATGTCGAACAGTCAATCACAACGAGGAAACTGAATAAAGAATTCTTGAGCGGATGATTTATCGTTACATTTCCTTCATTGTTCACATATGCGTAGTTTTGTTTTTGAATCTAGGACGCTTGCACGGCCTTTTATCGATCACAACCAAATGCGCACATACACCGACACTGACATTCAAACTCAGATAATTAACTAAACTCGAAACAATCTACTCGGTGTATCGTATGAATAAAGACATTAAGTAAAACAGCCTGCATAAACAATCCTGGGACAAAAGCAGCACAAGTTCACCTCAACCTGATCTATGCATTGGTTAAATTCGTGGCCAGTCGAAAGGGTCTGAGTTATCATACCATTACGGACCTATCCTATCCGACCAGTCTAGCGATCAAGCTATATAGCGATAAACAAACAGTGTTGTGCTGATGAAAAATGTAGGATTTACTGTTAACATAGATTGTACATTACCCACAATTGATCGCAACTTTCGAATTCCCATAGACTTTTCAGTCAACCCCTTTCGAAAACAGGCACTAAACTCGAGTTCCTCTCTCATTAGAGCTCATCAGTAGTGCATATCCTCGCCACTATTGGGACTTGAACCACGGACACGCTGTTCATGAGGCAACCGTGTTGAACACTACGCCATTCACCTCACATTAGGCACGACCGAATCATCATATGTGAACACAACCACTTTCGCCTGTGCGTAATGATCAGACTGCCCGATCGCCCCGAGAGGAGATACAGTTACTATCTGTTAACTCTAATCGACGACTCCTCGATTAGCACTTCTTTCAAAGTTAAAATCACGAAAATCATCAACTTACTGTGTGGTGTTTTGATTACTGATGAGTAGGGGATTTAGGTTTTTCAAATAGTTTGAACATCTTGGTATTGGTATGTTCGCCGAGCTTGACATTTAGGTTACAAACGTTTCATCACCAAGCGAGGTGACATCATCAGTGCGTAATCGTTTTAGCGTATAGTCTTTGAGCGTGGAGATTGGTGAAGTTCGATGGATGCCTGCTCTTATATAGCAGGGTGAGTTGACCTTCTGACCTGAATTCTGATTGGTCGCTCTCTATCGTTTTTGACCTTTGACCTGATCTACCATTGGCTGATTCTTGTTGCATTTGAACTTTGACCTGCTGTCTGATTGGCTGTTTCCTGCAGTTCTTGAGTGTTTGATCTGCAGTTTGACTGAGTGTTCCCTGTTGCTGTTCAACTCTGACCTCGAATCTGATTGGATGGTCCGTGTAAATTGGTTGAGTGAGTCCTTTCTTCGTTTTAAAGATTCCATCCGATTGGTTATTCATTGTCCCGTTTCGACTTTGGTCTGATCTGTTCAAGTTGCTCCGTTTGGGTTTACCGCCATTTGGACTTGTTGGTGTCTGGATCTCTTCAAATCCTTGGTTCGCATTGGCTCATAGACTTTGTCCAGCTCGATGTGTTTGCTTATTGATCCGGCTGATGAATACCAGGCTTTGAGAAATTCTCTTGCATGTCTGGTGTTTGCTTGCGTAAGGACTTCTGCGGTATTCAAGTTGAAGGTGTGTCCAGTTTCATCCTCATGGACGGAGATCAAAGAAAATTGATCGTGCCTCTTGATGGCTAATTCGTGTTCATGTATTCGTGTTGTTAATTTCCGTCCGGTTTGTGCAACATAGTGTTGTCCACAGTCATTGCATTGGATTTTTTAAATGACGTTTCTTCTGTCGGCGGGTTTG
>JTDE01000206.1:237857-247981 GCA_014338405.1 Paragonimus skrjabini miyazakii | reverse complement strand
GTCTGATGAAACTCCGTGAGTATCCATTGCGAAGGAATACTCGGTACAAGTAGTTTTCTTCGAAGCTCTGCAGTGCTGTAATGTGTTTCGGCTCGTTCGAACAGAGTTTGAATGCAGCTCCTTTTATGGCAGACCGGGTGGTTGCTGTGAAAACTAAGGAGTTGGTCCGTGTGTGTTTCTTTCCGGTAAACTGAGGTCTCCAGTGTTCCATCAGGTTTGCGGCTGATTAGGACATCCAGGAACGGTAGCTGATTGTCGGCTTCGATTTCCATTGTGGATTTGATATCGTTGTAAACGCTGTTGAGAAAAGATTTCAGATTTTTTAAACTTTCCAGCAGTTTAAAACCAATAGTTTTCCATTTTCATTAGCTTTCGCTAGATTGCAGGAAATGTCGTTTCGTTGAATGCATTGATGATACACGACTCGCAATCAGTACAATGTATCATTTCAATTTTTGTTTCCTATGAAACATTTTTTCACAAGTCCTATTGGTATAGTCCTGTATGGACTGATTAAAACCCGAGGTTTTTAATTTCACCCATTCTTTCTAGTTATTGTAGGTGATCAATATCAAGTTTTATTACGTTGAATAAGGGTGTGGGCTTGGTTAGATGCGTTTGTTTTTGTGTTGGATATAAACTGTCTCACTTGTGGACAGCTTAATGGATTTTGCACAAAGCTTGATTGTTATAATCTGCTATAAGGTGACAGAATCAGTCACAGTGGCCACAAGCATATTTCTATTTAAATGGCATCCTCTAAAACAATATCACTCACGTTATTCACAATTTTCAATATTTCAATCTAATGTTTCTCCCTTTGGATATTTGTACATTTTATCTCTTCATGTATTAATATGTACTGGCGATCAATCTGAAGTCTAGAAACACGTCATTATTATATGTCACTCGGATGTGTGCAGTATGTTTAGTTTCAAACAAATGAGCCTGCTGGCCACCACACTCACATGAGGATATTTAGAAACTCCGAAGATGTATTGATGGAATAACACACTCATGTAATCTTCAGTGATAGTCTTATCACGCCACACCGCATCTTACTCAACAATGCAGTACTTTTTCCTACTATGCGATACTAATATTTCGGATAATAACTGGACGGATGGAGGTGGCAATCTAGTTAACTGAATGGTTTCAACACCCGCTTTCAGAGTTTATGTATGACTCATTTTCACTTACTTCAAATGGTGTGAAATTTTTCTGGAAATCGTTTAATCTGCTTGAAAACTCTATAACAGTTTTTACCTTGAGAATAAACCAAGCTATTAACTTTAAGTTAAACCAGTCATTTGTTCATTTCTGACTTGAGCGTTCTTTTAGGTCTCTCACCATTGATATAAAAAGTTTTTTATTCTCTCATAATCAACTTTTCAAATAATCCAATTGTATCCCAAAGGATTATTCGTTCAGCCATCAAGCGTTTCCTATTTGAAAAGAAACAGTGTGCAACACTCACAAACGGTTGTGACTAACGGTTTATATGTGCTAATCGCACCGACAATTAAATCTATTTTGCCATGACGCATATAAGGTAACAATAATGGGCACATGCATACTGTCCTTAGTTTTGTATCCCTCGCTATTTAGGTCAACGTACTACGATGATTTTCCAATGTTCCTGCCATTTGTTCATTGTACACATGCAGTTTAGCTGAGTGATTGACAGATACAGTTGACTGGTATGTTTGCAGCTTGCATTCGTCCAAACCATTAAAGGGCTCTTTACATCGTGAACCAAATTGTACTTTGCATTAATAAGCACAAATAACAAGGCAAAAAGTAAAATCCTTTGCACAAATCAGTCACTTATGTGTCCAACGAAAACAAAGCACTCGGAAATACATGGTAAATTTGAATGCACTAGCAGGTACTCCAGATGAGCCGCAGCTGTCTACTATTAACTGATCGTAAGCGTTTAACAGTGATCTGAACAATGATATTTTCGTTCGATTTGGCAAGGTTAGCTGTGTAAACTTACATTGCTTGCGGTTGTGTCATGAGTTTTGTTTTCGAGATCTAACCCGTCTAATTTTCATTTGTTGCACGTGACAGAGTGTGCATCACAGTGTGAAGATCATTGTTATGTACCAGAAGACACCGACATCAACGTTGTTCAGGAAATGCTTTGTTTTTCTTTTATCAAACTATCAGATAATCTATGCGAAAGCGGCTATTGTAGCCTTACGCCAAGAAAACTGAGAGGAAAGATTCGTAAATGCATGACAACTTGGTTATGCAAACGTAAGCGATAGGAGGTAGATTAATAAACACATGTAAAAACTTTATAAGGATTGACATAACCATAGTCTTTCAGGTTATTGTTTAGAATCACTTAATAATGTGAATTTACTAGAGACCATAGCAATCTGATGCAAAAACAAAACTCTTTGCTTTTAAAACCAACTGAACATTTCAATGTTAACACTTTGGAAAATTGTCTTTTATTCCATTTCGCGCTCACTTATGCCTTGATCCCAAGTTAACCCAGAATTTCGGTTTCATCCATATAAGAACTCTTTCCATGGACTAGTTTAGCCCAATTCCAAAGTTATACTTAAACTTTGACCCAAGGTTTTTGAGATTTTTAAGCCAGACGAACATACATTTGCATAACCTTGATTATAACACAACTCCCGGTTATCGTTTCTTGAATACTATTGACTATCCAGCAGTAAAGTTCATTTTATGGCCCCTTGTAATGTGTAGTGATTGTAGATAGGTTGAAATGTTTTCACCTTATCAGTTAATATGAATCCAACGAAATGTCTTTGAGTATAAAACACAGTATTGTATCGCTAGCCTATTGTTCATGAAGATCTATTGTTTTCCATTTTTGTTCCCATTATAAATGTTCTTTATGTAAATTAAATTATTTCCACTGCCTTGTTCCTTTCGGTCTTCTGTGTTAAGGGCCAAGATGTTACAACATTCACTTTTAACCACCAGTTCCAACCTATTTTTATTCCCTTCAAAACGTATTCCAGAAGACAGCTTGAACGTATTTCTTGGCAAAATGCAACTGATTATGGGTTATTTCTTAAATTGTTTGTGTTTTGGACGTGACTGAACAGACTATATGTATTTTTACGGTGTGTGTCAGAATCCTATCAAGCTAACATACATAAATATTACGCACAACATGTTGAAGCGTAATTGTAGAAGGCCTGATAACCTCAGCCCCACAGTTCTTTCTTGCAACGTTTAAATGGTACACTTATATTTATTCGCTTTTCCCTGTTTCAGTTACCCGAAACTAGTAAACCGTTCACAAGTGTTTTACTGACCATCTTGATTTTACTTCCTTCTAATCTGCAACATTCACCTGCTTGCTGCACCTACAGCTATCTGAAACAAATCTTATGTTCATTTGGAATTATGTGCACTTTTTCTGTGAAACATCAGATGTACGGTATTCGCCATCCCACTGGGCTTATACAAGACGTGATGGCGTTGTTTGTTAGCTCCACAGTGTTTCCATAACTCCGACGCCACTGACAACTAATGGAAAATAATGTTGGTTATATGTTGAAACTTAATGATGTTTGATATCAGTAATGCCCAAAGGCTGTTTGTAAGGCGATACACTCAGTTTTGCACTTATGAGAGCTAATCAGCAGTGTGTATTTTTGCCTGGACCATAAACCACATATCTCGGTAACAAATGTTTCTAGGTCAGCGACTTCACGTTCTGTACAGTAGTATCGCCATATCTAAGTGTTCACCTACATGTGCTGATAGGTAATCCTCAAATGTTCACAATTTGGTCACAAATTCCGACATTGTTTTACAAGCCTCAGTTGATAACCTCAAAATGGCGACATCAAGCTTGGTTGACAAAGAATTACAAATAACCCGCGGGTGTATGTGAAGATAATTCAAAGTTAAAAACCCTTGATTTTCCTCATCAATTTTGTCAGTAGAAAAATAAGACATATGTCGCATAATGTTAACATTTCGACTCACCATCATCAGTTGCTAAGGTTAACTTAGCAGGTATTTTACAAACTGCACATAGCAACAAGGGGACAAAACAACCAAACAGTCTTAGCCTTTCGTGCGCTAATAATGCGCCAAAGCTTTCTGTAAACAGAATACTAGTCATTGTTACCTGATCTGCATTGCGTCATTAACTGTTTGCAGTTTCAGGTTACGATTATAGAACAATATATTGAACACTTTGATCAGGTCAGTTAGGTGACGGGTTGCTAATTGTGTTAAGCGGCCGATGAAAACGAGTTCTTCGAGTTCGATTTTTGCCAACGGGTCACTTGTTGACGGTTCAAATGATAACCACATACCAGTGCGCTCCCCATACGTTAGTACATGCACCTATCCGTTCTGCCTATGCAGAAGTCATTGCAGCTACAAATGAACTGGTATATTACGTGAGCGGCAGATTGGTCGGTTGAGCGTGTATCACTGCCATCAAGAGCAAATCCCCCGGTGTTCAACAGGATGTGCAGTTAGGCAACTGGAGAGGTGCGTTGCAATACCGAGGTCGGATTGTGACTTATGTTATTGATCTGATGGTTGCCCGCACTGTTGGTCGACACTTCTGGACCTTTCTTTTTGCTGCGGATACCCGTGAAGAGTTCCGGATATTTGTTATCAAGCAGCGTCTTCCCGGTAAGCCCTTCTTTTCCGGATCGACCTAACGTGTACATGTTTTTGGATCTGTGGAACACGGTAGACACTAATCCCCGTTCGTATAGAACCAGTGCGAAGCTAATGGCCTGCCTATATTGTCCACTCTACGTGGACTGATAAGGAATAGGCCGCTGAGTTGTCCCACCTTGAAATCCGGTGACAAACAATTGTCGGCCTCCATCTGATAAAATACAGTGAGGTTTGGATGAACGGAGACTAAATAATTAAAACTGGGGTAGGAGAGTGTTCATCATCAAAACTGAGTTCTTCTATGAATGCGAGTGCAGGGCGAGGCGAGAGGACTTAATTCGTCCAATCATCTTTTAGGTACTCTCAAGAATACATCCTCGAACACAGGGTCCAATAGGCTATTTGTGGGCAGATCGTCATCTTGTCGATAATTCACACTTTCAAATTCATACCAAGTGGCTTCTAAACGAACAAAGTTAGTGTTAGGAAAATTCATTGAAATACACAAGCTTGCATCCGTAGCGAAAGTGAACTCATAAAAAGTCGACAGTTCCACGCAGTAGCACAGGTATACAGAGAGTCAAAGATGACCAAATGCAGCCACTGTGGACTTACCGAAACATTCACCAAAATTTCTACCAACTCGAAAGTGCTTCGAAAACAGTGAGACGACGACAATTTACGGATCGGTTTAAGTGTGTGTTTGTGGTAGGCCGATCTGTCCACGTTTAATATAGACTGTGGGATACGTCTTGTAGTAGTTGATGAACCTCTCAGTCTCGATGTCCACTTGCCTGTTCGTTTAAGTTTCTTAAACTGGATTTTAGAAACATGCTCAGGAGACATCAATATTTACGATTTCCTTGGTATTATATTCCAGTCTGGGATTTGTCGTTGAAAATGGTATCTAGTAGTTGTTCCGTCCATCAGAAATCATCTCATTCGTCTAGCCTATGTAATCCTATCTTTATTGAGAAAACACCAGAACACTTGCTTCGTTTGAAAAAGATCGCATCTGTTATTTCTTCAAGCTCCCTGTTTGCTTTGTGTGGTGTTCAGCAAACTAACGACAGAAATTATTGTGTTGTCATCCAACTTTACAACAGGCAGTCCGCCTTGTCCAAAGAGGCAGATGTACGGTCACTTGCCAAATCTTTCAGGTTTTCAAATTGACCTTAGGTCTGAAGTCTGTTTACTTGTTCCGGTATCAACTTGCAGTTTGGAACGATTTACCAGCAAAAGAGGGAAATTATTCAGTTTGTCCGTTAACTTTTTGCTGTTATGTGTAATTTTTGCAAAATTTGTTATGTCAGCGAGTTACACGAATGAGTGAGGTGAAAGCAACTCGTGACATGATTTTGGATTTAACAGTGTTGGGATATAGAACACGCCTGATCCAGTTTCTCAGAGATCCAAGTAAGTTAATGGAGATAAACTTACGGTAGACAAGTCATTTATGAAATTTACGAGTTAGATAGAACAAAACCAGGAAATTATATTTTCAAAAACGTTATTTTCCCACTATGACCTTGACAAATAGCAACGGTACAAACTCAGCAAACTTAAGTCCATCGTTACACTCACGTGTATGACAGGTTTCTCTAGTTCATACACATAGCAAACACTTCGCTATCAGTAGACCTGGCATGAATAACGAACACAAATTGTACGGTTTCTTTAAGTCGCAACAATACAACTTTGGAAACACCGAGTTTTTGTTTCATCATCAGAATAGTGCCAAGTTGGTCACAATTAATATTCAGTTTTTACAGATTTTTTTCTCCGGCTCACCGCGACATATTAGTGAGCCCGATTAATTGACAATACCCTTGAGAGTGTTTTATTTCTAGTTCACTACAGATTGGTGATCCTAACTAATTAGCATTTTAGTCGACTCGTTTTTCTCTTGGTTCGCCATTACACGTTGGATGACCCGTTTTTTAATCAGTTCTTTTGGCGCACATTCACTTGCATTCCAAACGTAAACTGATAAGTCCGTCCATTTCTTTTAAATCATCCAAGCGTCGTACTCATAATAATCATGTGGCTGGCATTTGTAATGTTTCCACTATCTATTTTTCGTGTTGCTGTATATTTCATCACACGATTTTTTTCAACAATCTCAGATACATGTGCACTAAAACAATACGAGTTTTGTCATCTCATAAGTGCTGCATAATTTAAATGCTTTTTCATCAGTGTGTACTTTTGCGTGATGACAATTTACTGGTGGCATTCTACTCTGCAATCTCCACTGGTCATGACACTTTCAACATTTCTCACCTATTCACCTGTTCGGTCGTTGTAACTGCCATCAATACACGAAAAGGTGGGTAAGCGTTCAACTCCACCGTCCGACCAAACGATTGCATACAACTTCGGCGCCATCAAACACATTCAACTCATCACTGGTAAGTATTTTTGAAGGATTCGATAACTTCAATTTACGTGCATTTCACACAGCTGTGATTATTATTCCATCTGAAATCGTTTTTCTTGCAGTTCGTCATCAATATAACCGTTGTGTGATGGATGACCAAGGCAGACACACGACTATTTTAACATTGAACGAACTATCTCGGCGCAATGTCGAGATACAGTCGAAGTCCACTGCGGATGAATTGCGGACAAAATCAGCAACGAAACGAATCATTGCTTGACGAAATCTAGCTAACGGGCGACAAGTAGCAAGCGAAGATCCATTTCAAGCAAACGTTCGGAACTAGGCAGAAGTGCACGCTGTGTTCCTGCGGAAATTTCGCTGAGATATAGGCTATAGTTTTCGTTTATAAGCGCAAACGTGCGAGTAGCGCAAAAACTTGCAAATTGGACAATAAAAATGCCGCTCTACTGAACCACATTTTGCAACAATATGGCTAACTATCGTCTGTGCCAACAGTTTATTGTCCCTCTTGGCATCGCAGCTCTTCCACTTTTCTAACTAATGTCCGCCAATCTAGTCTACTTCAGCGTGAGGCTGAGTAACCAGTGTAGCCTTGCTGACCTACCAGACTTCTGAATCTTCTCGCTACAGTGCTGTCGAAGCATCGACACACGATCAGGTTGTCTTTAGTGTACATTGGTCAACACACTTGGCAGTACTAGATTTCTCAATCAACTCTTGAACGTTTCTCCAAAAGCGTCGCTCTCACAGTCGTACGTAGCACGGTATACACCTCAGTCTCTACAACCTTGCGCCCCAAATTACTAACGCTTACCACTTCCATAATCCTTGACAGGTAAGTCTCCCACTAGATTCAACATTTCAAACCAACATTTCGCTACTGGCAAGAACAAATCTTCAGATATTTCAATCCATACATCATCCTTTTTATCCACCACCACATTCAGCATACTGGGTTCACCCAGAGAACATTTTCATCGCTCATCTATGCGAGTGTAGCCTCCGCTACGATGCATCTAACTGCCACCACACCCTGTAACTTCACAAATACTAGCCGACTCTGAGAAACACGACCAGTTTCAACATCTCGGTGTACAATGACTTCTGTTTATTTCATCATCATCATCAACACCATCATCACAATAGCCATGAGTTTGACAAGCGGGTACTGTGGCTCGGGCCGCCGTTCATCTTAACAGTGACGTGGAATATCCTAGAAGGAGAAACCTTGCTAAGAAGGTCACAGAATAGTGGCAATAATGATAATAGTAGCAATAAAATGGAAACAAGCGGAAGAATACAACTAAACCATTGACTGTGGCACACTGCTATCTCGAATAGCGTTTCTAACCAGCGATTTGAATGATCATGAGGACAACTACCCACTTTGTTCAATAGAGCAGTCAAGGTCGACATATTCTATGGCCACGCATTTGCTTGACCATCACGCGGTTTCATCCAGCTGTTAGTGGTCTCAGTATATAATGCCGGGTAAGGCAAACGCTCAGCTGGCATATAGAGTACGTGATCGAACGATCAGAAGCTGTGCAACAAGATTAGTTGATCAGTTGGTCACCAATCCCGAACGTTCCGGAATCCGCGCCTGCAAACTGCCGTGTTCCTCATGTGATCGGCCCACTTAGTGTGGGCTACTTAGCAAAGACAACAATAGTCAAGTGCAGCAATTTTGTTGACATCTTCATTGCAAACTGGTCAGGTTTCCGAGCCATAAAGCAAAATAGAATGTAAACAAGCATTATATACTCCTCCTGTCAGCGATAATCGAACATCTTTCCGACGCCACAGATAACGCTGGCTGGTGAAGATAACTCATAATTTACTATCCGAGCTGAAATGTCAACAGTAATATTAACGAGATGGTGCTACCCAAGTACGTGAGACTGTTCACATCCTCAAATGGATTGCCTGCTATAAAGAAAGTAGAGATACGAATGCTCCAGTCTTGGAACATCATTTTACACTTTGGAAGTGCGAAGCGCATTCCACACAAACCAGCCGAGCCCCTCATCTTATTTAGCATGCTCTCCGTGTCTTCTGCAGAGGGACGAAGTGAGATAGTATTGTCTGAATATTGCATGTCGGCCGACCTAGCGCCTGGAAGAAGCACCACACAAAGTCAACTGGCCTCCTCGAGCTCACAGGAAGGGGAAGACGAAACACTTATGTCGAACAACATTAGAAGCGATGAGCGCCTGAGAGAGTTGTTCACATGCAGAGTGAGCATACATTGTTCTCAACAGTTCCACATAATCCCCTGGAACGTCCTCGCAAAGAAGATAGTATCAGAGGACGCTACGTCCAACCGGATGGAAAACAGTCTTTAGATCTAAAATGACGACGACTTTCGGCTTCCTATATGAGTACCGATGCTGCAAGATCTGTTGCAAATTAAAAATGCGATTCACCGCTCTTCCGCTGAACCAGAATCCTGGCTGTTCTTCAAGTCTTTGATTTTCGCTGAGCTTATAGAGCTAGCGTAAAATGAGGACGATAAGTTATTTGGACGCAACAGTCACTAGATGTATGTCTATGTGGTTGTCACACAAATTGCGAGCTCCCTTCTGGAAAACGGGAATTACTGTTGATAAGCATCAATCACGAGGTACCTCTTCAGTTTCCCAAATCGTCTGGAAGAATTTTGTCAGTTCTGATATCAACCTGTCCTCGGCATCTTTGAAAAGAGAAGGAGAGGGAAGATCTCGTAAAAGTTCCTTGCTAAGCGTGAAGTAAATTGAGCTCCGAGGCTACATTTGCTTCCGACGGAGAGTCGTCTGGGATGCAATAAATAACCATTTGAATCCCGTCTTCTACATGGTCGGGTTGAGGCCAGCTGAGCTGTTCCTCAAAATGCTTAGTCCATTTCTCAATTCAGCGACAACTGGCCGGTTATTACTGAACCAACTTTTTCACATACATTCTCACTCACACAGAATTGACAGCCAGCACAACCAAGAATCGGCGAAAATAGCCTTCTGTTATTCCTAGGTAAAAGGCTCGTTCCACCTTTTTCGACTCTTCGACCAAGTAGGGCTATTCGCTTTAGTGCGACCTTTAAGTTAGC
>JTDE01000206.1:192000-237757 GCA_014338405.1 Paragonimus skrjabini miyazakii | reverse complement strand
CACAGCTTCTTAGAAACACGACTCTTCACAACAAACTACTGCGATTTGTCCCCAGTGTTTGTCAGGGTCGCTCCTCTAACTCGAACTAGCCAATCTGTTCATCACTGCTTACCGGCAAGTGTCCTTTACACTTTCCTCATTCGACTTCCATCTAGGTCTCCTGCATTTATGAGTGTGTGGTCTCTGGACAGGTGACAAAACGAAATAGTTACATACATATGTTTGCTCCAAAAAGCTCAACAATCTTTAACGGATGGGCGCTACCCGTAACTGATTGCTGTATGATAGAGTTGTGACTGTATGTGAGTAACACAGGGAGGTTTCCATGTTCCACGGTGCCTCTTCCTGTGTTGAAGAGCAGTGCTCAAAATATAGAGATTTTGGGATGCGCACAGCCTCAGCAGTCATTCGCTACCATCAGTGCGTTGTGCCCGGACAGCTGTCTCTCTTCTTCAGAGAGATGACCAGGTTGGGTATCAAAATCCACCTCTAGCACGATGATATCACAGTGTTTAGTCTATCGATGGGTAATCGTATAACAATTTGTTGTCAGCACCCAACAGCTATTCGTTGAGGCATACATCGATATCACGAATATAAAGCGCTTTTCTGATTTGCAGACCTTAATCGACGTATTGAGTCTGACAACGCATAATCGACTGACCACTGGGATCCAATTAAGCAAACAGCACAGGAGTAAACATTAATGCCATATTCACTGTACCCTCGGGCTATGAATGCCTCTCACTGTAGAGTGAGTCAGGCTCTTGAGTCATTTGTTTCGGGTAGGATTCCAGAAGAAAAGCCTCTATCCTTTTGTTTCGCAGGTCAGACATTTTGAGTTAGAAACTCGGAGTAGTGGTCTTTTAAATCAATTCTCTTTCGCGACATAAACAACCAGGAAGTATCAGAATTTATTGCTTCCTCGACAGTGATGTTATTCCTTAATTACATATCCTCCTTTTATTTTGCCCCCCCCCTCGGGTTTTTCTGACTTATCTGTGCAATTGGCTGGAAACTATTTTCTAACGCCAGACCGTGGAGTAGACCATCTTTGCAAGAGACCCGGAACATTCCCGCCTGCACCAACTTATCGTCCTATATGTACGCACTAATCAGGTTCTTCTCTTTGTTTTGTTGTTCACCACGTTGTGTTGCAGGCTAAGCTAGGACTGACTACTTATTATCTTTCTGATTATTGCTAGAAACAGATGGTTTGTTTCCAAACCCTAATGTGTTCTGTTGTTTCGATGCCTGTTCTCGTTAGAGACTGACTATTCCCCAGGAGGTGCGTTCTAAACTCTTATTCGGTCGAAAGCCTACCCAGTTGCGAATTACACAGGTATAAGTCAGTATCTTGAAATGGAACTTCGATACCTACATCGCCACATACAAATACAGCATGTACCACGGTCACTCATGATAAACGGATGTGGCTGCGCTAATTGGGCCGTCAATACATTATAGCTTCCAACAGTGCCTATATACGTGTTTTGAAGCAAGAGTTAAATCGATTTTGGAAGACGCTAATTTCAGATAACAAACCATGCACATATATGATGGTGAGAAAAAACATAACTAAATCCCTTCCTCCGCACACGTCCATTACCTTCTGAAATTTAATTAAAGTGCTTGTTTGGATCACTTTTTTGAATGTTTGTTCGAACTCCACGAAAGAAATTAGGCAGAGTCTATCATTCTTAGACATGTTGATCAGTCAAGGTCAAGGCGCTTCAGGACAACGTGTTCTATATCCAGAAACAGTATGGAACAACCGATACCCTCAGTTTTCGTTGTCGGTTACATTGATATATAGGAGTGACTTAAGCTAAACCCTGCTCGATGGAGCAACACAAATATTTGCTGATGACGGTGTTGATAGGGATAAAAGGCTTTACTGGTGAATCGCTATGCGGAGAGACTAACAGAAATTTATTTCAAGCCGAATTTCGTGATCAAAGTTCTCATTAGGACCGCTTCGGAAAGAACAAATTGGTTGAATTGGACTCCCAGAGACGGTCAGACTGCAACCAACGAAACCATAAGGTCACGGTTGACAACGAATCACAACCATCCGACCGCTGAATTACGAATGTTGTTCTCGTCTTCCGTGTTTCAAATGGTGATCCCGGGAGCAATTCTGCCTATCGGCTAACTTGCTAGTTCATTTGCAGTTGTGGTGGCAAGTATACTGATAGAACGGACCGGGGTTTATGACGACAGATAGTGGAAAACTGAATTAGAGTATGCAACAAATACCAGCACCTTAGTTGCTAAACAGAACCCAGAATTTTAGATTGGTAACTATCGCATGGATGCAAGTTATATGGTTAAACCATCACCATCCTTCGCTTTGCTGCTACGTTATCACAGTCACGGAAGCTACACTGATCATGCAGAATCGACCACTTTTGTACTCGCGAAAGATGTTGACTCAATCTGTATAATTACTGTTGCAATTGCTGTTTTCGCATTGTTGTGTTATATTTAATTGTCGTACTTGCGTGGTTCAAGTACAATCAATGAATGCACGCAAGTCACAGACGAGAATAAACCGAGTATCAAAATCTAACAATACTTTTCTTTTTGTTTCGTTGAGAAATTGTAGTGAGGTGACTTAACATTTCGAGCAATCTGATCAGCAAAGCAGTTGTAATCGGATAATGCTAGTTTTATATGTACAGAAGACATTGACGTAATCTATCACTCTGCCATGAAATTGATTCCCTCAGTATTGCACAAATGGCCAGATCCATTGGTTTGGTCCGTTCCGCTATTTTCGATATTTATATTTTGTGTAAATTTAGCTGGTCTCATCTCACTATCTGATGAGAATAAGTCGAACTACTAACGATCTCCGACATACTTGTCCTCCCTCCCCTGAGGAATTTGAAAAAGGGGACACAGTGTGCTGTAATAAAAACTTGCCTTGTAATCTGTCGTTGAATTCCTGGTAAATCTTTTGTTACGTCATGTTTGATTTTTGTACCCACTTAAGAAAAGTTTACCAGTTACATTCTTGTTTACAAATTTGGTATGAAGTCGTCCGGTAGATGCAATTCTTGAATGTTACAACCAGAAAAATTGCATGTGTACTGAAGGTCAGTGTTATGAAGCCTTTGTAAACTTGGGCTGATTTCAAAGTCTTTCATTTGAAAGCTTTCCATATTCACGTTTACCTTGTAGTATCACGGTAAAGAATGAAGGCTTCATTCCACGAACTTCCCATAAATTGTTTCACATTACGTTCCTTTTAGGTATCTTTACGCTAAAATCTAATTTAACTAATGCCAACTAGCCTATTTCACTTTTCATGTACATAATGAATCTTGTTCTTTTGCGAATACCAATAAAGCAAAACAGTTACTTAAAGGTTGCCTGACTGTGTTTCGATAACGAGATTAACCAGAAGAGACACAACCATAAATTTTTTTACCATGGCTAACAGTTGAGTAAAATGCACATAAAATTACATACAACTCTGTCCAGTAGATTCAGAGGAGGCGATTGCACTTACTGGAGTAAACGCTTCTGATGACAGCGACTGCGACCTGGAAAACTGTAATTTTCGGGTAGATCCCGAATTCTAAACAAGCTTTAAAAAAGTTGGAAACAATTAAAAACTCTGAAAAGTTGTCGTATCTCCAGTGATGTTTTAGGCATTTTCAGTATATCCAAACGCAAGATTCACTACAAACACAACATGAACTAGTGCTTAAGACCTATAAGTTTGCTAGAGTTTACCAACATTCAACCTGTTATTTGTACCGGGAAACTAGACGCAACTGAAGATTTTCACAGCATTTCCAACAAAGACTTTATGTAGTACTGTCTAGTTGAGAACTACGCAGGTTCCATTATAAGCCAGATGGCTAGCTCTAGTTCTCAGCCATCCTGCTTATATCAGGCATCAAAATGCTGTGTTTAGTTGCGGACATTTGTAATCCCTTACCAACAAAGGCTGTTAAAAAATCGTTTTTTGTTTCTTTTTGTTATTTTCTAAGCTAATGGTAAACAAAGTAATGATAATTTTTATCACGTTTTATGTTTAAACAAGGTAGTACAATCGCACAGTTAAAAGCTGAAGCCTTGGTTACCCAGAATCTTTTATCCCTTAAGACAAATACCAATGCCCATTGCGTGCTCAATTGTGTTCTTTCAAATTAGTCAATATTCAAAGGAACAGGGCTTCACATATTGTCACGTTAATGTGAACTAAGGCAAAGTTATGATCAACTGCCATGAACTAAAATGGCAGGGCATACAGTGGCAATCTACACAAAATGAAAGACCGATGAAACAACCCGCTTTTCATTAAGGATTAGGGTAAAGCTAAAACAAAAGAAAAACAGAGATGTTTTGAAAATGTAATTTGTGACGTTCGGTTTAAAAGTGATGCAAACAAGATAACTTCATTCGACACCAAGAAAAATATATACAGGTTTTGGAAACCATGGCTAGGCAGCTTTTCTAATGACGATAGCGTATGCTGCTGGTAGGTGGTTTCACACCTACTCATGTTCCGTAAGTAACGTTAAGAGTTTAGTTTTAAACTGTAGATAAATTTATCCACATCTTGGCAACCAGTCGGGGATGTGGACAGTTCTTCCATATGATCGACACGTGTGACAACTAAACCAGCAGATATTTGGCAAATAAAAAAGACCAGCTATTATATTCAGTCAAAATCTGAGAAAGTTCTAATGTATTAAAATATGAACAGACAGAAATGCATTGTGCCTGCCAAAGAGAAGGCGCAGCATACGAACTTGGCTATTGGTAAGCAATCAGGAATTTTTCTTGGTACAAACTGATCATCACTTCCAACCTTTCACAGCTATTGTATTTCCGTAGACGTTTTACCCAACCTCTTTCGAACAGGAGTATTATACTCAAACGTCTCTCTTGTCGAAGCACATCACAAGGCAGAATACGCTTACAGCTGGCATTTAAACTCCCGCGTCAATTCCTTGAGACAATCTTGTTGAATACTATGCTACTGACCTCATCTGTAAATCCCGATTGTGACATGAGCATACACTACTGTGTGAGCTAACCAGAATGATGCATGATGTTATTCTTTTCAAAGGTGGTTGGTTAAAACTTCTGTACGGAAACTAAGGTTGCAAGCAGCTTTAACTAGTGCTCAGTTTATACTGAAATCCAATATCTTTCTGAAACCGTAGAAGCAATGAAACTTTCAACTAACCATAAGGAGTGAATGATTTTTATCTTTGGGATTCAGCTGTGTTTCTTTTAAGTTGGAAGTGTGCCTGATAGCTAGATTCATATGTCGACTACTGTCTACCTCGTTTCTGTACCTTCAACTAACCCGTTATAATGATGAACTTTCCCAGAAAACCAATCATTCAAGGAGCTGTAAAGACTATTATTGCCAATTGTTAACATAATAGGCTCTGATATCAGCTTTAGAAAAAGCCGGGTATTGTAGTGATCGACTGTTTATATCACCTTAACTCAATGAGCCGTATAAATACTTTGGCAAAATTCGGTAGGTCCAGGCAATCAAAACTTTTACTCAGCTAGAGTAGTATAGGCGGTTGTGCTGTAAATTGGACAGTGTGACAAAAGTTTGTCGTTGCACGAAGAAGATTGTGTAGATAACTGAACATTTGAAGCCACTTGCCTGAATGGACTTACTTGTCACTGTGTTTTATATGCACAGTCTACATGATGCCATCAGTTGTTCGCGAAAGATGGAACTGATTTGAAGTAACTTAGGACAGAGGTGGTGTATCTGAAAATGCGTATTATTTCAGGAAATTTGGCATGCTCAATAAAATAGACAACTTATAAAATCGGTCCAGACGGTACCATTATTGTGTAACACAACTGTTGGATCTATTGAAGTTCGTATGGTACGTTTGTCAACTTTTATTTGGTATGATGCGGAGCAATGAATCCGTTGAGACATGTTCGGTTTGTTTGCGGGAAGTTTATCTTAAATTTGCCCATATTTGTCTTTGCGGGGTGCAGTAAACGATCATAACGAATTTTGTATCATAACTCTACATAAATTGTTTGATTTCTTCCTTCTTATAACTGTCAATGCTCACCTAGTAAACCATTCTTATTGTTAGTGTTTGACACATCTTCATCCTTATCCGTACCCGATTGTTTTAATGAGGTTATTTCCCACTAACTGGTGGCCGTTTGTGACCACATACTTAGTTGCTCCATGTTGAACTCCTTTGGTGGATAGTTTGTGTACCTGGTTGATTCACATTCAAGGTCAGATAGTACCTTCGTTGTAATTTTATTAAACAGTACCGTATAAATTCCAATCCTTTCGATCAACTTTTCTGACGTTTATGGACTTGAAAGATAGTCCCGTTAGCCCGACCGTATGAATAAGCGTTATTGGAATTACAGAGCACGCATTATTGAATGAATTACCCTAAATCCCCAGGGGCGATTCAAAGATAACATTATAAAGCGTGAATGTTTCGTCATAGGCCCGGTTTATTTTTGGATTAAAGTAAAGCGTTGGAAGAGAATGACAATAGCTAAACTTGAGAAATTAATTCAGAAACCGCAAGTCATAAAAAAGGCGTAGCTTGTCGTCACAAGCAATGTGGGTATAAGCTTGCTAGTGATGTGTGTCCTAACCTTCTATAAAGACAACCTAGTGATAACTACCTGTGCAGCATTTGGCAAAATACTTGTGGTAAATATTGTTTTCAAATTGTGGGTTTCAAAACTTTGATGCTTAACATGTCACTAACATGGTAATGAGATACATACCTAGTTGGTAATTCAATAAAGCGTGAGGAAATGTCATGAACTACCGAGTCATACAGTAAACATTGATTAAATAAGTAACATTGAAAACGTTCCAATTTGTATTGATGGCATATTGTTCATTCTATTCACATGGACATCCATGTGGTTCTAAAATGAAGTAACGATGTGACTGAAAAGTTTTTTTCTATTAGTCTTTCTGAAATCAACAAAATGTTCCGAATTCTGGCTCCCAAAGATTATATTCGGTAGGTTTAATTTGCTGGTTATTCTCTCAAGCACCGACTTTTAATGAGGTAGGTTATTTGTTACGATTTTAACGTGTTTTATGCAATGTATTATTGTTGATAATATCAATGTAAACCGGCTTACTCTGGAATATGCATTTTATTCAATACCGTTGCATTCTGCTTGAACATTTAATGACTGTTTGAAAGCTTTTTTAGTAACTGGTATGTATGGAAGTTGCAAGCATTTGCGTGTAATATCTGGAATCTACCATTAAGGCAAAACCTAGTAGTAGTAACCTCCGAGTTTAAATATTTTACTCGCAACCAATTACTGCCAAACCATTATCTTTACGTTTGTTGATTTCATCTCATATGCGTCCGAATTTCTACTTCACATCGCTGGTCTGAAAAGGTTTAGAGACAGGTAGTGAAACATCATCAGCATCTCTTATTACAGGTTACTTTCGAGAGGTTGCGAACTTATGAACTGTGCAACGTTGCCAAGGTCCGGTTCTACTGTAAGCGCTGATCACAGGCTTTACAAAGGTTAGTCCTAAAAACACTTGGGTATTTAGCAGTAAATTGACTTACTATCTCACAACATTACGAACAGTAATTTAGAAAGATTCAGCCTTACTCAGCCTAGTAAAACGGATGCTATCTCTTATTGATAAAGAAGCTTTTGAACCATTTATAGGGTTTTTTCAAACATTTCTAGAATACGCCAACCTAATAGTTTATTATAACCTTCAAAACACACTCATGTGATGCAACGCAAGTACGTATCTGTCAGAAGCCTCATGGTCAGATTTCTGGCCGCTGTTTACTGGGATGATCTCAAAATTTTCTGTCTTTGCCTTCTAGATTATTGAAAGCAGCGGATTAATCAAACCTGTTTTTTCTTCTTTGACGAATGCCAGAGAAACCCCTTATACTTGAAGTTTCAAATGAGTTAAGGGGTTGCAACTACAATTGTGTAAAACCCCACAAATTTATTGAACGAAATGTTCTCGTCACAGAAGGTTTTTTGCACTGGAACAGTCCTTCTTCAGTTTTAGACACTATGTCCACGAGAGTATATTTGAAGGTGTGTTAAACTCATATACTTAGTAAGAGTAGTTCGTAAAGGACACTGCTCTATGTTTTCTGGTGTTGCTTTGCTGTTGCTCTGTTATTCTGTTTATACAGGGCTGTGCAACGACAAACTTTTCCTGATCGATTCTGAAACAAACTGAACCCACCTTGACGTCAGAAGAAGAACTGTATCGACCCATCTGTGGAATAACGAAATGGTAGATGTTATAAAACAACAAGTTGCCAAGGGTAACGTGGATAACAAAGTGAAGTGGCAGTGAAATGTAGAAATAGTTGTAGCAAATGTCACTAAGATCAACTTTTTCCACGTCATTAGTCACCGATAGTTTTGACATGTTTGAAACACTGAGTTCGTTCTGTCTAGTTCATCAGGAGGGCAAGAAGAGATATATTGCGAGATGCAGGCATTTAGTTTAATACTGTCAATCGATTACACAAAACATCCCGTTGTGCAGGTTCAGGGCATGGCAACAAAGCAGTCGAAAGAACGAACGTTACATGGGTGCAATCATGGTGGGGTAAACGGTTTCACTATCAGGTCAACGAAATGGATTGCATCAGCACCTCTTGCCAGCAGAGTACCATGCATTATGATTGATTAACAACGCCTTCGAAAACGCCATCTTGGGTTTGCGATTGTGTAGCAAAACCATAAATGAAGAGGCGTAGTCAGCCACATGACCTGTTGCGACTGAGCGTTTCGTGATCTAATAAGTCGGATTTTCATTCTGATTGCACTCATGTGACCTTTGTTCGTTTCACTGTTATTTTTGCTATACGCTCAACCGAGTGTTTTATGTAAACGAGGGATGAGGGTAAAGGAACTGCCTGCAGTTCGTAACGGATTCCGACAAGATGTACATTTTTGTGGCTAAATTACTCGGCTCGAATGTGGACGGAGTATTTCTATGACTAATTTCACATTCCACTCACCATTCAGCCTGTTATTTCGCAAAATACCAAACTGAAAATCTGCAACCGAATACAGTTTGACGTTATGACTGTGTGTATTGCCATTACTTTTCAGTATTGATAACCGTAGAAATCTTGTTGTGTTTGGAAACAAAACAAAAATCTACATTTTTTATTCGGGCTAAATTTAGTGAGTGTCTGTAATTACAAAGCGAATTGTGCATGATTAGTTTCACACTATTTATTATAATCAATTCATCAAGTACCATGAAAATATGATAGATGTCTAAACGATTGTTTTTGAAATGTTCAAAATCCATCGCTATTCCGGAATCTTCTGTTCGGAACAAAAATTCCTTAAGTGTGTAGCTTCCGAACAGAGTAGATTTTTGTCGTCTCGGTATTGTAAATTAACGAGTTCCAGTAAATCATCTTAGCCAGCCTTTTTCTTTCTAAGTTGGGCTCGGAATGTTAAACTTATGACCTCCAAAGTACCTCACTTTGTAACTGAAACTCAAGTCAGAAATTCAACTATCGGGGTACATAACACAATGTGGTGATTGAAGTTGCATTAATTGGAACAACTTGATTGAGCATTTATATGCTGCATAATTAACCACTCCAATTCCAAAATGCTGTTTTTGCTGTGCAATCGCTATTTCCTCCCCTTTTCACTCTAGGTTGTTGGCTGGGTTTATTCAATATTCCCAGTAAATAAACTGTGCTTGATTGGGCCCATCAGGATGAACAGTACCGGTCACTTAGTTCTTGATGTTGGGAAGATTTATAAACAAATCAGTTGGACAACGACGTACCACTGTGCTTGTCTGGTTCCTGCAGGCGTTCTTTTGCATAGAACTGTACTGTAGATGAAAAGACTGAAATAAAAGCTGTTTCGACCTGAATGTCTTACGTAGCATGTAATTTGTTTTACATATGTTATGGTGCGGAAATTTCTGCTGAATTTCTATAGCTCTCCTTAAGGGAACCACCAAACTGTACCTTACTAAGAATCCAACGATATATTCACATAGTTCGTGAAGAGAATTGACCGTAACCTGACACCTCTAAGTGTTAACTTGCACAACTGGCATCGTGGCCTTCTTCGGTTAAGTTCAATTTGTATCCAACTTAAGGGACAGCAACTGTTGCTCTCACAATTTTCAAGTCTGACTTATTTAAGTCTTTGGGATGTTGACTGTATGTCCAAAGTTGTGGCTGACTTTCTCCGTTATCTAGTGAGCATCTTCTAGAGTGGAACAAGGCAAACAATGGAACCAAACCCATTCTTGTTGAATTGCAGTCGTTCATATATCTGTTATATAAATGTGCCTTCTTCACCTCAGCGTTGATTTATTGTGGACAAATGAATTCACAATCCGCGGCCTCCTACTTCACGAAGGCTTGTAACTGGTTTCGGCTGGTCGTTTTTTAAGGTGTCTGTATACTTCAGATTCGGAACCAAAGGGACATGTTATCCAAAGTTGTAGTGGAAAAGATTCCTCCCTTTCAAATAAATAGGGCGTGAGGTCGACATTTGTTATTTTCTACACCATCATATATAAATACTGAAGGTGCATCGCCAGCCAGTTTTTCACATGTAAATAGTGAAATGTGGAGCATACTACTGAAATGATCATGTTCATAGCAGTTTCCTGCCAAAAACTGGTAACGTCTTCTTATAGAGGGCCCACCAATCTAGTAGTTATCTGTGAATCACAGTGTAAATATGTCTGCATAATATTGGAGAATATGTAATGGTAATCAGTGAACAACGCGATTAGAAACTTGGGATTATTTATCCTGATAAGAACAAGTCAAAAAGCGGATTGTTGTTAGAATCGTGAACATTCTTAACCTGACATCAAACTATTGTTTTTGTTTTGGGTAGGAATCAGCGAATAACGGAAGTCCTACGGAACTTTGAACGGTAGGCTACACCCACCACATAACCGACCACGTGTGTATCGATGGTGATGGGCGATGAAGAATGTTGATATTTACCTTGTCACTATCCTGCAACTTCTGGTTACTGCAGTCAATCTCAAGCTGCCATTTTTGCGTTAAAAGCAGTGAAAAGTTCTGTGGCTTGCCATGACGGTAGCTTTTTATTGTGGTAACAAACAAATTAGCACTCTACCACCGGTTTCAACTTAAAATCTGATAGCATTTAGTATTCAGACTGAAAACGTCGCCAACTCATCCATGTCAGTAATTAATATGAACACGCTGGTTAAATTGCTGACCAAACACTTGTAGTCAACTCACGCGACAGTTTGATCCCTTCCCCCCCGCTTCACTTTAATTAACAGTGACTTCCTGAAATCTCCCTCACTTGTGATCAAAACCACAACGAAGTCGTATTTGTGTTTTACCCAATCGCTTCACCTTCGTACTATTTTTGATTAATAGTTTCCCTTACTGTTTCTTCATATGATATATAATTGTACCAGTCTAAGATGAGAACTGATCAAAAATAGTTCTGTCCGCTCAGACCAAAATTATTCTACATGAAGATAACACTGTTAACCGACTGTTTCCTGTGTTCCAACCCTCGTGGATATTGTTCCTGGATTCGCTTCGAAAGCCGTCTTGAAGTCCAACCAGTATAAACTACTCCACTTGAAAAAGCGAATGAGAAGATACACATAAGTGAGGTTTGAACTGCAAGTCTGTGATTGTCAAAAAACTGGATAACTGAGGAGGTGGTGAACTAGATACGGAGGTCAGCTGTGGCATAGCTCCTGCCGATTGTCCGGTTGATTCTATTAGTCGGCCATTCTGCGGCACTGTTACTTTCAGAGACATAAGAATAAGGATAAGCTTTTTTACATCTTGCACCTAAGGTTTGGGTGACGTTCTGATTAGGTTTCCGATGATAAATCGTTTTGTTCAGTCGTTATCATGAAGTACATTCACTATGAATTTCAGCTCACTGTCTGACGTATCCACTGAACGAATTCTCTATGCTTTGTCAGCCAAGCAAAGTACTAGATTTCTCTCTGGTTTTAGGAGGAAAATTGTGAAATTTTGTATATTTGTTCAGGTATTCTTTCGATGAATCTTTCCTTGAACGGTGCCATCTACTAATCAGTTTATATGAATATCTAGGAAGGATATTTCGTTTTGCGTCTCTTTTTCAGGAGTGAACTCAACTGGCTCGTGGGTGCGACTGAAGTTGTCGAGTACTGTGCATATGGGTAAAAATCCCCAGGGTAGTAATCAGATAAAGATGGCGCAGCAAACAGGCTCGTTTTCGACTGTTCATCGTCAGGCCAATTACATAACATTTATATGGAGCGGAGTTGTCTGGGCGAAACGAATACAAAACAGATAGCAAGTCCAATTGAGGTCAGACGCGTCATAAGCACACACTGGGACAACGTTTTGATAAGATTACATCACAATCATGACGCAAATAAGACCATGACGCTTTGATCGGTCGTGGTGTGGGGGGTAGGCCATGACATCTGAACAAAAGGCTTTTATGCGCACAAGGGTGAATTTTTTAATCGATTTCCAACCGCTTCAGCTTTGGCCAAAATTCGGCATCTGACAGCTTTTGAGTGACTGGCGATGACTCGGTAAATCAGATGAAAAGAGGAGTCCAGGTTGACAGTATGACGTGTATCAACGAGATGTGCAACAATTGCGCTGGTGATTGTCTTGGTGACTCCGCTGCTGATCTAGCCTGGATGATGCTCATTGATGCGTTCAGATAAGTGCCTGGTCGTTCGACCCATATAACTAATTCCACAGGAACAAATAAATGAGTATACACCAAAAGAAACCCCCAGAAACGGGCACTTTATCTCTTAACCGTTAACATGAAGCTGGAGTTGAGTTGAAATAGACACATACTTTTGCAGCATAGAATGGTCTATTGATAACAGTGTTAAATCTTCTACTGATTGTTTGGGCAAGAGGTAAGTACTGCTTTCTTTTCCGCCGGGTCGTCCTATCCTGGTCCTCACGACGCTGCATAGTCTTGTCTACAAAACGCCCTGGAAAGCCATTTTGTAAGAACAGTGTGTGTTGGAACGATAGTTCATCGGAGACTGCATCCTATGTACATATTCTAATGGCTGTATTAGTCAAGCAGTTTATGAAACTCCTTTCCTGCCTTAGAGGGACAAAGTTGCTGAAATGGATATACTGTCCATTCCAGGTCTTCTTCCTATAGACTTTACGTTGAACCAATCCGTCAACACCTCGCCGCATGAGTACGTCCAGGGTGGCAAGTTGATCGTTGCGTTCAGTTTCTAGTGCAAAGGTCATGTTCGTGTGGGCTAAGCTTAAAATGATTAAGGTATCCGTTGAGTTAGCATTTTCGCTAACTATACATATGATGTCGTCCAAGTATCGTTTATAAATACTGTCCACGAATGGCTTCTTCTAACTGGTCATTCTCAAGCTTCGCAATGAAGATGTCTGTTAACAACGGCCTCAGTAAGGATCCCACTTTTACACCATCCGTTTGTCGTTATAGTTCTCCATTGAATTTAAATTGTATGTTATGAATACAAAAGTACAATAACTGCTTCAGTTTTAGTGGGTGTATATGGACATCTGTTGTTAATCGCAATATAATCACAGAGATAACTCATCGTCTCTTTCAGTGGAACATTTGTAAATAAGGATGATACGTCCAGAGAAAGCGTCTGTTGTCCGGTTAAATTTAGTCCGCTGGTTATATTAATGGATTCAAGGAACTCTCGTAGGCTATGTTTCGACAACTTCTGCCTGGTGAACTCAAGAAGATACGACACACATTTAGTGAGCGAGTGGTTTGGTGAACCATACATGTCTATGTTATAGTCGAAGAGTTATGCGCGGTTTGTTGATATTTCGGCAATCTGTAAAGCCTGGAAATTGTAGTTTCAATGGGTCGAATACGTTCGAAAGTTGGGGAGTCAATTGTTCCGTTTTGTTTCAAAGAGTGCAGTATTTCTGACAACGCCTTCTCTTTTTGAGGGGTCTTGTCCTTCTTATTCCTTATCTTCTTGAGTTTGGTTCGATTATCTAATATGGACTGTATTTTGTCTAAGTAATCTATCTCATTGAGAAGAATTATTCCAGAACTTTTATCCGACTTGTGCATACGTTAGTATCCATGCTAGTGATAGTAAATATATCATCCACATATCGATGATACTGACTGAACTGGCTGATGATTGATTGAAGTACAGTGTGTTCAAGCTTCTTCATGTATATATTGACCAGGAGAGGTCCCAGCGGGGATCCATTGTTATACCTTCTGTCTGTCGACGTAACACCCTATTCGGTAGAAGTCGTACATCGAATGTGCACCGCAGCAGAAGCTTGTACATTCGGAATCACATCACGTCATCTTTTTTCGGTTTCTAAACACCTCCTGACCATTGGTCACGCTATCTATCTTATGTATTTAGAATCCTGTTACGGTTTGCTGAAGCGGTTGCAGGCAATCGACTCAAACCAGCTCTCTTTGTTCACAAGCAACTTTTCGTGGACCTGACCCTTCCCTGGACTTAATGACCCATTCTAACCTGCACACTGATTATCCATCTCTCTAGTTGTTTGCTATAAAAATATACATCAATTTTATTGTAAATTTCTTATTGAAAAAACAACACAAAATGATTGCATCTACCAGATTTCGTGTTTCATCCGTTTTTTAAAATATCATTATTATTAGGCCAGCATCGTGTTCGGTATTATATACGTAATCGAAGATAAAATCAACAGTTTCTTGCGTCAGTACGTTAGTGAATAACGACACTATGTCCAATGAGAATGATTACAGCGAATCCATATTGACGTTCTGTATGCACTCGGCGAATTCAAATGTATCACATAAATTGAGTGCGGCAATCGCTTTCCGAAAGAGTTCGATTAGTCTCACTAGGCACTTTACCCTAATGAGGATTTGAAAAACTGGCATAACAGGTTTATGGATGTTTAATAGACCGTACAGACGGGGTATAGTAGAATCTTGTGGTCATAGTTGTTTATAGGTTACGGTGGTTGCCAACGTTTCATCCTTTGCCGACTTAAGACAATCATCTGTTGTACAGTGTAATCAGTTTTGTCCTAATCGTTGGTGACTCTACGAAACGTGTTGTGCCGTGCGAGAATATTACTCTGCTTTTAAATGTAATCGCTTCTTTTCATAGCGACAACTTGAACAATGACAACGCAGCAACACTAAAGGTGAATTCAAGTATACAACAGTTTACTAACCCTAACATCTGAGCGAACGATGAAAGTTAACTATCGTCAACCTTTCAAAATATTTGGTTTCCAGCAAACACGCCGTAGCTGTTCTCCTATGATGAATTTATAAGCTGCACGTTATCAACACCGATTGGAACCAGTTGCATTTGGAAGAACTGCTGAAACTCCCACGCTGCTAGCCTGTGTCTGTGTATGAACATGAAAGACATCTGAGAAAAATGGGTGCCCTAGTCTGAACTTAGTCATTCATGTTGAACGGATGCAATGCGTTTTTTGTTGAATAATGCACTATTTTCCGTCTTATCGTATTAAAATTTGACTGATGTACTGCTCTTCAGGAAACTTCCCAATGCAAGCAATTTAAGAGCTTCAACCCTTAAAGGCGATTATTCAAAACACATGCACAATGTGTGCCAATTAATTAATTCTGCCATGTAACCTAGGAAGAAATTATGCGGCATAACGCCACCTGAATCCTAACGGTACAATAAGCATCCGCACAATAGATCAACGTGTTGTCTTGCGTAATCGCTGAAGTTTCGCTGTGCACGCATCACAGCGTCGATAACGTAGTCGGGTCAAACAGCATGCTCCGTTCTGGATTCCTGACGTGCTCCTGAAAACTATAACATGTTTATACAAGCAGAAAGCCGTTGCACCTCGTACAGAACTGGCCTCATTAATTGTATGTCATTCGCTGACATATTGATCCCAATTTGGTCCTCATCAAGCCATTCAAGTACCTCACCAGGAAGACCGAAATCGAATGCTTCCACCATCTGTAGAAGTGGCAGTTATCAGCAAATGAAAATCACTCCTTTGTATACTGCAAGACTTGATCATCACTTTCAGTTAGCTTTAACAACCAATGTCTGTTTGCTCGTAGACTTTGTGACAACTGATTTTATCATTTTGCTACAAAGTACTTATCGCACTTTGTCATATATATAACCGTTGAATGCATCATGTACCATAAGAGACGTCGTTTTTGATGCTCGAGATATTGATCTCAAAAGTGACGATTGGTGGTTGTTTCGGTTGTCTATTAAAATGGTTTTGCAAAAACATTTCATTCCTCAAAATAGTGTTAGTTCAATGTTTGAGACCATTAGTGGACTTGGAAGTCACTATCCAGTCTGATATTGTTTTTTGCAGACAACTCAGTTATTGAACTAATGAACGAAAGACGTATAATCACTACGTTTTAAAAGCATTTCCATGTACTTCATATGAAACACAACATTATTCCACCAAAATGTTTCACACATAAATTTTCTGTTATTCAATTCGAAACTTTGGTACATTTGTTGCTATTGTACTTTAAATTACGACAGGAAATATTCCCTTCATTACAGAAGTACGTTTTGCGGAAACGTAATTCAGATAGTTGATGGCTAAGTTACTGGAACGATTTAAACAATCACTCGAAATGAATTTACAGCACCATTTTTACTAGTAAAATTGTTCTTAAAAATACTTATTGACAATGAATTAAAATTATCTGATATTATAGATGGTGCCAGCCTCTATAAGCGATATGTAGATGATATTTTGATTTTTACCACTAATATTCATTTTGTTTCACATTCAAACCCTTTCAGTTCTGTTCATCCTAACCTTTTTGTTTCTTTTGAAGAGGACAACAAAAACTGTCTATCACTCACTAGACAGTAGGATGTTTCATTAAGGCGTTCAATGCACTACAAGGCCACTTGGATAGGTCAGTATTTGCAATTTTCTTCTTTTACGCAAATTACTTATAAACGAGGTCTGATGCGAACTCTGTTTCATAGAGCCCAGGAAATCTGCACTGATGACTGCCTGCGAGGAGAGGAGGAAAGTTTAAAGAAGATGCTACTCGCAATTTTTTGGGAGTTTCAGGTTACTTCAAATAACCTAAATTAGGCATATCGACTGAACAATTTTTGACCGATTCCATATGGTGACGAAATGACAATTGCACTGATCACCTTGCACTGGATGGTTCTTGATCAACTGCTAGAACGACTACATAGTCCGAATTGGTTCGCAGTACTTAAGAATCAACAGTTTTATCTAGATTTTTTCAATCGAGGGACTGCTTTTAATCAGCCTTGATAAGTTGATGAACAGATAGTTAACCGGTACACTCACACTGACTAGGGGTAAATGATGTCTAAGCTCATAGCGATGATATCTAGTTTAAACAGTTCTTGTTGACAAAATATTTACAAAGCTCGGCGTCATTCCTTTTCCGTTACGAGTCTTAGCTTTCATTCCCTAGACTACAAATGGTGACATCTTTGTTTCTTACGGCGGATGGCTAGCAGAGAATGAATATAACATTTTTATACCATGCTTTTACTGTAGATAACCACATTCTATAACTGAATGTCTGGCTGCAATGAAGGAACAAAAATTTGAGTGTTAGTTGGATGGGATTTTCTTTTCTGTGAGTCCATAGGCTACATTCAACTTCATGCTTTACCCGATATATTATGGGAACATGGTTTGAAGTACAACTGACTCGTCAGTTTTCCTGTTTTCACCCATTTTTCTATACAAACATTTGGTCACAAAATACAGATTTATCACTCTGCCATCTGATGACGTTCATAACCACTATATCATCATATTCAGCTTAATGGAAAGTGTAGTTTGTAAAGGCTTTCGAGGCTTACTGTGTCAGTAGTGGCATATGACGAATCGCAAATATTATTACGTATGCGTTAACATAATGTACGCACTTTCCTTTCGAGGAACGGCTGAATATCTGCGTACAGCCTTCCAGTAGCAGCACTTCAGCATTTCAAGGAGTACATTAAACCCAGATTAGACGGTACTTTTGCCAACGCATGTACTCAGTTAAACAGTAGCAAAAGTACAAAAAATTAATCAGCTATACTGTGGAAGAACATTTATTGGGAAACTTCTTATCTGATCTATCCGGAAGACTTTGATTATAATTTTTCCGGTTTATGTATCTTAACATTACCTCAGAACAAATCGGCTTCTCAGTGAACTCAGTGTCCTACGTTTACGGGTTAAATTGAGATGTTTGAAACTCATATTTTTGTTACAAAACGGGGCATCTACGCCCCCTAAACCTACCTTATGCACTCTGTGGGCATCAGTGATAAATATGAGAAAAATCCTTCTTTCAGAATGGCTGCTTTTATTTTTTTCCATTCTGAGTATCTCAACGCGCTTTGCTTTTGGTCGACGAGGAGATAAAAAAACTGAAATTTCTTTTTAGATGTTCTCTTAAGCGAACGAGTAAACGGTAACTATCAACGCAGAAGTGTTTAAAAAAACTGAAAATGGTGGCGCGTATATTGTAACAGTTTTTTGTCTTTATAATAGTAACGAATGCTCGCGCCTTGCCTGACAGATAGGGACTTTGCATTTTGTTTGACAGCCAAGCTGGACATTGAACTGCAACTTGTAGAAATCGTCTCCTGTGATTTGCTGCTAGAACTGTGAGTAGAAATCCACATACACCAGGAGTGCAAGATGTTAGAAAGAAACCTGTTCGAGGGTGATAAGACTGCAGAATAATTACAGAATAGGCTTAAACAATTAATCAACATAAAGTGTGCTATAACTTACCTTTGCATTCGATTCGCTACAATATTGGTTCTCCGATTTTATAGGAGAGAGAGAATGTCAATCCACATTTCGTTTGCGTACATTTGCCTATACACTTACCACTTTGGGGCAAGTTGTTTTGGTTAAACACTAAGACAGACTTAGAAACTGACTCGGTAACGTCGTCCACGTTGGTTGGCGCATAGTGAAGTACGATCGGTCAAAAGAGCTTTCCTCATTAGGTAGTTCGAGTGGCCACTCTCCAGCCAAGCAACCCAGCGAAGGTCGTCTGAATATGAACACTGTGTTCAGTCAAGCTGTTCGAGTTAGACTGTTTGACCCAGTATTATATCATTAAAAACTGTTTGGTCAGGTTTTTTTTCATCTATCACGATCATAAATCTATTTGGCCGATGACCACCCTCTGTGACTGACTCATTCGTGCAGCGTACTCGCTAGTTCTGAAAAAGTACTCAAACATAATAATTGATGAATCGTGCGTTTCACTCACATGTTTAGGTTCAGTCGACTTTTACTGCTTTGACGGTGCACCATTTTTATGCTCTCACGTGGTTTTACCAAGCATATTCACCCAAAACTTAAGATTCAAAGGTGTTAATTAGTGTGGTGTGATACAAAACAAATGCCCGAGTTAAAATTAACTGTTAAAAAAAGCTGTGGCTAATCAAAATCAACGGAATAGTACTACTCAAGATTCGTCATTTGGCGGTTGATTCCATTGTACATCAGCAATCACGGGCAAACAGCAACTTTCACACTGAGATGCAGAATCAACCACCTTCCCTTAGAATACACCCGTTTTCAAGCATTATGACTGGACAGAACACACGAATGCGAAGCAATCTACTGTCTCTAGACCACCAGCAATAAAACAGAAATCGAATAATTTTACCTTGATAGTTAGAACGCTGCCGTTGATCACCTCGTTGGAGCGAGTCAAAGCACGTTTACAAATTCCAAGCTAGGAAAACAATTGATTACTAGACATCTCCGCAAAAATATGCGAAGAGCTGCCGTAACAAAATAGTTAAGTGCCTCATGTATGTTTTGGAATATAAATGAAATGCCCTTATTAATGGGATCGGATAACACGTTCTTTGCAAGCGCTACTAATTGTAGCCATCAGATGGATTCACGAGTTGTGTTATTTTGACAGCCGTGCAGCTTTTCCACTACCAGGTTGTTTTTTATTTTGGTGCGCCGTGTGCATTTGAATTTTACATGTACTTATATCTTTGTTACCTAAAAAGGCTTTAATAGTCTCTAAGGTGAACTATCGTTTGGGTCGTGGCATCCAAAATAACTACAGCACGACATTACAACATTTATGGCTATTTGACTTTCGGTCGAAACTGGAAGTTATCTACGGTGACAAAATTGTTAATCAGTGACTGCTGGGGTTTCCCTGTCATATATATGACTTTGGTCTATGTTCTAACGGCGACCACATAATACCTCTTATTCACAGAAACTAGTTGGTTTTATAAAACCGGAAACGACAAACTGTTACTGGTGAATTGCAGCTAAAATTTAGCTTGTTGTTTAACTGTGAAATATTTGAGTCTAAAGAGTCTTCCTATCTTCTTGTTTTGTACAGTCCCTGTGTAACCAGTTCACAACATTTTGAGGACACAGTTTTTCAACTATTAACCAACTATCCAGTTTTTGGTCCAGGTAACTTACTCTTCTCACCCTCTATATCAGTGGTGGTTATTTCTACGTTATGGGTTTTTGAGTGATGAGAACTGGGACAGGAGTTCGGATGTACACGAGGCATCCCTTGACAACAAAAATGAACCGGAACTGTCGTCGACATCGCTTGTTACTGTTTGAAAGTAATTTACAAACCTCCACCAATTGTTGGGCATATATGCAGTTTATAATATTTGAAAAACAAATAAGGTGGAAATTATTTTTTGATATTCTTTGGGAACTAAACCGGTAGCAATTTTCAAAGCTTATGTCAACGACAGGAACAACAACCTCTTAGCATTTCTGAACCAATCTATTGTAATACTGGCAGTTATTATGCCTGTTTTTTTATTGCGTAAGGTTATTATGGTTAATTCTTGGGGGCACAGTGTGTGGGTTTTTATCAATACACTTCGTTATCTTGATAGGATGTTGAACCATAACTAAACTTCTAGGCACTGTATTTGTTAAAAAAAACAATTGCTTGCATGTAGTCGCTGTTTTAACCTGATGGTACTAAGGTTAACACGCACATACTTTCATGGAACCAGGTGTGTTTTGGTTAGTTTTTCTCAGCACTGTCAACTGTAGGCACGGCTGATTTATTCGGACATAGTTAGGCGCCGATTCCCAAGTTTTTTTCTATCGTTTACTCTCCTGAGAACGTGTGTACGGGTTCTCAACGGTAGGCGCTAGACTAGGAAACTGCTCATGAATATGCCATATTTTGTAGGGAGACGTCAGGGCACATGGGAAGCGGAATAGAATAGGCGCCAGAACCCCGTGGAGACAGTTGCCTTTCTACTTATTTCCTGCTTCTAAATCGATGTGTGCAGATACAAACTTCATAAAAGCGATTTCCTACGCCACCTATTGTCTTTCACAATTTTTTACACCTTTTAATCAGAGTACTTTCACAGATTTATTAGTCAACGTATGTAGTTTCAACTCATCAAAGTCGAAACTGTGAGAACAGACTTTAGTTGACTTTTGGCTGGCTCCGTTCATTATAAACTCCATAAGTGACATAATAAGAGTCACGTACACCCAAAACCTTATTGATTTGTTCACACACTGTTTAGTTGTCCTGATATATGTACATATGTGTGTTGGACTTATCAATGTTTGTTTTTCACTTTTCTTGTTATAAAATTGCTGAGATTTTGAGTAGTCACTTCAAAGAAGTGGGTTTGGGGTGCTTGTTAACAGGTCACCTTAATTTTGACTACGTATCGTTAGGTGGATTATCTCTAATTACTAGGAGCGATTTCATAGTACACATTAATCCATCGGAAACAAATTTAGTATTGAGGTATAGAACTACAGTAATATTATTCTGCGTTGTTCACGAAACCGATATAATGTTTCAGCTTTCATCCAAGTTTAGATTTTTAAGTGAGGCTGGCTGGTATGTCAAACAGCAGCGCGGTACGTGCCGAAGCTATTACTCCCTCGGCCACTTGTCTTGTGACCACGGGCTATGAACTTGAAAAAACGAAATCCATTGCGGAATGCAACTTAAAAAGTCAAAGTTAGAAGCCAGTGTACTCACTGCTTTCCTAAGTTGTATTTTCGGACAACATAAATCATTAATCGGTGGTATACACTGCCTATCCACAATGGTGTGTTCTGAAGTAAAGTTACAGAAAGTTTTGGCAACGTCTCCACTTTTGGTTTCTTGCCATCTTACTCATAAATTTCAAAAATGTGAAAAATATGTAACGTTATAGATTTCTAGAAACCTAGTGGGTCCGGTTGATTGAACAGTGAAAGGGAAAAAGAAGGCTTCTGACAAGAAGTAATCGTGCAATTTTTGACAAACACGCCTGGAAGTTGGTGAAAATATAGTGTAGTATAGTATTAATCGCATAGGCCAGGTTACACTACAATGGGTCTGGAGTAAACCGGTCATAGTGCAGACATTTGAGTGTAGGCGTCCTTCGACCTCAGCCGATGTTGCAAGATTATACGATTTCGGGTCCTGCAAATTTTATTTTAACATAATTAATCTTAGACATCTGTTAATGCAAAAAAATATTGTCAAATTGATAAGCGTCATTAACTGACGCTACAATTTCTTCTGACGGTGATACAATTAAGCATGATATCGCATGCACCCTTGAAGCCTTTCAGACCTCTGGATAATAACAACTCTGTCATACATTATTTTTTTTTCGGGGAGTAAGTTATTTTTCCGAACCACTTTCTGTACCGACATGCTCATTGGGCACGTGTGAGAAGCGTGGAATCGTCAAAAGCCATGTTTGAATATGTTTTGGTACACTTGCATATTAGTCTTAGTACAGAGTAAAATAATCCACATTAATAAGTTCCTTGAGGGCATGTTATTGAAAAGGTTGTCTGTAATGTCATAGTTTGTAGATTCATTTGCATCTTGTAAGTAGCGCGACTTACCTAACTATAAACATGCTCATCGTCATTAGTAAATAACTAGTTCCTTCTCAGTACGCTGTTTCCCACCAGTTAACTTTAAAAATACGCTGTGTTTTATCGGGTTATTATTATCTGCGTACGTTGTTTAATCCTGTTTCATTTTCGTAAAAAGCAGTTTTCAATACTGAAAGTGAAAACTACAAACTGTCCTCCATCCAATTTTCATTTACATACCAGTCGGCTACTTACATTCTTTATTCGGCCACACGTTAGGCTGCATCGGCCACAAGAAGAATACTTCAGTTAACGCATGCTTAAGCTTGGAATACCGAGTGTGTTATCCACGTTCAGTCGTTGTTCATTTTATCGTTAAACTGTTACACTGAGATGCAGTGTTGCCTTATCACGTATCGTTGTGATTTTTGCGGCATGTTGTATTGTTTTAATCACTTCAATTTTCGGAAATCACGTAATTTCTGACCATATCCGCGTGTGATCTTTAACTTCAGCAGAAAAGTATACTTGCATGTTTATTTTTGTAAAGCAGCACTTCAAAACGGACTTCAGGTAAGCACGTCCATGTGACGCTGACTCAGGTTGATGTATACATAGTAAACTGACCATATGTAGGCGGCACAATTAAAGTAATGTCAACGACGACCGTCTTGTCATGTGTACGTGGTTGTGTATCGGCCCACCCATCATCGTCTTCAACGATGGATATACAAATCAGCTGAAGTCTGTGAAAGCTATGGTGAACATCTAGTAAAGCTCATAGTTGAGTGTTAATCGAAACATGAAGTGGCCAATCTCTTCTGTGTTTTTATTGATCACAGTAAACTCGAAGTAGTGTGTGGACAAGGTCTGTTTGGTTTACGCCTTGATGTGTTTTTGTTTGTCACTGCTAACTAGTAGAAGACTTGATAAATAAAGCGTTGAACATCATACACAAATGGGTGTAGTTGTATTCAGAAAGTTCTTCTGACCTTTTCTGTTCCCCGAGAGCGGTTGAAAAGGCGAACTTAGTTGAGATCATTTGGTTTTTGTATGATTTTTTGTATGGATTTTGTAAGCCTCAATCGAAATTGCTTGACCTTGAAAGGAATTGCTCTTCATTTCAGTTATCTATGGCCTGGGTTTCATAGCTGGTAACCCAGTGCTCATCATGCGCGGCAGCTCAACAGGGTGATATGAAACTGAATCCTACTCAGGCAACTCAAACGAGTTCATCCCCCGGGGTCAGTCGTTCCCCCAATGAGTAAATTGGCCAACGGAGTGAATAATTCACTGGTCTGCTACGGATGCAAGTTATATCTAGTAGAATATTGGAAGCACAAGTACCGTCATGATTGAACCGATAAGTTAGTGCACTAAGTTCCCGAAAATTTGTGAGTTCCAAGGCCAGGTGTGATTTAATTAATACCACGTTCCCGTTTTGCTAGATGTTAAAACGTAACAAATTGGTGCACAGGAGAGAAATGCTACTGAACTTGAAGGTGCTTGTACGCATCAGGCAACAGGTGCGGATAAACAGAGAATAGACTTGAAAGTAATATTTTGATTGTGAGCATCACAAACTTGTCCGTTCAGATTTTGATACTCTGCAAAACTAGACAGTTGGCTACATAGTAAGGACGCAACGCACCGTTTAGTACATTATGCTGGAGACGAAAGCATACAGCCCACCGGCGCAAAGTAAGAGTACCCAGTCAACGTTTTACCGAAGGAATCTGAGAGCAGCTTCCAACTGGTTTCGAGGTGCTCACCTCTCTAGCTGAAAACCATGTGCTGCATAAATCTTCCACTTGCAAACGTGGTAAAATAGCATGCAGTTGATTCGTGAGATGTGGATGTTGTCGCCGTGTGTTCAAGTATTATGCAATGTAAAAACAAGTAATCCTTGGAGTCGCTTGAAACCGCAAAGATGCGCGTTGTGTTGCAGACGTTGTCTTTATCTGGTTCAAAACTCAGTGTGATTTCTTTGTTGATTCTCATATTTGGTCTTGTGTAATAAGCCTAATTCTTTCACTTTGTTATTAACTATGGTCGTTTTCTCATTTACTATTGCTGTGTGTCAGTTAAATTTTAGAAGTAACCATTGCTATTACGCCATATCTGATGGGAAAGTTGCAGAAAGAGAAAACTGGGGAAATTCTAAGTTACTTTTTTAATAGAAGTATAATCAATACGTATATTCGTGGTGGTAAATTTGATATTTTCAATACGGAACTAATGTTACGTTTGCCGCTGCACGCTGAGTGATAAACATTTGAAAGTCCGCTTTGTGTTGTTTGCTCGTACCATGACAGCAATCTACAATTCAAGCATTATTCTCATCATAGTCACAACACATCCACTACAAAAAGTGTTCAATCCTCTCATCTTGCTTACCCAATTACACTTTATATCATATTAATCGAAAATGATTGATTGCCGTCCCGTTAGTTTTTGTTTTGACTATGTTTATAAATATAATTCTGCTCATCCGGTTTCATCGTGCTTGCTGGTTTCACTATTTAAACATAAGACCACATCAGAACGGGGTACATCACGTCCTTTTTTACACGTTTGAGATGGTTCACTACAATCAATGCGTAAAATAGTCTGGAATCTCAGTTGTATGAATAATCTCAAGTTGATATTTCCAGGTCATGTATGAAACACGAAAAATGATTGATTTTAACAACGTAATCTTGTCACAGTGTGAAGTCAGCAGTGTTAATCTGCGTTAAATCCAGCTTTCTCTTCCAATGTTCCAGTTTGAAAGCCATAGTAAGATGTCATCAAGAATCCAAGTTCATTTTCAGAATTATTATCGTTTGTGACAGGAGCTTCGTGCTGATTGTCATACGCGCCTGATAGGTTCAGTTGGACCCCTGCTTCATTTACAGAACTTGACCATTTGAGAGAAGACCTATCTGCCGTGCGCTGTTAGGTTTCTTCGGTCTGAATTACCAATCTTGCGTAGTAGAACCAACAAATATGGTAGAATATTGAGCCTTCAGGGCTTGTTCACTTGTGGTTTCGCAATCATTAATCAGGTAAATCTGCTGCAAGATTCATAGCGTACATATTGCTTACGTGACACATACAGCAAGACGTTCTTCACTGGATTGGATTGCATTATGAACGCATAAGTTGGCGCCGTGGAGGTGCAGATTATTTACTCAATCTCTAGCGATAAAATATCTGCCATTTTTGCTGAATTACGAATGTGTAATCGAGCCTGTTTGAAGATGCACTTCGTCAACATCAGATAATCACGCTTTAATTGTAGGATAAGACCATTTCTTATTACAAGTCCAATGTTACCTGAAGTCGTTCATAGTCAACAGTATCAACCAAACTATATAGATCGTATAATTACTGTGGCTGTTTCATTAGGGTTAGTGAATTATCGCGCCACGCCAACGCCTCATTTCCCTATTTACTGATTTAATCAACAGGCCTAGCCAAACGTTCATCTGACTCGTGTTTATTTGTATGCCCTTCCCTTGACTGAGATTTTTCGATGCCCACCATTGTGACAGTCACTATCACACTGTGACTCAAAAAAGCGTACTATTTCTATGGGTTAAGTCATAAGTTACCGAAGTCTTGATGTGAGCCAACGTCATTAATCAAATACTGGACAGCGCATCGGGAGAAATCATTTCGCCCAAAACAGGTTGAATGACAGTGTTTTCAAACGTACACCGTAGTGTACCTCACGTCTAAAATAACAACTAATGAAGAGTTTGGCAGATTTGATTATTTAGACGAGACCAAACTGTGAAAGGCCAAGGCTTCGGATAGAATCGAATCAATGAAAGAAACAACATGCCCAAACGCAGTAAGCACCCTACCAGCTGAGCTAGAAAGCTACGCGAAGAACTGAAATCTCCTGGATCATTTGGTGAATTCCATATGAGACAGTGGGACGTGTGGTTAACCGAGTCAAAACATGAGATTTCCGAGTTCCTGGCGAATCTTCGCAGCCCAACTGGCAAGGCGCTTGCAGCGTTTGGGCATGTTGTTTCTGTCACTAGTTTGACACCAGCCGAAGCCTTGACTTTTTACAGTTCAGTCTCATTTAACTAATGCAACAACGTGTAATTTTCGAAATGGAATCCAAACCCATTGGGCATATTTTGTTTCATTGTAAGCATTTCCTTGTCTAGCCCGTAATGATAATTCAGACAACTCAATGATTTCTAATGTTGTTCTAGAGAAATAGTCATAAAATAACACTATTTAGTCGCGTGTTCGACATTACAAAAATGACTTTACCAAGCTGATATATTAATCTACTCAATCATTGGTGATTCATTTGTAGTCTGAATTACTTTCAGTTAACGTTATATTAATCTGAAGTTGTGTGATTTTTCAAACTTGCAGAGAATTGCGACAAACGCCGCGTAACTATGTTCATCGTTTTAATGTACGCATTTTTTACTTGCACGAGGTAATCCGGAAAACACCAGCTAAGGTGCTAAGCCATTCGGACGAGGCAGTGACAAGAGACAGAAATTGATTAATGAGGACTAGACAGCACCCACCCAAGTGTTAGAATGTGCGGAAGAACTGAATTCACTGACGTCTGTAGTCTGATTATTCTTGACTGTATCACGTTTCCCGCCGAAGAACAAACGAACAAAGCATATGATATGTGAACGTAGTTTTGGCCAAACATAAAGAAATTCAAGTGCTTTGAAGTACAGCAGAAGTAATTTCTACTAATGCCTGTAAGAAGATGACGATTTTGAAATGAACTTAGTCTACGAGATCGCCTAGTATAAGTTGGGGTAAGCAGACCTCTGTAGTAAATACTTCATTACTTCATTTGATTGCCTATGAGACACAAATAGGAATGCGCTCAAGCGTCTGTTTTGTAGTATTGGGGAAATGATTATAACAAACGTAGGCGTTCGATTCGTAGGTTTTTTTCTGAAACCCTCTTCCATGAGTAACCAAACTTCAAAAGATAAATCACACTTGAGCGCTCTTGGAGGGTAATAACATGTAACAAACACTATGATTAAACATTTCAAGCGTTTCTGCCCTCAATCATCCATGTTCTTGTAGGTCGTAAATCTTTGTTTATTGGCACTCTAGATCGACAAGCTTGTGAATCTCTCCTAACATGTCGAACCATGCTTGAATTGTCGATAAAATTCAATTTACAAACAACACGGCAACCCTTCATGGACTTGATTAGGAACGAACTGTTATGTGTACCCTGCTCCGCATGCAAGTCAAAATCTATCGAAGACACTCGCAAAAGTCAACTCGAATAGGAACGTATCTACGTAATGGCTAGTGTCGTTAGAGGGTAGGCCAAGCGAAAAAGACGTTAAAAATGAGGTCGATTAGAAATGAAAACTATCAGTCAGAGGCGTCAGGTGTGCAATTAGTTTTTGATCAGTGGATGGCATTTTAGAGGAACACTTTTAATACTGAAAACTACCGGTGTACAGCTGCTGCATCGCCAAGCTGTCAGAGGTTGGTTGCAGTATAGATATGATAAACAGCTCACGCTAATCCTTTACAGTTTGGAAGGCAACCTGCCGAACTCGTGGGTAAGCTCTGTAACCGAAATCCAAGTAAAACACTGAATGTCAATATGCTCCATGAACAGAATGGTAAGCTTTTTTTCCCGAAAGGTTAAATGCCCACTAAGGACACTCCAATATTTTGCACCGATCCATGTATTCTTTCAATACAGAATTCTCTTCGACCGTTACCTTTTCCTTTGAAGATTGTTTGACAATGAAAGCAGAATTGCAAAACTGAAAAGAAACACCAACAGCTGTTAGCTCATATCCAACAGTCCTGACATTTAACATATTGAAAGAAGTTTCATCTATCGATCTGTTTATAGGATAGGGTTATCAGCAAAGTAGAACTTGCGAGTAAAAGTGAAAGTTTGTTACAGAATCTGGGATGCACAGCTTAGCAGAATGGACGTTAAATAGCAAGCAGCAAATAATGAGAAATCTTTTTTAGATCACTGAATTAATAATGAAACTATTTTCCTCGTCTCTCTATATTTTTCACAACAAAGATGCTGCTAGAAATCATACTAAGGTGCAAGTTGAATAACGACCCCCCAGGCTAAATACTAAATAACTACTTTAAAACCTTTGCACTGTCTCACATTTTGTGAGTGCATCCAGGAAGTGTTCAACAACATATTTGTTGAAATCTAGTCGGTTCCGATAACTGGCCATGGTATTCATCATGAACAATGTAGATTACTTTGACAACATGTCAGCTGCTATTGTCTAGCTCATGATAAGTACAGACTGTAGAGAAAACAGTTTCAAAGAACAGACCGTTTTCCATAAAATTTCCCCCTTGGCTGATACAATTATATAAAATTAAGTAAAAATGAGAATGCTGTCGGTAAAAAAATAATGAAGGGACAATTTGGTTGGATTCAGGATCAACACTGCTTCGCTGCGGTTTGTGTTCCCAACTACATAAAACCCATAAAATTGTCCATTCATCATGTTTTCGATCACTAACATTCTAACCGATGAGTAGTAGGGGATCTTGATTTTCATATAGAGTGAACATCGCCCACAATTGATCGCAGCAGTCGTATTCTTACAGACTTTCCAGTTGGCCCGTTTTGAACGGCAGAAGTACTAGACTCGGGTTCCGCTCTCATTAGAGCATGTCAGCAGGGCATATCCTCATGAGATTGGGGTGTGATAGCAACCAGGAAAGAAGCAACCAGAATTAAATTAGTGAATTAGCTTCATCAAATTCCTGCTAGTCGTGGCTGTCAAGATAGGAGTCCTTCATTACTTCACCGATCCTTGACTGGTTTACTAGAAGTTCATATTCTTAAATTTATTTAAACCTCCATTTTAGGAGGATGAAATCTTACTTCATCACAGATTACTTTCCTATTGCTAGTCACAGTCAAATTCAATGATTTTTCTTCTACAGGCAGCATGAGCAAAGGCGTCAAAAAGGCAGATCGTGAGAAGCTAAGAGAATCCTAATAGACCATCTACACCACGTATGATGTGATGGCAGTCATTGACCAAAACCTCGGAAGAAAGCCGCGAAAGATCGCCAGATACGATGTACGTTGATAGGCAAACATAGTATGTATGAACATTACTAACTAAATGTGCTATATGGGATGAGTTGAGGGAGATGGGATCAAATTGTCGCGTGGGTTGACTGCAGGTGTTTGGCCACGGTAATCCCAGGGTGTGAACGAACTGTTTTTGAACACACAGATTGATGGCGTAGCTATGGGCTCACCGTTAGGCCCGGTACTGGTGGATATTTTCATGAGCATGCTCGAGAGCAACGAGCTAGACGAAATGATTAGAACAATCTGTTATTATCGACGTAGTGGACAGGACGGAAGATTTGCAGAAGTTTTTGACCGTTTTCAACAAGGCGCATAAGAACATCGTGTTCACGTTGGAACAAGAAACTGATGACCACATGCTATTTCTAGACGTATCACTAACACGCAGATCAGATGGATCATCACAGCGAAGTGTATATAGAAAGAAGACCTGGAGTGGGTAATATCTACATTTTCACAGCTACGTACCGATCGGTCTGAAACGGGGTCTTGTACGTTGCTTGACAGATAGAGCAAAACAAAATCTGTACGGAAGACACGATAGAATTGGAGTTAAGCATGCTACAGGATATCCTTTCTGGTAACGCCTATCCTGAGAAATTTATTATCAGAAACATGCAAGAGAGACCTACGCAAGCTCCAGTAGACACAGCTGATAAGAAAAAGTTCTATGTTACTTTGTCGTTCAAAGGGGACGCGGCAGCCGAGCTGATAACGCGCCAACTAACTGACGCTATCGGTAGTACCTATTATGCTGCAAGTCCTATCGTAACGTTCCGCTCAAAACGGACGATGCCACTCAGCCTGAAAGATAATATGTCTAACGATGTTGCCTCATTTTTGATCTATTCATTTGCCTGTTCCTGTGGTTCAGCATATATTGGTCGCACTACTAGGCGTTTATCGGAAGGAATTCGTGAACACTGCCCGGGGTGGCTTCGCTCCGGAACAACAAAGAGCAGTAACTCATCCATTCTGGCCCACCTAGTTGACTGTGGCCGACACACAGACACAGATAAGGCGGTCCGCATCGTTTACCGTGCTCCGGCGGCCGCGTCACGAAAGATCAAGTGGTGCATTCTGTCTATAGCCGAAGTGGTCGCAATCCGATTACGTCAGCTGGATTTGTGTGTTCAGAAACAGTTTGTTCACACCCTGGGATTACCGTGGCCAAACATCTGCAGTCAACCTACGCGACAATTTGATCCTGTGCCCCCCAACTCATCCCAATTAACACGGACTTCCTAAAACCTACCTGCCTTGTGATCATAACCACAACGAAGTCGTGTTTGTGTTTTACCCAATCGCTTTACCCTCGTACTATTTTTGATCAATAAATTTCCTTACAGTTTTTTGATTTGATATACAATTGTATCGGCCTAATCTGAGGATTTATCGAAAAAAGTTCTGTTCGCTGAAACCAAAATTGTTCTCAATGATTTCTACGGGGATTTTCAATTATTTGAATGTGTCCTGTTTGCTTTCAGGTTCATCGTGAAATTTATTTTTAAGTAGCTTTCAATTAATACGAAACACAAACTTGCGCACATTTCCAACAGCAACACCCCCTTCATTCTTGGGATACTGCCCAAATTAACTTGAGGAAGTGCTAATTGCGGGGTTATCGATTGGAGTTAACAGACAGTAACAGTGTCTTCATTTCGAGACGATCGGGCAACCTGATCATTACTCACAAGCGAAAGTGGTTGTGTTCATCTATGATAATTCGGTCGTGCCTAACGTGAGGTCATTGACGCGTTGGTAAACACGGTTGCCTCATGAACAGCGTGTCCCTGGTTCAAGTCCCGGCAGTGGCGAGGATATGCACTACCGACGAGCCGCTCTAATGAGAGCGAAACTCGAGTCTAGTGCTTCTTTTCGAAAAAGGTCGACTGGAAAGTCTATGGGAATGCGACAGCTGCGATCAATTGTGGGTGATGTTCAATCTATATAATCTTTCATTCAGTTTTATATAACTGTATCAGCCAAAGAGGCGTTTTTGGAAAATAATCTGTTAGTTGAAACTTTGTTTTTCACGATTTATAAGGGAGGTTTCAATTATTTAAAAAATTCAGATTACTCCCTTGAACTCTAGCACAATAGCCTTTTGTTAACAGAATCAGAAGCAAGGCAAATTCTCATTACACAACTTTCCATCTCATATATTTGAATATACTTCTTCATTATTTTCACAGAATTTTCTCTTCTGACTAATTATATAAATGTATGACTTGACCCAGTAAGGCTCACTGTCCATCAGAATTCATCGTCAGTCAAATAATGTAACGAACCGGATGTTATGATTTACGAGTGTCACCTATTAGAAGCTTACAAGGTAGTCTAGTTTACCTTGAAGTTTGGTTAACAAGGCTGTTAAAAGTGAAAGCAACCACACTACAACCGTTTTGTCTTTTGAACAAGAAGTGATGAATTAAGTCTGTCGGTCATAGTATAACAGGGACAGATTAGTAAACAAACGACGGGAAAATGGAGTTTCTGGCTGATTGACAGGATAATGTGGTCACCGTGGCCTTACTTTCTCGGCACAGATGACACTGGAGTAATGAGGTTGGGAGGAACATTCTTGTAAACGGGGCATATGGTTTGCGTTTTGTCATATACCAACAATCCAACTGAGCTGACCTGAGATTCACATTACATCACTTGATCGAAGCAAATTTAATAACGGAATATTGACAGGGCTAAACGTGCTTAGCACATAAAGTTGTTTTTGACAAGCAAAATAAATAATGATGCTCAAATAAAGTAATAACCTGTTTACGGACCGATGAATAGTCTTTTTCGGAAGCAGTAACCTACATGTAAATAGACTATTTTTCTGTGAAAAATGAAAATAGAGTAAGAATGTCATGCCTGCAATCGCATACACAAATACAGCCCGGTGTTTATAGTTAAACTGCTTGGACTTATATCCAACCTATAGCGTTTTTACGGGAATCATAATGATATGCAATACTGACGAGCTCTAATGAGAGCGAAACTCGAGACTAGTGCTTCTTTTCGAAAGGGGCCGACTGGAAAGTCTATGGGAATGCGACAGCTGTGATCAATTGTGGGTGATGTTCAATCTATATGAGAATCATAATAACTCACTAGGTAATTGCACAGAGTTTTTCTTTCTTGTGATTAGGTCCATGAATGAATTTGAATAGTCAGTGGTAAACTACGGGATTACTGTATTAATGTATTGAAGAATTTAATATTGTTTTGTTTGTGCCTGCGCAAGTAAATGGTTGAAGATGATTCGAAATTCCCTTGTTCTGTAAGATCTTACTATTCGGCAGGGCAGATATCACGTGACATTTGGCTTCGAAAGTACTTGGCCATTTACGGATAATTAGTTAGCTCCTCAGTAAATGGTCGGGTTTATGAATTCTAAAGGGTACTCCTTTTCAACTTACAATGAAGTTGAGTTCAGTGAAGACTATAATCAGATTGGTTGCTAAAGTATTATGGTAGCGCACTTAGTAATATTCAACTGAACCTAATCTCAATAACCACTGAAGAATTTACACCACAGTGCTGTCCGAAACAAGAACCATACGGATTCATATCGAGGAAGTTGTCAGACAGTGTCTGAGGGAAAATGAAGCCAAACTGTTCTACTCAATACTTGACGTGTTAAGTTATTTACTCGTTCATTCCCATGTTATTTAGTTTGAAGTTAAATTATAATTACGTCTTCACTGTTGCGAAAAGTGTAATTAGTAGACAGGGACGGACAAGTTTCACGTTATTTACTTTTATGAATCAACTAGCGACCTCCATCACCTATTTTGCACCAGAATCAAATTAATCACGAGTGTCATACATTGGCCTTGTGATCAGTTTCGAGACTGTAGATCAGTTTATATTGCATATTTGGAATATATTACTGCACTAATATGTGTCAAATTTGCCTAGTCTTTCGGGGCTGGCTACTTTGCTAACAGGCATACATTGGTGTGGCTAGGTTAAGACAGCCGTAAGCCCTTTGCAACTGTCACAGCATGCTTGTCTGTCGTCTGAGATTTTCATATTGGATGCATTTATTGATAATCATGCAAAACGTTGCTTGAGTTGAATCCAGAAAACAGAGTAGAACTCAGTATGCAACCCTGTGAGCACAAAGCTTCGTTGGGACTGACCAAGTTGGTGTTCATGCGAATTCTGGACGTTTATCAATCTAATCTGAAAAACGAGTGGCATGCAACCGAGTAACAAGTATTCTCACAACCTACAGTGGTGCTCAGTATGCATCATTGCGTTTGTGTAACAAAGGGGCAGCCAACGGAGAGCGATGTTTATCAGCCTCTCGAGCGCCTCGTGCTCTGTGATCTGCTTACCACCAATCCAACCACTAAAACAAAAGTCTCACTTACATCCGAATTACTTAAATGTAAACAAGCACCAACTTCACAAATTTCTCCGGCTTCTTTGATGGATGGGGCTAGCCCTGTGGTCGCACCTACGACGGCTCATTTCCGTTAACGTTGTGTCAATGATGTCGTTTCAAATGACCAGATTTTGAGTAATGTCAAACCCAGTGTAGACAGGGTCTCTCTGTAAAGTCATCTATGAATTATCAATAGATATGCCCGATTATTGTTGCGCTTAACCTGTTTGCATCAGTTTTATTTGACAAACCAACGTTATTGTGTGTGCAACACATCCGTGATGAGAAAGTTGAGCTTCGTTCTGGTGGAGGCGCAATCTACAAACCTTCGCCCTCGACGAAATACTTAATCACTGCCATTTATGCAGAACGTAAACAGCTGTCGATTCACACCTCCGGGTAGCCTGCGATTCGTTTGACAGGGTTGCACTCTGAGGCTACTTATTGAGTAGTGTGGCAGCCTCTAGAAGGCGATTTACTGTCAGATCTCAAACTGGCTAAAGTTTCTGACACTTTAATGTCGAGCTTGTGCATTTTAAGCAATGTGCAACAAAGTTGTCCGGTCTTATTTCTCCCAATTTACGGTGGACAGGATTATAAGGTGATTTCTGACAAAAAATGAGTTTGCCGATGTGGAAATTAGAACAGTTTAGTTTCAACAATTCACATATATTTCGTAATTCATTTTTTATATTCTGTATATGTCGTTTTTGTTACCTTCATCTGTACACTTGTTTGAACCACTATCATCAATTTTTAAATTAAATCATCAACACGAATAAACGGGAATCAATCGCGCTCCCTCTGTCTTCTTCATTCATGCGGATTTTTGGGCCGGTAAAGTGATTGGACGGTGAAATATTTTAGCTCCGCGTATTAACTGATCTATCAACGTTCACTTTTCATCATCTCGCGTCGCTAGTGGAATTATCTATCGGTCGTCTAACAAGTCTGCTCTCTGGCACTGTCTTTCTTCCTTGTTTTGGTCTATTCAATCCAGCGGACATTGACTTATCAGTGAGTCGTTCCTATTTTACTGATACATCTTCCGTTTGATTTGTACACTTATCTTTTGAGCTTATCCGTTATCGTTATAACTCTCCTTTGATATTACCATATTTTGGTCATTTTATCATTTGTTTGATTAGTCCACTACAAAATTGGTGAGCCTGCCTATTTTTTCCAAACGGTTCTGTATCCACTTTCTGATATTAGCAATCCTTAACGACAACACGGACATTGACATTGAAGCCGAACACAGTGTCGCTTTAAATTTGCTCGACTACAGCGCCCGAAATCCTTGAGTGTGATTCCACCAGATTGAGGCCGTCTTTACCACCAGTCGAACAACATCAGAGAAAATAAGATTCTCATACGTGGTGTAATCTCTTTCCTTTGATGTCGCAGCAGAAGTGGATGATCTGTTGAAATCAGTCCTGTCTGACTTTCCCCATACCATTTTAAAAGACGCCATCATAAAACGGGCTGGAAAGTCAGAAGCTAAACTGCTACATTATTTGGTTAACTCAGTCGAGCCAGGCGATCGGTCCCCATCCCAGTTGTTAAGTTATATGAGAGGCCTCATGGTCTCGTATTAGAAGCTGAGACTTGTGATACCCTGTAGGAATTATGGAGGATCACACGTGAGCTAAAATGAAGGGTAGTTTGTGGTTCCTTATTTTAAAATGACGTTTGCATTCCCTCAGTCTAAGGTCTTGCAAACAAACTGACAGCACCGTATGCCCACTCTGACCCTTGAGGGTCATCCGTGAGCGGTTGTTAATTGGTTCATTAAACTTGGATGTTGTATCAGTACAACTCATCTGACCAACGCTGGGATGGTTTTCACTGATGCATGTCATTTGGGTCTCTCTCTTTGGGCGAATAATTAAGAGTATGATCTCATTATGAGAACGCTGTCGTTGTACGACTGGGAAACCTGGAGAATTTGCGTAGTCAATGCTTCCGGAAGGCTTATATTTTACCAACGGTGTCTACAAAGAAGTAGTTGTCCGTTTTGAGAGCACTATTCCAAACACGGATATATGGTGTTTTCCAGACGGACAGAATTTGACAAATACCAAGCAAAATTATCTTATATAATGGGTTTTGGCTGGTTTGGACACTTCGTAGTAATATTGGTCCAGGGCTTGGCGCGGCTTGCCTTTTTTGAGCACGGTGTGTTGGAATGAGTTCAACAGTCTGCTGACCAACTTATGACATGTTCAGAACACGATTGTTTTGGATGAGGCATGCCTTAATGAAGCATCTCCCAGCTTTTAGTTGGGTATTGAAAAGCAATCAGATTTTTTGTTTGAGAATGTCTTGTAACAGAAGTCAGTACCGCACGTGTCGCAAATCACTATGTTCCAATTCAAGCTTTTCCTCACATTTTTCTGCGTTGTCTCAAAAGTCAAATGTTTTACATTTGTTTGGGTAAACACATCACTTGTTGAAATTGTTCACGTTAACTGTACATGTATACACATGTATATCCTTTGCGGTTTAAAAGAATGAACCCACAGTGTGCTGCTTTTAAGAGTTTTATACACATAGACGCTGTCAGAAACCACTACACGTAATAAAGATTCAGTCGCATATCAAATCTTACTTATACAGAAAAACCGCGAAATCACCCAGCTCTAGATTGTGTGTGTGATGCCCAAACATTCATACCGCAAAGGGTATCTAAAACCGAAGTTGTGGAATATTTTCATTTGCCGCGGTGACTTAAGTGATTTGTATATTACTGTTATAAATTTTCAGTTTGCACTTTGAAACTTTTCGCTACCGTGAAATCCAGACGAACGAAAATATAATCTCTCCACGTTCATTCTAGTTAAATACATCAAACTAATTAGCAGTGCAACGGTCGTTCATGGTGAACACCCTTCTAGCACTTCCGAATAAAACAGGGCGTATTCTGTCATGGAGCGTAGAACACATAAAACAGTCAACTCTGAGAGACATAAAATTTAACTGGACCCAGGACAAGTTTATTACCAAAACAACCAAGTAGAACAATGAACTTCGTGAGAGCGGATCCCATAAATTAAACCTGAACGTTTAAATTAAGAATATATTATATGTAAAAGACATGCCCACTCCCGTTAATTAGCCGGACTTTTGTTTTTGACCATTTTATATGTGAAGAGCGGTGTTCAAATCCATTAAGAGTTCGGTATGTGAGTAAACACTGCATACAAAGCGTAAGCTTTACTAATGACTGATAGGTGAATCAAGTACACTCTGCTGATCGGTTCAAACTAACTTCGAAAATCTTTGGAATTCAGGTCGGGTTAGATTGAGTTTACAGTAACCCTAAATTCGGTAAATCAGTCAATGCCCTTGTTGTGGCCCCGTGTAATCTCAATGCAAAAATCCTACACGTATGTAGGAACATTGAATCGTTCCATCCAAAGCAGACAGTTGCAACCGCTAATGTTGCTGACGAAGTTCATTCAAGCCTCCAACGTGGTTCAAAACAAATAGCACGATCATGTTGTAAGGATGTAGACCAAATGGCTTAATGAAGAAAAACTCGTATGTTGACTGAGTTTGTTGGCTTACTGAATTCTACGTTGAACCAAACTATGCTGGTATGCAAACATGTCAAACAGCGTTAAGCTGGCAGGGCAATTCTAACAGAAGTGATGAGTATCACATAAAATCGTTGTTTCTAAATGTATTTCACACGGATTTTCTTGGCCACTAATTAGTAAAACGCAAAATCAACCTCGCAACATAAATCGAACTTGGGTTTAAAGCAGTATTACCACAAAATGTTATACAATATTCCCTATTCTACCCTTTTGATTGGTAAAATTCAAATCCATTTTGAAAGTTATTATCGTTACGGTAATTTCCGATATTCTTGAAAGCGAAGTGTCGACATCCTTACACAATTTGCGGTGCAGTTTATGTGTCATGTTTATTGAAACATCGTGTGACACAATGCATTTTTTCCAGTCAGAAGCAGCTAACACAATAATCGATATTGAAATCAATAATAAAAACAATTTGATTGGCTAAGAACTGTATCTTTGTTTCAAATGAAATATAAATTAGTTCATATTTGCTCTGACTTCTTGGGTGACTGGGTCTACTGAACGTTTTGGGCTAAGCAAAAATCACATTCAAAGCTTGACATCCGGAAAGGTCGTGAACGACTTTGCTCAGTGTTAGATTCATCTTAACGTACGCTCATCGTAATCAATGACATGTCGAATCTCAAACGTAGAATGTTTTCTTTGTGTATCCTATGACATTTCGCAATAATTTCTACCCAACTCTATGTCGCTGAGTATGCAAATTAGTTCTTTGTTTGCATTAGCCGTCTAATTTTGGTTTATTGCCAATAAATGCGAGGGGTCCGCTTAATTAATACCATTCTGTGTATATGGTTATAAACGAATTGTTAGAACACATATTTGGGCAATGAATCACAGAAATAGAACACAGAAACAGATTGAATACGCATTATTTGGACAAAACTGATTACATGGCTTAATGATGTTCAGTGGCAATCAGGAAGGTAATGCTGCCCGTTTACAGATGTTGAAACAATCCGGTATAATGAATTGTTTAACCAGGAATGCGATATAATTTACTGTGTTACTAATTGTCAAAATGTAAATTTTATCTTGTCAAACCTCAGGCACACTGACAGCAAGAACATCGTAAAGTATATTATATGATAAATATTTAGATATATTAGAGATTGTATTATTATGAAAGTTTTTAATAATCTGAGATTAGCCCATGTACACAGACGGACGCTCGCAATTGAATATTTAAATAGTTTTTAACGAAAAATAACATCTTTATATACATATTCAAATGCGAGGTGACATTTAATATACTTTGCTACGCTTCATTATGAATTATACTGCTGCTGACCCACTCTATTTAGGTTTGAGACACATGTCCTGTTATAATCTGTTTATTAATAACGACCCAACCTACGTTTTTAAATATGTACAGTTCGTGAAAATACTTCTCGTTAACTACTCCATTTTGTATTAATTGACTTTTAACTGAATGCAATTTTTGTTACTTGTTTCAGTCTAACTTGAAAAGTATATGTATATGTGTAAATTCATTTAACGAATTATCGAGTCTAATGTCTCCAATTATAACAGGCTGAAAAAGAAATCCGTCATAATGCGAGAACTCTCATCAATTTGTACTCTGTATAAAGCCTTTCAGTTTCCCTTTGACACTCAGATTTTTACTAGGAGAAGAATTTTAAATCAAAATAGATCAACCAAACTGGCGTTGAGATTAACTCTATAAAATACCTTTTAATTTTTGTCAGTCTGATAGCGTACATGTCGGGGAGTTGTGTCAACTAAAATAGGATTCATGTTTCGCAACCACTATTCCGAAATCTATTTCTAACAGATGTGGTCTGAAAATAAACTATGCCAGTGAGACAGTTAAGTGTTTTAGAGAACTTCAACACAATTACACTTCACTCTTACAGTTTCAGGTTAGCAAACTGGAGAACAGACGTTCAGAATTGCTAATGGACACAAACGACAGGAAATTATGTGACATACATTTGAAGCCGTGACAGACGGTAATTTGATGAATACAGACTATGAAATGCGCATCCGCAAGCTAGCAAGGTTTCCAGACCTATGGAATGCAGTGCAATTAGGAAGCAATACAGATACATTATGCAGTCCTATAATGGTACTAAACAATAGCACAAAACCATGCTTTGACATAAAAAATATGCTTCAAACAACGGAAGCGATCGAATGAATGAACTTTATTTATCAGTTCGGTTTACAGCTGTGGTAATAATACTAATTCCTGACCGTTAAAAGTTGGTAAAAACACTGGGTTGCTCTTATGCATTTATTGCAGATGAACAGAAAGCGCATGCAACGAAATTTCAACATTTCGATTGAATTTCATGTCGCAAACTTAAAACCAGAAAACTTTGAACAAACTGTGCATACCAACAATAAGTGAATGAACAAACCGAACAGCTTCAATCTTTTCCTGCATTGACGCAGCAGTTAATTTCATGACTAAGATACTGGTTGTTTGAGCATTTTCTATGCACAAAAGTGGCGGAGGTTATCGGAACGACAGTGCTTGTGAATGATAGCTTTACTTCACTACTCGTCGTCAGTATGGAACTAAGTGTACAAGACAACGTCCTGAATGGTTTGACTGGGTCACAAGTTTGACCGGCTTTCAGGTTGTGTTTAGTAAACAATGAAACGGGATTTTTTGAGTCTGCTACAACCAGCGGGTTGTTCTTTGTAACTATGGCTGATAACCATTTGGAAATATGTGACACCATATATTGACACATGAACCGAACTATTCTGTATGTGTAGCTGTCAGCAAAACTGGCAGTGAAACTCAACTAAATTAGGAAGTAACTATTTATATCCATCTCTTAGTAATTGAAGACAGGCGTTGTTTTTGATCCACAGTAAGACTGATTATTTTTCTCTACATTGTCCCGGATTAGACAGGCACCAGTTTGTTAACCACAATGTATTGTAATTTATGGTAAGACATTTCCCACTTGGTTCGGTGAAGTCAGTTGCTTAGTTCAAACATAGTGAAAAGCTCCTTAATGTTATCTCACGTCGATATGCTCAGACAACGTACGTATTGTGCATACAATACGATAGGGAACTGCTGGAATTTGATGAGCGAACCAAAATTATTGAAAGGCTGTTGAAGCACTAATTTACACGCATGATTTACGTTCATAAAAGCAAGACCAGAAAGTCCGTTCCCGACAAATATGTGCTGTGCCAATGAATTGGAATGAAAACGGAATTCGAAAGTAATACTTTCTTTTAGAGTGAATTAGAGGAAACTTTTACTAGACTACTGTGGTTCCGATCCAATATATTAATGATGTTCACTCCGTTGTAATCAAGCAAGCCCCGTGTGGACGGTGTCAATAGGTTACTCAAAATACGTCCCGTTTTCGACAAAATGCATATTACAATACACTGTGCGAAAGACATGTGTTAATGTAACACTTGTACGCTTGGTGACCATTGATGACGTCTAACTGCTTAACGGCAAAGTAAAAATGAATAAATGTGTCGTGTATTTCGAAAGACTCTCGGTTTTGTGAAGAGAAATTTGGTGCGTTTAACAGATACCTTATAATCACAGTCACCCTCAAAAAAACACATTTCCACGGTGGTTAAAATGTAAGTTTGAAGCTCTCAATATCAAACGAATTCAGGTGAAGCTGCCGGATGAAAGTTGAAAATCTGACTGCTTATTCTATTGAGTTGATTGAATAGCCTAATCGATAATCACATACAAATATAATTGTATCAACACGAACGGTAAATTGTTCGCAATTAAAGTGAGACCAGATGTGTAATGTTAACACAATCGTCCTAAAAACGGGGATTCAGAATCCAAAATCTGGTAGCAAGAAATATTGATGAACTCTAATACGAAACAACCTCAATTTTAAAACCCAGGATTGGCTGAAATAGTTTATCAGAATAGAAAGACAACTATCAAACTTGAATTATGTTCAGTTTCTATGAAGTTATAATGCGTTAACAATTGCACTAGACAAAGTCAAAATGCATAGGCAAGTCAAGAAAAAGTTGGCCAGTTTGCTACTAAGGAGCTAATAGAAATCAATTTTTGTTTATTCGAATGAACAACAAACTTGTTCAACTCCATTATTGGTATAATACGTGAATAAATCATTGTGCACTAGATGAAGTCCTACACAATACTTGGGTGAAAAACATTCAATATACAATTGTGCTATTGGAGTCATATGAAATAAGATTGTATTGTGTAAGAGACAACAGTCTGTTCAGAAAGATGGCCAAATCCTTAGGAGAAATAAGAAATGCTGGGAAAGTCTGAAGTGAACAAAACAATGAGAGATGTGGGTGTAATAAAATAAATTCATGGACTAATGTAAATTAATTATTCAGACGATAACAGACATTGGATGAAAAATGCCACTTCCTATCAATTTTGAGTGGCATACTTTGTAACACGTACTGGATAAGCTGGCGCTTAGAGTGGTATTCAAGCGATTGAAGTAGAAAACATTTTCGAGATAGTGGTCAACACTCAGATGCACTAAAAATTACCGGAAATAAACACACGTTTTACGTGAATTTGAGATTGAATATTGTTTTTATGGAATCAGGGAAATTTGAAACGGACTTCGTCCAATGACAGGCATAGGAACACAAAGCATTCGTAGTACAGTTTTAAAATTCCATCCATTATTGAAAATCTTCCATACAATCAATCTGAATACTGTCGACTACAGCCCTCACTTGGTGAACTACTCATGTGGTGGACAATGAAGTTAACAAGAATAGTAGTCTTCAGTCAGATTACAGGTTGATTGTTGGGCAAAATGAATATAATCACACCCGAGCATTTCAGTGTGTTTTGTTTAGCAAACATTTCCCAACGCATTTCTATTCAAAGATTTCACAGTTACAGTGTTTACTGACACTCATTTCCAAAACTTTGAAGAGGAACACAGTTAGTGTTTGGCTCAATTTGAACTGTGGCAATACAATATCATTCAGTTGGCTAGCTATCTTCAGTGTTCTGTCAAGAACATCGGATATTTTCTTTTAAAATAAGAAACTACTGTATAATATTGAAGCACTTTTCCAATGGTAACCTGAGGTTTTTCATTCAACTCATAGAAAGATTGCAAATTTGAAAGTGTAAGTCCTGAAACAAAAAATGAATCAAGATAATACCTAATAACTGAATGAACAAATGAAACTATATTATTTAGTACCTCTGTTTGAAGATTCCCATGTGGTATACTACGCATCGGTTTCAAAGCGTGGATTATTTTGTGGGTGCTTTTTTGTTACACTTTCAACATCAAAGGATAGACAGCACTGCCTTAGTTTGATCAATCGACTGAAATGCATTTTAATGGCTGACCACAGACTAATATGCACCAAACCATACCATATCCAGAGGAATTTATCTATTTCCTAATTTTATTCACCGAATTTAAGTCACTCTTTAAATAATGCCTGTACCAGCAACACTTTACAAGTCAGGAACAACTCCAGTGGGGATTAAAAACTCAGTTTTAAATTTTGTGTTTTCCATCTGTTTTTTATAAGTGGCAAACATTTACAACTGTGGGTACACTTCATGTCTGATAGATTGGCGATGCGAGTGCGTTTTGTAGCCAAGTCTGACAAATGGCTAAGCGTTACAAGCGCCCCTGGTGAATTTAACGAGTTGGCGTTCGGCCATGACAACAGAAGCTATTCGTCTACCAAGTCTGTGTCGGTATGTTTGTAGGCCTACAAATGAATGTGTGAATTGTTGGGGCGGAGTGTTTGCAAACAGAGCTCCTCTGAAAAAACATTGTCGACGGCTCTGCTCGCCACATACGCCATTAAAGTCATCATATGCCCGACTGGTCGACTGCCCACAAACCTGATCGTCTATGTGCACGAGAACACGACAGCATCGAATAATTTAGCTTCAAAAACAACTGGCAAGCCGTATCAATGACAGTCAGCTGAAAACCGCATCGTAAGTGAAAAGGCTGAAGTACCCCGGCAACAGAATCTGTGAAGGGCAGGATTTGCACACATTAATTTGGAATTCTCTTGAGCTACAACTGTTTCAAAATCGGTTAGTATTATCGCAACCTAGTCAACTTGAACCAGCTGAAGTTTATCTAGTTTCCACACACTGAAAACAAGTCTTCTCAGCAACGCGGTAATATGTCACATGGTTATAATGCGTTTTTCCTTTCAATATTCTTATTCCACCGAATTCATTCCAACTCGGAGTTGAGTAGGCCCTCGAATATTGGGTTATCCGACCACCGGCATTAGCATAATGAGGGTACAAGTCCCACAATACTCTGCCCAACCTTGCGTCCAAATATCTGATTTTGGCTATCATAGCAGCAATGTCTTCCAGGTGATTTTAACCGCTGAAGCTTGATAACACTAAGGACCCGAAGTGGAGGAAAACAAACTCGCTTCGTCTCAACACGACGGCTTGCTCAACTGTCAGGGCTAAAACCTATCTAAATGAAAGTCTATTTAAGGAACTAACACAAAGTAGCAAACACGGTGACTTGAAAACTGCACGTAATTAGCCAACCATGGCCATGCAACAAACTTGTTGCATAATGCAGATGGAAGTTAATAATCAGCAATTTGTAGCGAATTCAGTCAACTGCTAACGAAAAGACTACTAATATTTATAGTGTTTAACGAGAACGAAACTCGAGTCTAGTGCCTCCTTTCGAAGTCGGCTAGCTGAAAGGCTTATCTGAATGCAAAGGCTGCAATCAAGTATGGGTGATGTTCAATTTTGAAATCCTCGAAACTTCGCTACTAGCACACACATAAGCCAATGTGCATCGGTTACCAGGACAATCTAGTATTGATGAACGTCCTTCTGTACGCAGAAAGGTAGCTCCTATTTGTTGATTGCTGCCTACTCTACGAACCGGAGCAGTCTTCGGTTTATTATTGCATATAATTTGATATTGAGCGGTAGTGTTGTTTGCATTTGTGAAGAAATCCAACGAACAAAAGCCGGCTGTTACGACGGCTCAAACGGCTTCCAAAATGAATATTTACACCCCCTTGTCTTAAAAGGGTTATGACACTACTACTCTGTTGAAAACCCGTCTCAAGGCGGCTATGGAATACATGTTTCAAGCAATCAAGCTCGTCTTGTAGTTTATTACTACCCAAATACCAACATCCGGCTGAAAACAGCATTATCGCTTAATGCCAAATCTTGCATCATTTATGAATTCTTGCTTGAGTGTCGAGCCACTTACATAAACAGAACGGAGTGATATTCACGCATTCGGGACAACGAACGTATTCCAAGTTGGGTCGGTAAAACGCTTGTGGACAATGCAAAGTCTCAAACAGATCAGAATGCGACAAACCACAAAGAACCGGCGTCATCAATCTCTCGACACCACAAATCAACCTGGAGAGAGACTTTCGGATAACTTACACAATGAAAAAGACTGCTGGGTTTCGTGAAGTAGGTAGCAGTTAACAAGTGGGAGCTACCTTTCTACGTACAGAAAGACGTTCATCGGTACCACATTGCCCTGGTAACTGATGCACATTGGCTGACTAAAAGCTTGCGCAAAGACCGTGAGCAATACTTGGTCGAACAATCAAAAGAGATGGAAAAAGCCTTTTTATCTGGGAATAGCAGAAGGCTTTTTTCCCTAATCCGTGGTTGTACTGGCCGTCGAGTAGGTGTAAGTGAGACCATTTGTGAAAAAGATGGTTCACTTATTACCAGTCAATCTTGCCGAATGACAGGTGGGCTGAACATTTTGAAAAACAGTTCAGCTGGCCTCAACCAGATCATGTG
>JTDE01000206.1:173216-191900 GCA_014338405.1 Paragonimus skrjabini miyazakii | reverse complement strand
TAACTCTATCAACCCGTTACCCCATAACAAAAACGTGTAGAAAAAGCACTATAAAAGAACTGGTGGCCTGCAACTCACACTGTGATAAACGAACCTCCATAGACCCGATTCTATCTCTGGCACAAACCAAGATCATAACCAATCAACCAATTTTACTCTGCACTCCTTTTTTGTTTTCACGACGGCACCTAGTTGGAGTTTTATCTTTGAATGCCGTATATAGCGTTTCTGAGACTGGGCAAAACTTTTTTTGGGTCACGTTGGTTTGACCTCTGTCACACCATTCCATTCCCGCTTCTTCGTCTTAGTCTTTTCCCAATAATTTTCACCCTTCTTAGTAACGTTTTCTTCTAGGATATTCCACGTCACTGTTGAGGTGAGCGGCGGCCCGAGCCACAGTACCTTTTGGTCAGGCTCATGGCTGTTATGATGATGATGATGATGATGTATATATGTGGTTACTAAATTTGTTGTCTGACTACACAGTATCCATTGAACTTTGTTGTATAGGATAGCCAACTTCTGGATGTACCTGATGAGATGCAGTGAAATGTGTTCGAGATGTACATTGTTCAAAAAACTGCTTCTGACTATTCTGTTCAGAACGGTTACAGAATAACGTTGTTTTGTAAAACAATAGCTCGTACGCATTCGACATTTGATGATATGGTAGATAAATTTGAAGAAATACATATTATCTGGAAAGCGCTTCAGTGCATATGCTCACCTCAGTCATCACAGTCAGTTACTTACAATTCCCGTTGTCTTCTGGCTTTGGGAACTTTCGGTTCGCGCCATACAATCCAATCGCTTAGTCAATCTCTAAATCCAATATGAGATTAGTAATACTTAGTATATGTATAAACTGAACGCCTTATCATAGTAGAAGAAGAAAATCAACTAGACATGAAAGGGCATCTCACTGTGGTGAAGATAGCATGAATAATAAAAGAACATATCAAAATGACTAGACTGAATAACTATCATGATTCACTCTATCCGGTTGAAAAATCCTCACAATATTGTGCTTACGAATTAAATTCTTCCAAGTCGAACAACAGTTACCACACAGAATTTGATGAAAAGGTAGAGATGTAGAAGTGCATCTGTTTTTAACATTCTAGTGCAAACGCCCTATTCAATACTTGTTCACTGGGATGCATTAAACTTGCTTACAAATTTTAATATGAACAACAGAGTGCGGTTGAAACAGATTAACAATGCACTGAAAAGTAGACCTTAATGAAACTGTGGGCGGCAGGCCAATAAGCAGAAGTTTGATGTGTAGAAACAAAACGTAAGCCAAAATCCAACAGATTTAACCTTAGAGACATGAACTCCGACGTATATCTAACTCGATAACGCCCATTTATACAAGCATATACTGATTTACGTTTTGTAGCCAATTATAAGGTTCATGATTAGAGTTGACATCAAATTGATCGTTGACCAGTGGTCAATTGCGCAGTCAGCATTCTTATTTTCCTAGGGATAAATAAAAACTATATGTTAAAATAATCTGTGGAATTCGTTGAGATTAGACTGCCAGAATATGTGGTATTCCGGAATTACAAAATGCAAGGCAAGTTTACAATTCTGGTCACTTTTGATTCATGCCAAAATTGGGTATTACTGATCAGATAAATTGACTAATTTTAATCTGAACGGGCAGCTACAATGTCCCGGACCTCGAACCGTGTATGTATATAATGACCTGGTGATGAAGAATTTACAATAATTACTAAGCTATTAGAATTGACCAACTCGCTCTATAACGAACATATAAGTGGCGAGTTTCCATGTCTAAATAGTAACGCAACAATAGCTTTAACTGTTATCATCTATGTACTTCACGCCTATAACAATTGTCAATCACCAGTTGATACTATTAATTACAAAACAGTGGGCGCCAATAAACGATTATTCAAGTGATCGATACATACCTGTAAAAAGCAACGACTGTAGGTGTCTTTAATCAAAGCGGTCTTTTGGCAGATTCTATCAGGAGCATTTTGCTCAGCAAAAGTTGCGTTCTGAAAACATTCATTGCTTCAACGTTTCATTATTTGTCTTGCTATGTAAGCGGCGGGCACACTCTAAGGGCTGTCATCATTTCTCGGTTCAGTGAAGCGTCTCAAAGGATTGTGTGCAAGACTTACTTACTATGAATGACATCACAATCCCCGATTTCTGGACTTCCGTCCATCTGCATGAATGACCGAACATCATCATGTCCATCAATTAGTGTGTACATTTTATCTGACTCGGTAACGTCAATTTACAAATTATTTGCCTAAAATAAAACTGGAAGGCATTCTTCAACACACATTGATATCTATATTGATTATCACGCTGATGTGAATTTTACAGGACTCCCAAAGTGCAGCTAAAACCAATGCGCACGTAGAAATTGGTTATGCTTTCCACTTCACTTTAATGTAAACAAAATGAGCAAAGTAATGTGTTGTCATGTGGACTTGTTTGTCAAACTGAACACTCCTCACACATTATCACTGATATTGCACTCAGGATTACAAACTTAGCACAAGCCCATCTGATTTACGTTTTGATGCTGTTCGAACTCATCATTAACGTAAACCCTCGTTTGAATTGAACTTTCACTTGTGTGGGATAAAGATGTGTGCAGATTTATCATATCCAGGCGTTTAGCCAAAGTCTGCTATGATTAATGCAGTGGCCATTTGGAAGGAAAGCAACCTGTGTGTTGTTGAGTCGACTCAAGTACCATGAAAGTATAACTTCTCAGATTCGTTGAAACCAGTTAGACAGTATTTTGATTATTCACCACTAATGAGCGGTTTGTTGTTTACGGGTTCAACAATATGCGCATTTGTGTCAGCTTTGACTTCTGTACAAATTGCACAAGTTCGAATAGAGCACATAGCTCACGGTTTTAATTCTCTGGGTCATGACAATAGAGCATGTATTTTCCCGTAACTTCGGCTGACAGAGTCTTTATCCGTCATCCAGTGTGTATTGTCTGGCCAATGTAAAATGACCTGGATCATCAACCTGCACGAGTTTTACTCACGAACTTACGGATCAAAGTCAGCCAGACAAACAATACACCACCTCTCCAAAAAAGGGCGACCTGCCTATTGTTTACAGTCGATTGTAACTAAACTTCCAGATGCAAGTGTTTAATCGTACCTTGTATGTAGTATCTGTAGATTAGTCGTCAACAGGCCCGTTTCAACTGCAGGATGATCAGAGTGTAACTCCAAATTTAGCCGGGGCCCTTCATTACTGACATGTTCGAACAGAGTTATAAATTACTTTTTTAAACTGAAAGTTGAACATTTCATCTGATTCTGAGGAATCGAATGTACACATTAATATTCTCCATTGATGTGCACCCAAAGGTTTCTATATAAAAGTATCTATTCAACTAGGACCCCTATGTGTGGTAAACACGGACCAACTAGTACTTATTCAGTAATACGTTTGTAAAATTACTAATTCTTTTCTGAATATATTGTGGTAAATTAAAGTGGCATACTAATTAATGTCTTTTGTTTTATATTTATAGCGCCATAAAACAATTTAACTTGTGGTGATTTCATATCGGTTAATTCGATTATTTTCCGCAAGGTCACGTTATCCAAGATAGCTTAAGTATAGCTTTTTGAAACATACAATCATATTCTCTCTTACTACGTTCATGATTATAACTAAATGACTTCACAGTTTAATATAGCCTTCTTTGTTCATACGCTCATCGGAGATGTACATATACCATCGTTTTTGTTATATGATCTAACAGCAGTCCAAATACTGACCTCAATAGCCTGTTATATGTGACATACTTCCGGTTGTGGCTTTGGGAGGTTTCAACCCAATTGCTTCATCATTTTCTAACTCCAGTTACACATTGTTATTATTGCTATAGCTGTTATCACTTTCACTAATTATTATTTCGAGCAAAACGGATTAAAGTCATCAGTCCGGTCCACGTGTCAGTTAACCTGCTGATTAATTAATGTCAAAAACATTTTGATTGATCGGCTGATAAACTTCACAGGAGGCAAACGGATCGATAACGCATCAATTCTGTATCCAGTTATCAAAGTTTGTAGTGTTTTAAGCGGTGTGCACAACTGTCACCAATCAGGAAGATGAAGTGCAGTATCGGATAGGAGAAACACACCGTATTTTAAGAAAACCATTCCCGAAAGTAAACAAGTATGGACATAAATCTGTTTGTCCTTGAACTGAGAAAATTCGTCCAACTTATTTGCATTCCCTATTTTTCTCATCTACCTGATATTTGATCCCAATACCTTACCCATCCCGTTTTTGTTTTGTCAAACTACTTTGTCGTTAATCGTCTGTGGCATGTGTAGACATTGTTGATCAGGCCTGCTAGAGTGGCGGTTTACATTCGACCTAGTTGCTTCCGATTGAAACTCACTGATTTTGTTGAAGCAGACTGTGATCGTAAACGATTGAGTACCGTAGAAATATGTGGGTCCAATCTCGTTTTCAATGTGCGGGTCCGTTTTTGGCTACGCGTAATTCAACGATTGGACGCGGATCATTACAACGCATAAATTTGGTCTGATAATTGCACATACTGTTAGGGATCATTGTTTTCTATTTCGTATTTCACGCGATAATATGGCAGCCGTTTACTGATCTCCAGTTCCCTAACCGGTTCTTAGGTAATTCGTGGAACAAGACGTAGTTCCGACAGGACTCTTTTTAACTTCATATAGATCAGTCACAACACCCAGCTATTGAAAACAAGGTTTTTTTTAAGGAGTTTCACTGACAATGCATTCACATAGTGAATGCGGACAACTATGTCTTCACAAACAGATAATATCTGCAATTAGTGTAACAAGTAAGTTGTTAGCTTGTAAATTTTGGAATAATTGCGCTGGATGTCGACGAAGTCGTTATTGAAACGAAGTGTTGATGAAACTTCATGAAATTAAGCAACAGCGGGCTATAATCTCTGAGCATCTTAAAAGATGTGAAGGACTAAACTGCTGTTTTATTCCTCCAAAGATATACTGGAAAATGATGACCATGACAATGCCCACTAAATTGACTGCACTCAACTCTCGGATTCGCTCCTTCCTGGTTATCTAAATTAAAGACCTACCGAAATGGGCATAACACCTTGCAGCATCCTAGGAGGAATATGATAAATCACTTACAGGCACCTATCAGACCACAACAAGTTTCTCGTCAGTCGTGGCCGTGTTGGCTCATCTGAAATCATATGAGTCGAATAATGAGGGATATTGAACAAACATTACCAAAGAAAACAGAGGTAGTGTACATATTAGTTGCAAATGAAATCCCCGAAATCACCAGGGTTAACCTGAGCTTATCAAGCCTGATGTTTGTCCAAGAACGCAACTTACCACGCACATATATTCTAGCACATTGATGAAAATTTAACGTAGCTTAAACTATTTTGCTGCGTTTCTTGTTATCTACTAGAGCAGATATCGTTTCGAATGTTAAACCTGCCTGCAGGTTGATTCCATTCTACGCATTTTCATAGACGTTACATTCATTTTATACAACTGTCAGAAAATCGAAAAATATTTGTATTGATACAGTCATAATACCCCACGATAAATATCAAGAACAATTAGCAGAAAAGCCGTTTGTTTTGACACTGCAAGACGTATCCTCCTAGTGATTTGGCATACTATACTGATTTGTCTGTGATCACACCACTGCAGAATATGACGTACATCACTGTTCAAGTTTTTACCACAGCACAGCGTGTCTTTTTGACTCACTGAAAACAGGTACTGTTGACTTAAACCAAAAAATAATTATGAATCTCAGACTGGTAATGTTGTGACTACAAAACCGCTTGGCCCGCAAATTCATTTACTGCCCGAATTCCCAAACAGGTCATGTTAAACTTGCATGTTAAACGTGCATTCACATATATTGGACAGCAGTACGTCATCAGTCACCCAGGTGGCACTTCTCCCAGAGCATGTACACGATATTCCGCTAGTTTTTTCTGGCCCGTCGTTTTCCAGGCACTGGGAGCTTGCCGTTTTGTTCTTGCATGTTGCTTGTGAGTAGTATACTACTTGTGAGTGGTATACTACTCAAAACGAAACTGCTTGTTATAGAACAGTAGCATATGTGCCCGTTTGTGATAGTTCTAGGAGAGTACTTTGACTAAGCAATCATCGTCGTACGTGCAAAGAGCCCAGCAGTATATGCGTCCGCCTGTATCAACCGATTAGCAGCATAACAGCTGTGTTGTATTTGCACATGAATGACCTATTAAAAAGCAACTATCACAACATGTTCACTTAGTCCATTAACGAGAGATACACCATATGGTAATCGGAACCATCTTTAAGGCATCTGTCACCATTCAGACCACACATCTTACTGATCACCTGAAATGAAATTATTACCTAATGTTTTCGTAACCTTTATGGAGACTTAAAGGAACTTCAACCACAATTGTCTTTCTAAGGCAAAAACTGGTAATCGTTTTTCAGAAAATGTGGTCGTTATAAGCTCTGAAGTTTTTTTATTGCCTGTCGAAATAGCATTAATTAAACCAAATTTGTTGATGCGGAAGAGAATTCCTGTAGTTGAACTTGCGTGATCACGTTTTTCGTTTCCTCAACAGATGAGTGCATAGATAAAAAATGCATACTTATTTCCTTTTCCTTCAAAAAAAAGACATTTTGCATTAGATTAAAAACGACTGATCTGAAGAATCGGTCAACTGCGCAATCAGCTTCTGTATATGCGTTTCCAAAATTTTACTGATGAATTTTCTGTGCACTGATTTTTCGAATTGTAATTCGAACCAACCGGAAACAATTTTTGTAACACTGGTTTTGGAGACTTGCAAATTTGAATGGATATCTGAATTGGAACATGAGGATCGCCACAGAACCCATTATTGCTAACCTTCTAAGGACGCTTACGATCAGAGGGGACTACCCAGTACACCTTTGTTGACCAACTTAGATCAGGAAGGTTGAACTTGGAGTACTCGCAGATACATGGATGTACATCGGGCGAGCTAAGCTACAATGCCTTTGGTGTTCTGCAACGAAGTCAAGCAAGTGGACGACTGAGTGACCAAGCTGTAAAATGCTAAATCCGTCATTTTATCTATGAAACAACAGTGTCGACTTAAGCGACCTTTCTCTACTCAGACCCTCAGTTCGTTTTTCAAGATTTATCCTCAGGCAGCTTCCCTATTCAGCAGTAGGATACCCCTTAAATTCGCGGAAATTAAAGGGCAGGTCTCAACGCCAGGAAGACTAGGGGCTGGAAACTACTGTTGAAAAAATGTATTTGTGTGAAAGATATTACTAGCAAGACTAAGACTGCACTACTGCCCAATTGTGGTTCCAGGTTAACAGGAAAATTGATATCTGCGTTCGATGCCTTGAATTTTTACACAGCTTGTAGTGGACGTTCAGTAACAGAGAGCCTCTCACTTCCAAATGTCTTTTCGATCACAACAAGCATACAGCATCTGCAGTATTGATGTCACTACTGGCGACTAATACAGATGGAATATCGGGTTTATGAACCATGTGTCGTCCAGCAAACATCCATATGATTGTCTATTCGACATATATGAACATTTAAACTTCGTTACATATTGTGGCAGTCACTTATATCCAGCGAGCACCATACGTGTGACTTTGACGCCATCGGTCTCATTTCTAATCCAACGCCGACCTCAACCATCATGGATCCCATGAGGTTTTGTTATAGGCACTCTGACATCAAACTGTGTAGGCAGATTGATCAACCCTAGAGAACTGTACTAATATACTGCTTGCCGAAAATGTATGCAACATGTTGTCGTACGTGGTCGTGAAACGTTTCTTAAATTCCTCAAATTACAATCACGGTGGATGCTACATTTCCCGGACTATATCTGGGCAACACAAATGAGCTTGTTGGATTGGCGGCTTGGAACTAATTGGACTAGCTGTTGGAAAGTAAAATGGAATTTCCGATAGTTCAGTCACACAATGATGGCTAACTAACCAACGAATTGGATGACGTAAGAAGATTTCTGACTACGCTAGATGCCGTGTTGTTAGAAGACGTTGTAAATTAAATTCTATAAGTTACAGACAAATCACGGACGGTTTAGGTTAACTCACTTAAAAAATGACAGTTTTCTGATTATTTAAGTTCTTTTCAAAGTCCCACGGCAAGCAACATATGGAGTTTTCGTGTTAGAAGGCGTATTTACGTCACTTGACCAATCCAGGATCGTCCAACCCTTTGTTTTGAAATGCGCACTAGTTGATGCACATAGGATGTGACTCAATTTTGCTAAATTGTTTGGCCGGAGGAAGTGACTTCCAACCAAGTTAAACTTGAGTGCTTTTAAATGTAACAGAATGTTTGAAAAAACCACCTCTGTCGTTTTTCTGTTCAAATGTCAGTAGATCTAACGAAAGGAAAGTCTTCTGTAGGATTCAGGCAAACGATATATTGAACGGTAACCAAACAATCGATCTCCAACTCGTTAAAGTCCCCTCCGAGCGCAAAACTTAACGATTCATGAGGTAGCATTTTTCGTGAATAATGCAGACACATACGTATGATTAATTTATACTTATTATTGACGCGGCTAGTGCCCGATTTTGGTCAATATCGTGAAACCTCGGGTTATTATTAAGACGAACGCTTCCATCTTCTCTTTCCAGTCTGTATTCTCATCAGGACATCCTGTCCTAACTAAATATAGAATGTAGCACAGAAAACGAAAGCAACTAGTCTTATGAAGGCAAACTTCTATGTCTATAAAATAAATGTATGATCAACCAGACATTATTAAGCATGTATCTGTGACATTCATTTGCCATCATTTTTAATTAAAAATCATTCGCGAATAAAAATGAAAAATTAACTGCTAGATTGACTGACCTTTCTGTTGCATGCGCATGATTTATGTCGTTGTCGGAGTTGAAAGTACAGGGAAATTCATGGAATATGCTTCAGAATCAAAAGATGCCCTATAAAGATTTTCATAGATGTACAAGTTTACATTAAGTGCCGACTGAAACTATAAATCAGGGATCCAGTACACAATTTGCCTGGTACGTATTCAGACATGTGAACAGAGTCCCGAATTACACTGCTAGTCAGTAAGTGTCGAAACGTTGGTATTTTTCAGGATTTACAGAACACATTTTATAAGATTTATAGAGTTCATAAAAAGTCTACACGTTGGAGAAAATTGAAAATTCTGACGTATATTTGTGTTTATGTTGAACGACTTAGAAACAGAAGAACCATTGGAAAGATTGCTTCAGTTTCAGAGGGTTGGCAACAGAATGACTATAAATATAAAACCTGAGGACGATGAGTTGAACATTAACCTAACTGTTGTTTGTCAAACATACAATCGCACCGCAGCATGTAACAGATCCGGCTGGCTAGCATTAATAATAGAAAATAAAGAGTGCCCTCATTCTATCGTAAACATTCCGGTCATGTTAACTGATATCCCGAGTGCGTGTACATCATGTGTATTCGTAGTTAGCTACCAATGATAGGATAATCCAGATTCGGCATACCTGAGTGTAAGTCATTTGACTCATTCGATGCTGTCCCTCCAGTGAGTTACTCATGAAATCGCCACGTTCTGTAAACATTATTGTTTTTTAAGAAATGTTGGGGTTGATGGAGGATCCCATATGATAAAGTCAAGGATTCTATGAAATGATGGTAGTGTATTGAGAACTGTTCCGTTTTACACAACTTATCTGGGTATTACTGGCGAGTAGTCAGAGGTCTGATCAATTTCAACCTGGACATCAATCATATTTGACCACAGATCTGGCATTCAGATAGATTTTTCAGCAAGCAGTTTTCGAAAAGTAGCGCCAGACTCAAGTTTCGCTCCTGTTAGAACTCGCTAGTATTTCACATTTTCATCAATTCCGAGCTTAAAACTCCGATCACGCTTCCAGGTGACAGTCGTGTTAGCCGCTGCATCATTGACCTGGGTACCATACAAAACGTATTACCATTCATCGTTCTGTAGCTCTTCAATGACTTTTCACCTGTGAGCCTCAGAAATCGCCACCTGCAGACATCATCAGTGAATCTACTTGTAACAAGTTTATCATCAAGACCCATAAGTCGAATTGCCGTTTGCAGACTGCTCATGGAAAATGTACGATTATCTTATAAACAGAATAACATTCAGCTTGTTAAGAACTGAAGAAGTTGGTTTTATACAGTTGGTGATTTTCATATCTCAATTTCTGAAGCGACTAGCTTGGAGAAAACGGACTTAAATTTTACTCGATGAAACAAGTTCCTGTAAACACCTTGGTGAGTTCACATCAAGTATTTACTATTGATGCAACCTCTATTTACAAGCTTCTCGGATGAAGAAAGAATGCAATTATCGATCGCTTATGTTTCTCATTAGAACTTACTTTTAGGCGTCTGTTATGATAATTGCACAAAGGATAAAATTTTCGCGGATAGAATCTCCCTTTGATGTTGATCGACTTTCTTGCAAATGTCTGTTGCTTGTGCAGCTACGGACACTTCAGTGAGCAAGATGACAGCGGTTATTTTTCAGAATGGCTGGTACACGAAATGCATACGTTAAAATGTGGCGTAATCCTCAATGGTCATTATACAATATGTTTGGAGATTTGCCGGTGATATTTGTTTTTCAAGCATTCAAGCCACATCATTTCGGTTCGTCTAAATTTTTCCGTTTCTCCCGAAAAGAAGTTAAACGATATCTTACTTTTTCTAGACTTTTTCTGCACTACACAGCAAGTCGGTTTGATGCAACATTCAAGGCATCGCAAGGCCACTGGAAACGGTTAGTTTTAACAATTTTTAATGAACACCTGAGTGTACGACCTAGTATAAACGTTGTTTTACAATGCCTGAGCGAACTGTACCGAATGACTTCAACCAGGAGTACAGATTTCAAGGAAACGTTCATTAACTAACGTCCGTTTCGTGAGGTTTTGCGGCATCTACTACAAAAGGAGATCAAGGAAGGTTTGTCTTTTTGAGCCTCTAGTTCAAAGGCGACCAGATGTCAACTGACGCAAATCGGAAAATGTGGTCTGTCCTCATTTGTGCTTATTGCTGCTACTTAGTTTCGGAGGCTACTTACAACCTGGAGTGTAGCACATGTTGTCCGCTTTGCGCCTCACACAAAGCTCAATTTGCCTGCAGTTATCGGAGCGTATTTGTTGACACAACGAACGAATATCTGAAACATAAGATGATTGAACTTAGTCCTAAATGAGTGATGCGCATGTTGACATAATAAGTGACGCTAACAAAACGTATGAACAGAAGTCCCTCCAAGCTTGTGGTGAGGATATTGGTGGAAATTTGGCGCATTATTGATCCGACCAACCCGTTTGAAATGTGACTGTACAATCAAAACCGAGTCCAAGTGTTTTGGAGTAAAACGTACCGACAATTGTATCACGCGATTCGCATGCCTTGGAACCGTTCCTAACTTTCTTATTCTAAATTGCATTCACGATGGTTTCTATCGTATTCGTTACACACGTGTTCTAAACTTTCTAAACAAAATATTAACACCTCACGACGTATGCCTTCTTATGATATTGAAGAACAATTTTCTTCATCGAAATCTGAAGCGACACCTGACGTGGTCCTGTTTCAGGCGCCCCGAGTTTTTCCCCGATCTTTCATACCTTCAGGTCTTAGATGTTGCATGGGTAAATATCATTTATGTCAGTCTGCTGCAATCTAAGCAGAAGAACTGTAGACGTCGGCGGTTTATCATATGCCATGTTAATTTACCTGTTACCCGCAGGTAAGCCGTGTATCCACCTCACACTACTTGTCTGATAAAGTCGGCAATTTTGGCCTGAAAAATCAACGATAGACGAGCTACATTTCCCGCTGGAAGTTAAATATGACTTCATTTGATCCTGCTTACTGCATACCAGTCGTTAGGTTGTTATGACTCTGCGCCTGAAGTATCGAGACTCCTAACGATAAGACAATGAAAGTGTAGAACAGTGAATTTGGCACAAGGAAAAGGTTTATTAGTATGAGTTAGCGCCAAGCATGACATTTTAACTTTCTTGCCAGGACTTGTTAATTCCAAACCAGTACGGTAGGCTGGACTTTCAGATAGCATTCTCAGCAGTTTGGTGCCATTAAGACATTGGAGCTAAAATACCACGGATAATAGAGCTAAAGTTAAAATCGTTTTGAGAAGACATGACACAACTGAAAGAATGTTAGATGATGAAAGGCATTGAGCAACCAACTACGTAGTTTCCCAGGTTCCACGGAAAAGTTCCCGAGGGCGTTTACATAAACCAGCATGCTATTCTTTCGAAAATAGTATAGAACGCAAGCGTACTGCGTGCACTCGGTGTTACCATACATGGCATCCATCACATTACGTCCAAAGGGTTAAATGCTTTGTACAAGCGATCATAACAAACGGTTTTCAACACCTATGACGTTTTTATCGAGATATATAGGGTGATTGGCTCATTTGAAGATCGTCACCTGTAGGAAAACACCTTTAGTGGGTATTGTCGATTTTCCTCCTGGAGGATTGTTACATATTCTGTTAAATGATGCGTAATAAATCAATCATCTCACTGTTGTAGTGGCTCGGGTTAATATATTTGGTATTCGGTCACTCGTTTAGCCTTGCACTTAAGTTGCAAAAGCTTTTTCAAAAAAACAAGACAACATTATCAATACAAAAGATTTTGAAGACTCACATCTACAAGGTCAAACCCTCGGGCATGTATGATGTTGTCTCTTTCGGTGATAAAAACGTCTGCGGCTGAAATATAAATTTCGGCGAACAAGCGAATACTTAAATCCATGAACTGCAATGTTAATCACTATTGTGTCATATTACTACAATCACTGTAGAAGCTCAACCTCTGTGACCCTAACTCTGTTTTTTAGGTTAGCAATCTGGGCTTCTGCTGGTAGAAGGGATGCAAACGACAGAGACCAATGTTACTACACTTTCTGTAAACTTGCTTATCGTTAGCGTGTCATTTAATGCGGCCACTGGTCACCCATTTAAAAACGTCGAATGCTGTTGAACACATTGCTACATAAACACTAAAGATTTACTTTGACTCAACACTTTCAACGTGAAGTTTACGTTCAACAGAAATTGTTACCAGCAGAAGGATACCAAATCTGTATGGATTGTCCACTTAGTCCACCACATGGTGTTGTACAGAGGACAACTTACCAATGACCGATCAACTCGGTCATGCTCAATGAACACTTCTACGGACATTATCTTAATACATTATTGGCTTCTGTCAGCAGCTAGTCATAGATATGCAAATTTCTAGAATACACTTTAAAGTGCACTTTCTTCACGATATACCGACAAAATGTTGAGTCATGAATAAGGTTTTATTTTTTGTTGTAAGTTATGTTAGAGTGAGTCTTGCGTTGTTAGCTTCAGGTTGAAACAAAAACGCATTGTCCCGCATTAATTTAGAAACAGTTTCCAAGAAACTTCGAAAGAATCAAAAGTGTAAACCAACTAAGATTTTCGTCCGGTTTACACCGACTAAGCAATTATAAGGGATTTCTGAAGACTTGAAAACAAATAATACAAAATAAGAACAATTATTGAAAGAAGAAAATCTATTTTGTACTAATCCTTTGCATGAATACAATTCAACTGCGGTTTTGTCTAGTTAATGGTCAGCCACATTAAAATCACATTACACTTCCGAAAGATCAATGCAAGTGCAATTGGTGATTACATGCTGGTATTTCTTCTGTTGACCAAGAAACCACATCGGGTGTATGATGTGGTCATTATGTAGAAGCATCAAATAATTGGTTACAAGTACTACCATTAAGCTGAAACAGCTGTAACAGTGCCATTTGTTTTAGAAATACTAACCTAATGATTTACAGGGTTACCCTGTTAAAGGGTGTCCAAAAATAGTAACTGAACAGATCTTCAGGAATGGAATATTATTAATGTGCCTAGGTCTTTAATATTCATTTATACTCAACTAATTCTTCTAAGCTTGGTTTTCGATTTTTCTGGTCAACAACTGAATTTACCTGAACGTTTATTCACCGATGGCAAGTAACCAAGTGTTTACACTCCAAACATTTGAAATTTTATCAATACCGTTCGTCTCTCAGCGGATTCAACGTGTTAGTTTCGGTCCATAGATTGATACGGACGTGATTATGATTACTGGAAAAGCCACGTTTGTCATCCTGGCTGCCAAATTAACAACAGTGAATTATTCTTCTATTAGCGTCTTCTGTATTCTTTTTTTAATCATACAAGATTAACTTGGTAGACAATTTTTCAATCTACTTAAAGATTCCAGTTTTGTGATTTTGTGTACAACTCATACGAGACAGTGAAGTACAGTTTTGAGCGATCACATTTGGAACTGCTTTAATTTTAAGAATATAAAGAGAATTAATTAAATCAGACGATATTTTTTGTTTCATTAGATAAATAACTAACTCATGGGATAAAGTTTGAATATACGTGAAAATGAAAATATGACTTAATTTTATTTGAAAAATTCACACTTCGCTCACTTTCTCCTTCCGTTGACTCACTTTTGTGTTTGAGATATTGATAGAGATATTTTCTGAAGATTTTTAATGAGCCAAACTAATTTGTGCGAAACCGAATATTGGTTTATAAAAAATTATTGATACTCCACGTTTCAATTGAATATACAAATGGAGAGTAAGAGGAAACACTGAGGACTGTAAGCAGTATCGCGGGCAGTTCAGTGCGTGAAAATGTAAAACTTGTCAGTTACGTAGAGAAGATCAAATTAACAGTGAATCTAGTTGATTACTTTTAGTAAAATGCGTTCCTGATGTTGAAGATTTGCATGTCAAAAGGTATTAACGTTAGCCAGGTGAACAAAGATATTTTTAATTGAAAGAGATGAAACTTGCTCAGTGATAAAAAAAGAAAACCAAGCAGAATTGCCTGTATCGAATACAGTACGAGAAATAAGATTGAAGGCTGAATAAAATTTTATTGGTTTTTGTGCACAACAGCCAAGGAAACGAACATAAATCTGGAGAGAGGGCGATAGCTAGGGAGGGCAGTTGTTGTGAAAAGTGGAGTTAAAGTAACTAACCAATTCGCCAGACTTTTGCCTTTTATATAGGCTAGTTGATTGGTAGTTTAAGTCAAATGGCTAACGTCGAACAAGATGACGGTTGTCCTTGTTATGTATGGTGCACGGATGTAAACCAGTCGTACGTGTTGGCGACTTACAAACCGGTTAAAAGTGGTATCGACTGCCACCGTAAAAGAAGGTGGATAATCTGTTGTGATATACTTCATCTAAAAAAGTATTTGGATATCCATAATGTTTGATTCGAATTCATTTTCGAAGAACGGTAAAGTTAACTTACTCTTCACCAATCAGAACCGCTCCGTAAATTGGGTGTACATAGAAGATAGCATTATAGCATTCATACGAGGACTCACAAGCAACGAACATTTACAGTCAAATCACGGACGAGATGTTAAATACTAGGGATATTGATAATAATGAATTCCCCGCTAACCTTCTTAACTCGATTCATAGGAACGTGACCTTGCATCCAGAAACTGAACCAATCGACAGTTCATAGTTCCTACATTTTTTCACCATCAGCGACTGGTCCATCGTAAAACAACATACAGCGGGCAATATTTTCATTTCCTCAGCTTTGCTTCAACAAAATACACTCAGGGTTTAGCCAACACCTCAATTCATATGGTCAGATGTATTTAGGGCTCTGATAGGAAGGACAAGAGATTACTGATGAGTAGTAGGGGATTTTGGTTTTCATATAAGTTGAACATCACTCGTGGCCGGAGTTCTGGTCCCGGCTATGGCAAGGATATGCACTGCTGACGAGCTCCAATAGGAGCGAAACTCAAGTCTAATGCTCTTTTTCAAAAGGGGCCGACCGAGCAGTATTTGGGAATGCAATAGCTGCGGTCAGTTGCTAATGATATTCAATTTATAGAACAAGAGATGTTGGGAAAAACGCCACTGGCAAACGGATATCCTGAAGAATTTATAGAAACTCACAGCATGATGAATAGATGCAGTGAGTCAGTTCAGATGGTTCAAAAGAAGGGTATATTACTATTTTTAGAATTCGAATGGAATTATCCGGCAAACGACATCAAACACATATCGAAGTCTGTTTGCGTGTGCGGCTGTCCAATTATGTTTGGTTCAAACCAACAAATAACCAATTCTGTATAACTGTAAACGACGTCTGTCTGACTGTTCTGTCTTGCATGTTGTATACCAATTCACTCGCAGTTTCACTGACGTTTACGTAAGCAGAACAGATCGGCAACTCTCAGCGAATTTTATGACAAATCCTAAAATGGTTAGAACTACGGATGACAACGATCTCAAAACAGTTAGTCCGTTGCTCGAAATCCCACATCATCAATTGCTGACCATCTCATGACGCCAAGTTGACCCAATCAGCTGAATCGAAATAGTGTCAAGGACTCCGAACCCTAAGCCTATGGTGAATCTTTGTAAAGCAGAACTCGTCAAGCGAGGTTGTGTACAAATCTGGTTGAAACAACACATCGGGTCGTCGTGACATTGGTGACTTAATATTTGATGTAGATATGTGCGTGTCCCTGATCGGGCTGACTATGTTTGCCCATCGTATACAACCTGTAGATGTTAAGTTTGCGACTGATCAGAGTAAACGAAAAGTTAACATATACTGCATTCTTTCTTTACTGATGGGGATGAGGAACGCAGCCTAGCAAGTTCATCTATATGTAATAACGAAAATGAGAAAATTTATCTGACAAGGATAACAACCAGAATATCGGAAAATAACACTTATAACGCTCCCTCGATTGAAATGAGCACAACCACTGTGATGCTAACGCACATTACGTTGGGCTGATTTAGACATTCTGGTCTTAATAAGGCATGACATATTAATGCAACCTATGCATCCTGTTCAGCGTAATCCTGGAGGTTGAATAAACTGCATGAAACCAGTAGAACACCTTTCTCGTTAGCTTTCAGAGGAAACTGTGAGCTGATATTTCTGAGGTAGAAATCTTCACAACACTCTAACTGGTAAAGTAAGAGCAAGCAAATATGTTGCATTAAAAAACTGTAAGTTTTGTTTTAATTGAAAAACAGCAAATCCAATTAACCATACTTTACGATAGTGACATTATCGCTGTCAAAAGGTGTGCAACACACACAGGTTACGTAAGTACAGTCAACTCCTTCCGGTTCTAGTAAACATTTTCTTGAAGTCATTGAGTTTACGATTTGTGCCCCTTTATCTCAAACTACCATCGTAATGCAAAATCATTCGTCGCTATTTGTTTCCTTCCGATGATAGAACATTCGGGAGAATGACGGCAGCAGAAACTTAGATGAGCGATCCAGCTTCTGAATGTTAAACTTGGCTAATGTGTACCATCTCGCTGAATGAACGTAGTTTCTGTTTAGCTCCTCATTCAGTATATTAATTGTTCGTTCTTCAATAGAATGGCCTGACAGCTGCCTGTTGTGACACTTACCAGGCATCAGTTAAAACTCGTTGAAAAGGTGAGCCTGAATCATTCCCAGCTGGGAGGGACGGAGAGAGAGAAAGAGAACAGAGCAGTGGAATACTAGACTCATACATACACGCGTAAGCACACGTGCACAAACATAAGTAGCTCCGACTTATTAGTTGTGAAATTTCGAAAATGAAGTATGTGGTCTAATGATGACAACGACTGTCCATACTTCAAATTTCTAAACAAAAGTTTACTGAGACAATTAGTAATGGCGGTATGGAAACAGAAATAGGAGAGATTACGCCCATTTGCACTACATATCTAAACGCATGTTCGGAACCGTTTATTTGTTGTTTCTGTTGAACGGCAATCCCCCTCTTCGAAGTATGGGGGTTACTTGGGTCTGAGGTTCGCGTAAATAATCTACAGTTGACTTCCCACGATAATCGACCAACTAAACTAGGGCGCAATGAACGGTAAAAATACCTGAGGTGCGGGATAATTCCTCCTTTCATTATCTGTCAAGGTTTGCAGGAAACATCCGATTGATAACGTGAAGATGATAGTGACATTTTGAACAATATGAAAAAATACACAGAACAATAACTGCCCATAAACCAGTATCCAGGTGTTCCACCTCTGTGGTTCCCCTCATAAAAACCTTACCATAAAACAAACAAAAATTCACAGTAAAAATGGAGTAATCGTCCTCGTAAGAAGTCAGTTATGCGAACAGCTGTTTTCGGTAATTCTCATCGGGCTTTTACAATTACATAAGGTACCTGTATTTTATGTATGAAAATTTAGAGCAAGTCAAATAGGTCATTAGAATCATAGACATGGGACGGATCACAGTCTAATGAAGGGGGTGGGAGTGTTGTTGAATGTGTGGCATTATTACTCGTGCGGCCGTGAGACATGCATTTGGCGGTGTCAAGTGGTTCACGCCTGCCTGGGTTTCAAGTAAGTGTGGAATGGTTGGCCAAGGGAGAATTAGGGTTTGTACGAACTGTCTTTGGATACACAGGCAGGGGTTGTAGAGTCTGATAACAATTGCCCCGGTCGTTGATAACGGTCGCAATCTGACAGCTCTAAAGTGGGTTTTTTACGGACCTTGTAGA
>JTDE01000206.1:124281-171870 GCA_014338405.1 Paragonimus skrjabini miyazakii | reverse complement strand
GTCGCAATCTGACAGCTCTAAAGTGGGTTTTTTACGGACCTTGTAGATGACTCGAAAGGCTTTATCCGGCTCCATTTGATGACCAGCATCAATTAGATGAGAACCGATTGCACTGGAAATGGGTCTTATCGAACCGTTGCGAAGCTATTTTGGGAGGTGTTCACGAATCCCTTCTGATAGCCGCCTTGTTGTTCTCCCAACGTAACCGGTTTGACAAAAGCAGGTAAGAGAATAAACCCAAAAAGACAAAGAAAACATACGCAAGCTATATCTGAGGTGTGGCACCAGTACCCGGCAGGTATTGAACGATACGATGACCCATGCTGCAGGATACGCACTGTCGACTGCATTGCATACTCGGCGGGTAATAATTTCACTGGTAGCTTCTCCCTTGTATGATAGGGTGATAAAGACAGGTTTTTTATCCACCATCTGAACACTTTCATGCGTCACTTTTGGTTGTATGTTCCTGTCCAAGAATCGTTGCGGATATCCATTCTGACTTAGCACATCTCGAATGTGTTGCAGTTCAGCCGACAAGGTGTCGGACGTGCATATCCTTATGGCTGTGCTTGTCAAACAGCAAACCAAATTCCGCTTATACTTCAGCGGAACAAACCTGAGGAAATGCGTGTACTGGCCAGTCCATGTTTTTTTCTATGAAGTGTTATTTGAACTGAGCCATCCATTCTACGGAGCATGGCAACACCTAGAAATGACAGTAGGTTATTCATCTCTAATTCGATAGTGAATGCGATGCTGGGGTGCGCACGATTAAATTTAGCTGGTAGAGACCGTGTGTCATCTTTGTCATTTATTAAACAAAATATATCGTCTACGTAGCGTCTATAGAGACAGCAGTTACCGATGATATGACGTAGTTCATTGGTTTCTAGTTCGGCCATGAATATGTCTGCGAGGAACGGACCCAACGGAAAGCCCTTTGCTACGCCATCACATTGTCTATAGAGCTTTTCATTGAACTGAAGCTGGACGTTTGAGGTGCAGAATATTAGTAGCTCTTTTAGTTTGGTGATGGGAATATCGACGTTGAGTTGTCTGCTTTCAATGTAAGCGCACAGATAGTTGATAGTTTCTCTTAACGGCAAGTTTGTGAATAACGATGTTACGTCTAAGGAAACCATTTTTTGATTCTTGATATTCGCTTAATCAACCGCGTCGACGAAGTCAAAAGTATCTTTTAGACCGAATGGGGTCAGTTGCGATTTGATTGGTTCCAGTAGCTCCACTAGCCACTGCGCTAAGGCATGATACGAAGAATTGTACATGTCGAGAATCGATCTTAAGGGCACTGCATTTTTGTGCACTTTAGGGAGGCCATAGATGCGTGAAGTAATCGTCCTCGTTGATCTGATGCACTCAAACGTGCGTGCGTCAATCAAATCTGACTGTTTCATGTCACGAAGTAATTTGAATAATTTCTTCTCTAGAGCTGCTGTTTTATGTTTATCGTTTCCCGCCTTAGTAAACGTTGATCTTTTGGACAATGCAGATGACATTTTGTCAATATAATCTGCCTTATCTAATAAAACAATACCGGATCCTTTACCTGGCTTCGTCAATAAAACGTTTGTATTAGTCCGCAGCTCCTCTATGGCGTCTAAATGTTCCCGCTTTAATAGACTGCAATTTGGTACTTTGCTATTCACATATTTATAGCATGCATTCACCAGATGTACACAAATGTACCCTAAATCCGGCTGCGTCCTGAACATGCTCGCAGATATACCTTACTTAGACTGGCAGAGTAAATGTTGGGTGGATTTCGTCGACAGTTAACTTAATCAGAAGATCTTTAGTACGGTGCAAAAATCTTACCTGCGTACAGCAAATAAATTTCTACGGTGTTCAACGCTTCATGCTACCTCAAACTAACGAACGGTTGGTATGTATTTACGACGGTAACTGCCTAAAACAATGACTTGATTGTTATATAGTGTGTGCAGATGAAAACTCTTTCTTGCTCAAGCTCACAGCCAGAAGAAACATTCTAGATAAACTCGTAAAAGATCAGCACTTCCAAAATTTATGTCACAGAACACCGACCTTAAGTAGCATGGCTTATGAAAGGGGAACTAGAATAGGGACTTCATCCCTTAATGCGAAGACTGCTAGGTCAAATCTTCTCCCGACTACTTTCGTATGACGAGTACAGGCAATGATGAAACGGGTAACTTTGCTAGGTTGGTTTAAAATAGAATATCGTAAAACAATGAGGAATGTTCATCTTGAAATCTTAATGAAGTAGCTAGTATAAACTGGCTATCTTCGATGACTCATATCCATCCGTCCCAGTGAACTGCGACTAAGTCGCGTGTCAATAAGTTAGTGTGTATACTTAGAGGATTAAAATCTAGCGCAGCTCCCAGCGTTCTCCACAAACGAATCTTAAATTAGTTATCCAACTCTGACTTAGTTCATATCAATCACTGTGAACTTCTGAAACGATGAACCAGACATCCTGATATTTTTAAAAATCGCACTTTGCGGAATGATTGTGAAGTATTTGAGCAAGTTGCAAGACTGTGTTTTCCGAGTCAAATTCTTTTAAAAGTCCTCTTCAGATTTTTTGCAGTAATAGAAACCACAAGGTGATCGTATTAAAGTTTACTTCCGAAACGGTCAATAATGCGCTATAATATTTAGGTTGTGCTCCGCTACCCAACCACTTGACGTTATTCCTTCTTGTCGCGACCCTTAGTAGAACAAGAGAAGATTTCGGCAGGCACATACTCCTGTCACTATCTAGAATTCTTTCGGATCCTATGCGGAGATTACTTTTTGTCAACAAACAAAGCAATATGACCATTTTTTCGAATCATTTTTGTCGTATCCGTTTTCCAGCGACACTTTTCAAATTCAAACTGTTCCAAGCCATAGAATTAAAACAAAGGGTCAAGTATATGTCCTGTACAAATTAGCGTGCATTTATCAAAACCAAAGTCTTTTTCTGAAATGACTTCGGCGCCATTTTACTTCGTTAGACAACTCACAGGATAACTACTAAACAACTGTCTTTCGAAAACCAAGGTGGCCATGTTTGACTTTGAAAAGAGTCAATTCATTCGTGAGCAGGAGCTGTTGTGGCTGGCGGCGAACGAGTTAAGCTTAGTTCCTCGTTATTGTCTCAACGTTGGTTGCATTTCCTGTGTCGGCTTGTGTCATTCCGAAGCTTTTCTCGTGTGCTGACTAGGACTTCGAAATGTTCAACCTACATGGTGAAAAGCCATTCCACCATAGTGGCTAGGAATGAGAGTGGTCGCTAACTGCTTACAGCTCTCTGTGACAATCGTAAGTAGGTAAGTCGCGATTAGACCTGTATAAGATATCTCTAGCAGACCAACGTTATCATATACTGGTTGTTAGTTCCACTCACGAGCGGCGAGACTACTGCTTCATGTCACCATCCGAAATAGTGGAAGTAATACTTTGAAGCGCTGATGAAGTTTCGGCTACAATCCGAACAAATCTACTTTCAGGTATATTACTAAATACTGGATAGTTTACAAGTCTTCTAGAATTTCTGATGAACATCTACGGTCCGATCCCATAAGTCAAGGGATGTATCTGTGAACAGTACTGACAAAACACACTCAAAAACAAACGGCATTTAATTTCTAAGTTCAAGCCGTCAAGATTTGTCCATGCTGCTATTATTAATACTTTCCGTAATTTTCTGGCACTCGTTAGAAGTGAAACTGCAAATAAACAAACGTACAAAAAGACTTCACTGACATACGACTAATTCGATTCCTGTTACTTTCATTTGTCAAGCTTTTGTAACCCATTTTGAATCACTCGGTTAACGCACAATTTTGGTACCTACTTACTAACTCATTAAATTGGTCAGCAATGATAGCTGGTTCATTTTCAGTCCTAATCAATTCGCGTTATTTGCAGTCGGTCTCGTACCTGGTAAATTCTATAATCGATAATGCGTTAATAGTCGGGTAAGTCTTTGAAGTTAGCGGTAATTTTGATCTAACTTGAAGGTTCTTCATTGTATGGCCCCATACAATTTGTCATGTCGGTACGTGGTTGGTAAAAACTGGTTTCCAGAAATACGGGGTAGCAAACAAGATCCTTTTCAATTAGTCGTCATCAGGCCAAATACACACTAGTTATATAGAAAAATGTTGTCAAGCCGAAGCGAACGAAACAGGTAACAGACAAGACTTTTCCATACAAACATTATGTACTAGGTCTGATGATGACTCACTGGGAGGGTGCTTGTTCCTTAGACTGGAATTATTATTACCATGGGAACATTGTAATCTTTTAAGATGAGGTATGTCAAATTTCACGGTATTTTTTACCGTTATTCTTTGTATGGAGTGATGCCGACCTGTTTCTCAGTTTTTCCAAAATAACTATGCATGTTGAAGTGACCTCTATCATTACAAGATGAATACAACGCACTAATAAACGTGCTGATTTTTCAATCACTTGTCGGGATATCCCAAAGTCAACAATATTTTTTCCATGAAACTACTTGTTCTCTTTACCAAGTTGAGTGGCACAGATAGCACACAAAAGTCGTATAATGAATCCATTACTTACACTCTTTTCAACTGCAGTTACTCAACTATAGAGTTGAAACAAACAAACAGTTGACTGAAAACAACCGAATAATCATTCATTGTTTCCTGAAACTATATCGATCCTGGATAGAGAAATCAAGACAAGTGTATTATAACTATCCGGTCCCATTGGACGCAAGACGGAGGCAGGCAGCGAATGATTGAAAGGTCCCCAAAATTTATCTGCCCAAATCTTTAATTTTACTGTTGACTGCACTCCGGGCAATGTCGTACTACTCAATCAAGTGCTTATATTTTATTAGTAACGCATAACATACGTTTAAGTTGATGGCAGCTGAACCTTATGTCGTCAACATGAATTTTGACGATTTAGACGACGAGTACAGCTAAGACTTGGTTGTATTCACGCTTCCATAGTTTGTCTGGAAAGATAATTTTGACATGAAAGTTGAATATACGTAATCTAGCTGTTTAGAACTCACTTGCTTCTTACCGATTAACATCTTAGCAGTCCAAATTTGGGATAGTTCACTAATCTAGAGTCCACTAGCCACGGAACCTAGGATGCCTATCATATCCCGTACCGTACGGTTGCCTTCAACGGTACGAGTTAGTCACGGTCATCCACAGTAAGTAAGTAAGCGAAGGAAACTGCGAATGAGAAGGAACCGAATGGAAAGAATGGTATGGCCTGTGAGATAAACTCAATCTCAGTCGGATAAGTTTTCCAATTCTAGAAGCATTCGGTTTTGAATTTTAACTCCATGTGACAAACAGTGTTGAATTCACCAATGGACTCCAAAGTTTTATAATGTTTTGAAGAAACGTCAGTGTGCTCGTAAATCTTCAGATACAAACACAAAATTTTTGGCTAACGGTCACGTTTCATGCAGCTAACTTCTTCACTTTACAAATCATAGAAACTATGTTTGAATTCCTTAGGGATATAAACACTAGCAACAGTGACTTGCTTAGTTCACGGACAACCGCGTAAATACGTTTAACATTTAATCATCTACATAACTGTCAACCACTCAAACCACAAAAATCTTTTGGGTACGGTAAATTGACTTACACACTGGTAGCCACTTATCTTAAGAATATGGGGCGTAAAAGTTTAGGCTGTGTCAGTTGACCAATTGTGTTTAAATGTGATGAAGTCTTACGAAAACTTAGTTTCTCATCTAATCGCCATCGACTTACTTTAGCTGTTTACGGCGCCAGAAAGTACTTTCTCACCAGTTTGCAGTTTGTTGTGTGCTTTACTACCTTGCCAACAAAGCCTTTCGACCGTTACTCCTGAGCTATCTAAGACTAACCATGTGTTCTGGTGAAAAATTCAGATATTCATAGACGCTGATAATCTTCTGTTAAACGATGTAGCAATACTTTATTTTTCGAGTGGAAGTTTGCGGGATCTCTGTTAACACCAGTGCTTTTATGTCTAACATATCCCAAGTGGATAAGACTTATGTTCCATCAGCCAACAGCGGAAAAACAAATGTGTACGTTCCCAAGGAATCCACACCATTATGGCTGTCACATAGGAAAAGTGTTCAAGCCTACCTTGCTGTTCGAAATTGGCGAGTCTCTGTGACCGCAAATATCTGTAGAGAAGGACACTACCTTGTCCAGTCTGGATGAGAGTTTGTTTGACAATCAAAATTAACACATGTACAGCAACGCTTCAGAATAAACCACTTTGAAAAATATGCAAATTGGAAACTATAATAGAGTTCAATGCTTCCCAAAGAAAAATCTCAAATTTCCGTACCTTTTGTGTTCGTCGTGAAGATATCGTATGATAATAGGTGCGAAATATGGAATCTTGAATTAAGTTGCTGTTGCTGAAAACTAGTGTGACATAAGTAGATGATGAAATTCGGCGTGGTTGGCAATAACTTGTTGAATCAAGATTGAGTGGATGAAGCTGTCTATCATGAGAAAATAAAAATGACGCGCTTAAATTCTAAATCCAAGAGGCTTCGGTGAATGCACAATAGCGCAAATTTGGCCTTTCATTTTTTAGCTGATTAATAATGATTATTCAAACAGTCGTGAAAATTGGTTACAAAGCGAACGTTCCTTGTATAAACTTGAACGGTGCTAGCTATTTGAAAATCTGTAAGCGCATATGATACAGGTTATCCACTGACTTGTTTCTGAATCACAATTAAATGAGCCGTTGCTAGGTCACTGTAAGAATTCCTTCGAACCACAATTAGTGTTCACGACTCTTTGAAATTTCATATTTGAAATTGGTTTTCGTTTGTACTATATATATATGTCACAGCTAAGGTATGTATATACAACTTTAGGAGTAGTACTGAAATGGTACAATACCTTGGATGGTGCTGGTATTAATAAGCCTATGTTGTGATTGTTTATTCGGCGCAATCTTGTTATTGTTGGCTCAGATCATCATCATCGGTTATATATTGTAACCTTTTATCAAGCATCTAGATAACAATATTTTGAGCGTTTTGTCAACCAAAACCCTATCTGATCTATCAGGATTTGGCAAACGGAAATATAGTTGAACGGAAACGGTGAACGGAGAGTTGATTAAAATGTGTTATTCATTTCGTATAAACTGGTATAAATTTGTCATTGACATGTCGTTTTGTACCTTTTGTGCAATTACGTTTAAGTAATAGACGGAAAATTTAGTAACTCAACTGTAAAAGTGCCTCAGTGAGAAGCAGATATGATAACAATAGTTGATCGGTCTACAACTATCATGTAAGTATTAGACAATATTTATCATATTTTATGGAAGTGTTCTCAGTACCCGCACATCAACATTTTGTGTAGTTAGTGGAAATATATGCTACACGCTTTATTGTACAGCACATACTAATAACCTTCAAATTCAATTATTGTGAGTGCAAAGAATGTGTGTCTGACTAAAGAAAATATGGGAAATTATTTGTACATAAACGATGAGTCTGTATCACATTGAGGTGTTCAAGGTGTGGCAAGTAATGAGCTTGTAGCCTTGTCAGTTATCTGTGTCTACTTAACATCGACTTGATTGCTATCAAGCTTTCATAAGATAACCACTTCTCATTCTCCAGAATAATCTAAACCTTTGCGTTATAGAATCTATCTTAGAAATATTTCATATAACATAGCAAATAAGATGTTTTGACAGAGTTACAGCTAATTGTTGCTCGCGACTAAACAACAACGGTGGCAAAACTTTCAGTTACTCTGATTGAGTGAATATTCATATAAAGATATACACATAACACGAACAGTAATTTGTAAGAGGGTAGTATACTGTCATCTGTCAACTGATGTAACTGTCGTGCAGTTTATGGTATTAGTTCCCCCAAAAAATAGTAAGTGATATGTGAGCGCATTAGAACACTTTGAGTAGAAGTGAACAAAACGTAAGACAGATGTAACTTTACCAGTGCGTTTACTAGGTGTTGTTTGTAGTTTTTATACTTATGGGTAACTGTGTCACTGGCGAGGCAGTAAAAAGAATCCTTGTGACTAACTCATACAATACATCTTACTTCCCGTGAAATAAAATAAATGTTTAATATAGTGATAGGGTATGGCAGAACAGTTTTGTTAAAATTCCTGTAGAGATATTGTGGGAAAACAGCAAATGAATGCCACATAGTCCATGTCTTTTGGTTACATAGGGTTGGAATGCATCAGTACACGTTGTCTTGTTTACTTCACTTGGGAGCTCAAAACAATGGCCAGACTGTCGATCGTTAGTGTAACATACAAGCCGGCCGGCTTTACTCTGTTTGCCCGTCACACCTACGGACAAAATTTGGGGCACCATGAAGACACCGGGGGACAGCGTTTTTTCGAATTAGGGGTTCCAACAACAATCCTGTAAAAAGAAATAATACAAACAAACATGAGCTGAAGGCCCAGTAAGCCATGCATACGACTTATACAAACGAAAACCAAAGCGGTGTCAACAGCACAGCAGTACGCTCTGTTACGCAATTCGAATTCAACCCGTGCGCGCTTTCTGGTTTTGACCGCACGTTACGTTATTGCATACTTCAATGCCTACCGTTTTCGAGTCATTGTGCATCATCACATGCTGCATTTTTGAATGAGCTTAGAATTAAAACAGGAATAGATAATGAATTTCAATATAATCTGAAGATCGTCAAACATTACCTATGGTATATACCGTCCTGTCTTTTAGATTCTAGCATTTCATCCGTTTTAAAAACCCGGAAGATTCTTTTCTGCTGCAAGCGGTCGTTTGATAGACTATAAAGGTATCTTTTTGCTCAAAAACAGTCACATTAAATCAAAGCTTGGACACTTCCCCCAGCTAGTAATAACGTGTCAAGTCCCGTACAGCCTAGTTTATTTCCAAATGAGTCTTACGATTGGGAGTCCTTTAAATAAATAGATACACACTATCTTCATCAAATCTAAGCATGTCAGAAACAACAACAAATACTTCTTATTTTGTTCAAACTTGTTGGCTACTCACGTGTGCGGTTCTGTTGAACGTGCACATACATACAAAATTCCCCTGTCAAGATCCTGATTTTTGTTTGCTGTGCAAATATTGGTTGCTTGAAAAAGCGAACTAGCAAAACCAAAACCGAATGACTACAAATGGACAAGTCTCAATTCTAGGAATCGGACAGTTCATGTATCTGTTCATAGTATTGGACTGCAACAAAGGACGGGGCTCCTAGGTCACGTACATGTTTTTGCTCACGGTAGCACGGTCGTATACGTGTATATTGTGAATGATAGATTGGCGAGTTTAACTGATTGGTTACCAGTAAAAGATGTCGTAGATGAAAAGCGAAACTAACAAATAGAATTGTGGTTTTAACTTTTTCCAATGTGATAACCTTGCCTTGTGTGGAAAATGTTGTCATTGTACACTCAAGGACGCAATAGGACTACCAGAATAGATCACAGCATTCGTGGCTTTAATCGAACACGCTCGTCACAGGAGGCCGGAGTTGAGCCACAAACCTACTTCTGAAAGTTACCAAAACGATAGAGACAATTCATACAATGCTTATTTCAACACAAACTTTTCATGATTTGTTTACATTCCGCTATCGAATTTAGTTCCCACATTTTGAACTTGTACTCTAGTGTGCATTTCATTGACATCACGTTTTAAACCGCTGTGCCATGCACTTTTATTTCGTCTTCCAGTTGTTCATATTCACACAGTTGATCAGTGTGATAAAATCAAAAATTTGGTGCTCATTTAGTTCAAACGACAGAGAAACGCTTGCTGGTCTGATAGTTACAAATGATCGTGACCACTTGAGATCAGGGAATTTAGGCGAACGTTTTCTGATTACTTAATAAACTGTTATTTTATATAAACATCATCGCGACAGAATTAAAAGTATTGATCTTTCTGGATATTGTGTAGTTCATCAATGGATTATAGATTACAAACGAGCAAGTGGAAATTTTGGCCGTTATTAATAATATATATTATTAGTTTATAGGTATGCACTACTGACAAGCTCTAATGAGAGCGGAACTCGAGTCTAATTCTTCTTTCAAAAGGGCCGACTGGACAGTTTAAAAGAATGAAACAGCTACGATCAGTCGCGGGTGATATTGAATCTGTACGAAAACCAAAATCCCCTCCTACTGCTCAATAGTATATCTCTTGTATTTAGATAATCCAACAAACCGAATGATATATAGCTGAAGTAGTGTGTGCGAATGATTAGATTTAGTTTATCCCTCGGTCTACCAGAAAAATAACAAAACGTTTTAACTATACTAGTCTCACCAACGTTGGAACGTACATTGGCAGTGATGCTAGCCTTGCGAAACAATATATCAATATGCTCAAACTATGACTTCCTTTGGTAGGTTGGCCACGACGTGGGAGTACTCGCCTCAATTTTTAATTCTGTTACGGTTTACAGAACGTTAATTCCTACGTAGCTCATCTGAAGAAAATCGAAGATAGTTCGAATGGTTTACGTTTGTTAAAATGTCTTTATATATTAACAGCCTATAGGTGGGGACACAAATGCAATCTGAACAAATGGATAAACCGAACCATTTTGTGGCGCTTTCTAAAGTTCACAAAAACCAACAAAAAACGTTTTATTCTGTTAATCATCTTCTTTTGTTACATTTTTTTGTTTCAGAATTCCGAACTGTTCAATGGATAGGATGTGAACCTATATGACATGAATGAAAGTTGGGCAGGGTGGAGTACACCTTGGAATATAGTCCCGAAATAATCAGCTACCAGTAACTCTTCTACAATACCTTCAAAATTTAAATGTATCAAAAGACACGTAAGAGTTTTAAATATGTCCCACCACTAACTAACTAAGAAGAATAGAAACCAAAACGTGACAAACTGGATCATTCAGGCTATTTACCTACCCTGTTAATCACAAAGCTTTTAACTTCAGAACAAAGATGACAGGCTGATCCTGTCCGAATGCTCAACTGAAACCTTATATGAGTAATGTTCAAGTTGCCTGATTAATTCAAAGGGAGAATAAACAGGATCGCTCCGTACAATCCAACTGATAACCCTATGATCAGAACTTCACAGTAAGATAGAAGTTACAGTCATATCGAACCAAGAGTAGATGGTTTGTATTATAGGTAGATGTTCGGGAATTTGCATTATTTCAAACTGAACACTACTCGCTTCTCCTCACAGCTGTAGCAGCTGAATAATTTTTTCAGCTAGCCTCAAATGCACGAGAGCCGGGATGTGAATTCTGATCCGAAAGAGAATATAAACTACCGATGAGGTCGAAATAAATCAAATCTCATGTCTACTGTATATTTTCGAAGTCGGCTAGTCGAAAGACTTCCCAAAACGATAAGGTTGCGATAAATTTTGAACGTTGTTTCATTTAAAGTAGTCCAAATCATCAAATTTACATTCATTATTTTGTAGTTGCTTAAACAAACAAAGGTTTACCTGCTTTTTCTGTGCATGCAGACGAAATGTGATTTGAAATCTTTGTATAAGTAGAAAATGATGTGCAGAGTAAACACTATCCATCACAGTATATTTGTGTTTTTCTACAGGTTTTATTGCACCTAATCGGTGCGGAACGTAGAACAGCACAAATGGACATTAATGTGAACACAAGGTACTATGGTCGCATCATCAATAACAGACTGCCTATAACAGAAACGTTCACGAAATCACACGAAATGAACAAAGAAATTCGTGAAAGTCAACAGACACCACTTCATCCTCGAAAACCATTTAGGACGACTAGGATGTCAGCAACCTGAAATGTGACATCTATAGACTTTAGTCCGGAAAGCATTGGACTTATCAACCTGTGGCCAAGATGTTCGTCTTTGTTGGGATCGATGAATGGCCTTCTTGGCAATCTGAAAAATCTTCCTCGATGTAAACCATACATTCAGAACAATGGTTAGGAACCAAAGCTCGTGTCAATTTTTAAGTAATATTTATATTACCAATGGACCATTTGACCAAGACATGGGAATCTCTAAACTTTTTGCGAACTAACAAGTGGCTTGCTTGATCGGCACACTGTTGCTTCTTCTGGACTCACAGCCGAGCTGAGGTGATTCAAGTGACTAAGGTAACAACTGTCAAACCCTGTATCCTTCCCCTCAACAATACTGCAGACTGACGACTTATTGATAACAGATGGACGATGTGATTTACACTCAAAAGCGAACCGCTTTTAGCAAATGTTGTGAGATTAAGAACGTCACGACAATACATTGATCTTCATAGAACCAGTGGGTGAAGAGCTTAGTGTACTAGGTCAAAACAGGAACGTCGTGGGTTGTTACATTTAGTGGACCATTCTTGACTGATAACTGGGAACACGATCTAATGCCCGCCAATAAATAAAGCACACATAGTGAGTCTGTCAACAATATATCAAGAATAACACATAGGTTTGATTCCGTGGAAGTCGGGTGACTTCATGTAACAATCAAAACACCGCACTTCCCAAATAAAATCATACTGACTGCGATATCATGATATTGGTTAACCACTGCCATAGCCCTAAATATTGAAATCACATATTTATATTCCTGAAAGATCATTCATGTTATATAAACCAGTGATTGTATGAGGCAACAATATGCAACCAAATATCGATTACACGATTGGTTATAAAGATACTTCTGGCATTTTAAGAAAAAGAGCTAAACAATTTTTGTGTTGGAATCCTGGCGGTCACGCAGTGCTGACTTTTAGTCAATAGATTGTGAGACTTATACTGTTGTAGTGAGGACGAGCGATCGTACTATACTGCTCACACCACTACTATTTGGTAGTAGAGCAAGAGCATGGATTTTGATATGGAAGTAGCCGCGGGGAAAATCTAAGAAAAAACGTTGGAGTATATCATGGCATGAAATGGTTCTCGGTACATACAGGAAGTGGGCATTGGTATCTGTGGCAGCTGTGACGTTCTGGACCTAGTATCGTACTCAGGTGAGTGTTCTGTTGGTTGTCACGTTGAAACGCACAAACTAGGTGTCGGTTTTCTGAATAAATAACCCTTGCGCCATCCGTGTTCTTGGCCCGCAACACTGTATGATAGTGCTTTGTTGTATCAGTAGCGCGAATGTGTACCATTTTTACCGAGACCTCTCTTCGAATTCTCCCAAAATTACTACAGGTTTTAAACAGAGTAGTTACTGGTAGGTAGGATGGGCTTCTCACTCAAAATAAATTGAATTTCATTCACAGATGATTCACAACTAATCTCAAATTTCCATAGACCTGTCAGTCAACCCGTTTAGACAATAAACATTGGGCTCCAGTTTTGCTCGTGGTAGGACTCGTCAGGAGTTCATATTCTTATCACGGCTGGGATCTGAACTCTTACCTCACTTCCATGAAGCAACTGTGTTGGCCACTGATCTATTGACTTCGCATTAGAGGCGATCGAATTGTCATATGCCAACTTTGAGCCAGATTTGCTTGCGCGTGATGTTCAGGTCGCTGGGCTTTGTTGACAAGAAACACATTGACTGTTCTGTTGACACCAACCGAGGACGTCACAAATATGACTTTTCTCTTAGTTAAAATTTCATAGATCCATTGCCTTGTTTAGTAATATTTCTCTTACTTGTAACTTGTCGTCGTTTTTGTGAACATCAATTATTGTTTATCGTTCTTTAATGTTAATATTGCGACGCCTTGAGTGAATGAGCTTGAGTTAGATACTATGATTTTACTCTCTTTCAATTTAGACGTGCTACTTCACAGAAAACTGTACACACTCGAATGTCACTCACTTAAGCTGGATTTATATACGTAGCAGAAGCAAACCTTCTGACCTTGAATTAAGTGGTAAGCAGGAAATATTCGCTGACACATTTTTCCAGATAACGAATCACAATCATCCGACTTGCGGGTATGATGTGAAACTGACTAAATTATTGTACGATTTTATTTGGGTCAAACAACAGATTGTTTTTCTTTCGTAAAAGCAGCAGTAAATTACTGTGACAACTAAGAGAAAGGCATTACTGGAGAAGTGAAAACCTGTCGCGAGTTCATAAGTGCCTGAAGATGTTAACACTTATCAAAACTGTGAGAGAAAATGTTTTTCATTCCTCGCTGCTTTAGAGAAATCTTAGATTAAATGAAATAACCTAAATCCCCGAACCTTCATTACTGATTCAAACCATGCTCACTTGGTTCAATGAAGACAGTAACTTCAACCTAACTGAGAAGTCCTGATCACAGGGTTATCGATTGGATTGGACAAAGTAATTCTCTTCATTCTCCTTTCGAAATGATCGGGCAAGCTGAACATTATTAATACAAGGTTGTGGTTGAGCGTTTGGATTTGATTATTCGGTCACGACTATTGTGAGGTTGCTGGCGTAGTGGCTAACACCCTAGTCTCACAAGCACGAGGGTCAGAGTGCAAACTCCGATCCGGACAAGAATATGCACTACTGATGAGCTCTAATAAGAATGAAACTCGAGTCTAGTTCTTCCTTTCGAAGTGGGATAGCCGGAAGGCTTATCTGGATGCGAAGGCTGTGATCGAGTGAAACTGCGACAGAACATCAGAAATATTGTGAAAATGCTCATGAAAAAATAAATCATTTATTTATGAGATACATTTAACGAAGATTATAATACCCGTAACATTAAAAGACATTATCCATGTAAACCCCAAATTGTTTACTCCATATTCCTGTTCTGTAACACTAACCGTGCGTGAAATTAATTAGGTGAGTAGCTTACTTGTTTTATTTACAGAGATACATGATTATATCTTTGAAAGCAATAGACTATCTGTTTATATATTTATTGATAATATTTCAATGCTGAAGTTAACATACAGAGAACAACAGAACCATTTGCAAACCTTTGCGTGCTACGTTTGATTACTTAGTCTAAATTTCATTGCTCTGCTTACATAAATCAGTAGAGCAGTTGGGTTAGTTTAGTTTTTAAAACCAAACAAAGCTGAATTGGATAGTTTGTTTTCCAACAAATTGTACACAATGTAAAATCTGGGAACAATCCTGACAGTATTTTTGAATTTTGATGGTTGATTACATCACATCAGTTAGATTGACATGGTCCGTCTACTGTGTGGTTTGTCACTGTTAGAGACTCGAGCTAATACAATTAGACTGTTGTAAGTAGCACTGGCCTGAGCTCGGGGGAGAGGGATTGAATTATTGTGTGTGCAAAAATGTAAAGATTGTGTACTCTTTTACCGTTCGTTAACGAAGTAACCTCACCATCTTTAACAAATGTCTTGATATTTAAAACATAGAAAGAAGGTCGCCTACTAAGTGAATATAAATCAACTACATTAGCTGATAATTCCATTGACACAACAGTAATTTATTCACGTCTCAACAAAATTACTATTTACGCGTTAATCTAGGCTTTTCCTGAAGTGGTGACTCTAACAAAATATGCTATTTGCCGACAAACATCATGCTTCCTGAAACCTGTTATAAAAACATATTGTATTATTATTGTACGAGTGTCGGAAATTGTTTGTGTACTGAGCGTGTCACTAGATAATATAACTTAGTGATTTGCTATAAACTGGAGATCCAGTTAGATGAAACTCCAGAGATGAGTCTTGGCTATGAGTAGGTTTTCTACGTAGGCGTGTTGACCATAATCTATCTGGTAGTTCGAAATTGTTATCAAGATACGTAGCTGCCACTAAGTCATCAACTCCACTGTATGATAAACACTTATTCTAACTAAACAGTTTCTATTTATGTAACCGGCTCGTAAAGCAATGTAATGAGTTATCGTAATAGAAGTGAGAATTTTGAGAAGTGGGTCATCGAGCTGAAAGCGTTCTACAAAAAATCACATTCTCAGCTGTATTGCTTATAGTAAAGTCCCCAGTATTATATGAAGAGTTTCAATCAGCTTCTTACTGTTAGCTACACTGTGTTTGAGTGCATCACCTAAGCGTAAGGTCTATCTTTAAAGTCTCCAGCGGCAATACTCACTGGTCAATGGTGGTGGTAGCTTTGTCTGCCGTGTTATCGTTTATCGACCTTCTTTATGTCAAGGCGTTTCAGTTTGGACCAGTATCTGAACTCCGGAAATTGCGGGTAAATGTGGCGAATACTCATACACCACCCTGTAGTCAGGCGTGAGCGTCTGCTTCATAAACTTTGAGGGAAGCATTCAAATCCACATAAAGTAAGCAAACCTCACAAAAGACGATTGTTTTTAAGGGTGGACCCCGACCTCATACTTCCTGTTTACGTGTACCACGTAACCTAGTGACCTTAGTAAAGATACTAGGACCATAGAACATAGCTCAGTGCGAATCTTTGGCCACTCAAAAATGAGTTTGTGTCTTTATGCCATAAGAAAATTTCAAAAGGAGAATGTTCTAGCGGTAGAGTAATAATTAATGTCGAGTAGTAATTGATGTTAGTTTATTGTGTAAACCGGACATGATTCACGATCGGCCGTAGCTGTCGGATTCCAGAAGAAGTTCCATTCAGTCCGTTTCGATAAGAAACACTGGACTTGAGTTTCGTTCTCATTACAGCTCGTCAGTAGTGCATATCCTTGGCACTGCCAGGAATAGAACTCCGGCCACGCTGTTCATGAGGCAACCGTGTTGAACGCTGCGCGACCAACCTCACATTAGGCACGACTGAATTATCATATGTAAACACTCAACCACTTTCGCTTGCGAATAATTATCAGATTGCCCGATCGTCTCGAAATGGAGACACAGTAACCGTCCTGTTAACTCCAATCGATAACCTCGCGATTAGGACTTCCTAGACAGGTGGAAATCTTCGATCTCATTAAACCTGCTAGGCGACATTTGAGATTACTGATGGGTAGTCGGGGATTTGGTTAAATTCAAGTTGAACATCACCCACAATTGATCGCAGCTTTCGCATTCCCAAAGAGTTTTCAGTTGGCCCCTTTCGAAAAAAGCACTAGGCTCGGGTTTCGCTCTCATTAAAACTCGTCAGTAGCGCATATCCTTGCCACTACCGGGACTAGAATTCTGACCGCACCTTCATCAGAATACACGTTGGACATCGTGTCATTGACTTCACATTAGCCGCGACTGAATCATCACGTGTGTACGCTCAGCCCCATTCGCTCGTGAGTACTGCTGGGACCGCCTGATCGCCTTGAAAATAGACATAGTAACTGTCCCGTTATCTCCAATTAATAACTCCATGGTTAAAACCTCCATGCAAACTGAACTTACAAAGTTTTTTAACTTGTTCAGCGATATTTTGATTTCCGATTAGTTGCAGAGGACCTTGGTTTCTTACATGAATCAAATCCCATTCAGAAATGATTAAGTTGCTGCCTTTCCCTAAACCTTTCAATCAATCCCTTTCGATAAAATGCACTAGACCCGGGTTAGTGACGAGCTGCATCAGGAGTGAAACTCGAGTTTAGTGCTTTCTTTCCGAAGGGCTGACTGAAGTATTTTCGAGAGTGGAACAGCTGCCATATTTCGTGAGTGATGTACAATTTATCTGATATAATTATATAACTGTACATTTTCTTCGGATCCCGACGACATCAAGCCTTCTCCTGTACGTAATTCTGCTACGCTGGCTTTTTACGTGAGGGACTGACCTAAATTGAAGGTCACTTATTTCTTAGTTGGAAGGTGCTGCCCATTGAGGAAAGGCGTTAATTTTGTTAGCTCCACCTTAAGTTTGTTAACTCTGTTTATGATTCAATCATTACCGCTTTCACAAGACGATCGATGCACTATTAATCCACAGTAACTATTTGATGTTTATAACTTTGGATTCTTTAAATTTCTGTTTAACTTTCTTCGAATACGTACTCCTAAGTATATCTTGAAGTTCCATAACCGTCTGGTTTACTTGAAACCTGTAAAAAATTATAACATAAACCATAGGAGAACGATGTTACAACTCGCTTTTCCTGAGCACGGACTTAGTGTAGTTGTTATAGGTTCAAAATCTCCCTAAGCGCTGTTCTAACGAGATTATAACTGAGTCCATTCCCGCAATAATGTGATCAGGTCAATTGTGAAGTAAATGTTGTGCTACCCAACGTGACTGCTCAAAAAGTAAGCAGGCAGGGGTTGAATTTCTAATTGGATAATATATATACACACTACTGATTGATTATGATAGACAAGAAAATCAACGTCACCGCAATTTTAAGAAACGTGTCATCATAACAGTCTATGTGAGTTTACATTAATCTCAGAAAGATACTCATAAAAATTAATTATCCTCTTTGTCTGCATAGTCAAGTAAATGTTCCAAGAACGCAACATTCCGAATATTAGGCTTCAGTGTATGCCTTACTTTCCGAGTACACTTGTAAATTTGATATCCTCCTAGAGTGAACTGTTATGACGGCCGTCCTGGAGACCCACTTTGTTTTGTTGCAAACCACTTCGACGTAGCCATGTCGCCTGAACTGTGCCATTTATGCATGTGCGCATGAAACCGGCCAATTAAATTGCTGTGCCACCTGAACACCAATCAAGAAAGGCAAACATGTTAGCCTATCAGCTTCAAGTGCTAACTTCTCAGCTGTTCAGTGTCGCTGCGACCAATTCTGTAAAACGGCAAAGAAACGATTGACAATAGTTATCGTTTGCTCTGATATGTGAACTCAGTACCACAATTGCAATAGTAGTTTTGCAGGAAAACTTAATAAACGCTTTGATCAAGACATCACAGTAGACCCAACCTTCGATCACAAGCCAGGCGTACAGCCTCAAAATCTTCGGTAAGTTATATACATCCCACCTTTTGAATTATGGCCACCTACGTTGACTAACTTCTAAAAATTTATGTACAGTTTTCTATTGTTAGTTATTTGTTCCAACACTGATATGTCACTACTGTTAGAACGCTGAATCAGTCGTACATTTTTAAGATATCAAACGTAAACAGTACATCCGGAGTTGTTTCAAATTACAGTAACTTATTAACGTGTTCAGCTATGGCATAAAACTCGGTAGTTATTACGACAGACAGAAGTCAAGTCAGAGGCACAGACCTGTCTTTCAATACTTATTAATGGCCGTACAGTCTCAGTTAACCACACAGAGGTATCCGTGATTTTCGCCTTTTACTATGTGCTTTGAGCCAATGGACATCAAAGGAGGTGATATCAACCCCTGAAATCATTAAGGAAATAAGGATGACGATCAATAATTGCTCCGAAGAAGGGTAAAAGAATGGTCTGAACAAAGTTGCTTTAGTTTTCTCGCAAATGTCTACCAGCATGACTGCACCCAGATCAACCGTAGCAAGCCTTTGAACAGAAACTTGCCAGGTAGCACATACACTTTTAGCTTTGTCGAATTCAATGTTCAGATACTATGTCTAAAGTGAGGAAACAAGGAAATCCCAGTAAGGAATCTTAGGAGGTGGTGAGCTGAGAAGAGTTTGATACACACTTCCTAATACAACCGTACGTACCGATCCTCCGATTGCAGGGTTTTTAAAGCTACCTGTCGGCAGTGAAAGCTTTCAAACTTTTTCATCAGTCTTAGTGTATATAAAACTGTGCTTACGATTGACAAACAGACTAATTGAGTGAAAATGCAGCTATATCTGGAGCATGCCTAAACTGTTACGTTGAAACTTTCGAAGAAAAAGACCCAATTAAATACGTTTAATTATAAGACCTAGCACGGGGCTAGTTGCGGGAATGCAACTGGCTGTGCCACACTCTTATTCTGACCACCGTTAACCAGTGACTTATATCATTGTATTTCCCACGGCGTGGTTTATGACAACTCCCAATGTTACAATAACCAGGTTTTTGATCTGTTGTACTTTTGTGTGTAATTTTATTATGTGTCTTTTTTATTGTTCCCAGTAATACATGAACAGCTAACATCAAGCAGATAGATCTCACATGAATGGAAATTATTCTTAGTTAACCTAAAGCAAAAGGCCATTAACGAAGATGTCTGTTTGTAACTTGTCAGTAACTTGAAAATAATTCTCAGTTTATCTTGCAAAGTGATTAATAGAATCTTTTTTAGGTTGTTTGCAAGTACTGAATAATTTGGATAAAAGAGATATCTAATAAAGCGTTGTTTTGTCTTGTTGCACACATCGCACTTCTACTCAGCAGTGAAGGCTTTATTTCTACAGGTAAAATTCTTATGAGTGTTGACTAAATCAGCGTACAGTGTGTTAGCTGTTCTCAAATACAGCTCCTTCTGCGCTCAAAAATATTCAACGTAACACAGAACAGCGTAAACATTCGAAAACTTGCACTGGGTATGCAAGATGTAGAAAGCTATACGCTCTACCTCTGTGTGTTGTATACGGCAGACTGGTATACAAAAGTGTTCGAGAGTTTAGACATAAATGTTGGCAGACTTTTGGATTAGCGCTTCTTTTGTAAAAAATGATAGGTTTATCCGCATTGAACAACCACGTAATTTATTTGAGCCAAGTACTATCAGACGTTCATGAATAGCTGTTCGTACAAACCACAGTACACAATTAATGGAGTGGTAACCGACTGACTGTCACAAAACGTGTTGTCATGCAGTTTAGGTTAAGTGCATTCAACTTTTACATCCACTCCATGGTATTATTTTATCGCTGGTTATCGTTATACACCATAATGTTTGTACCTGAGTTCTGGGGCATGTAAACGAGGTTGTTTAATTACAAAGTGTATACAAGTTGTTGACTAATTATTTATTACTTCGAAGTGTGACTGCAAGATTAAACCGTTTGAAAAAAAATTAAAATAACCACTCAACTTTTCCAGTGAATGAACCTGCATTACCCATAACCTATTTCTACTATCCTCACAAGTCAGCCATCATGCGGTTTGTTCTTGCCAGTTACTAATCAAAATGTGTGCACGTTGGAAATGAAACCAAACCGATTTGCCTTCCCCCGATCATTGGCAGTTCGCGGTCGGCCACGAGAAATAGATTGCTGTCATATTTGAATAGGCGCTGGTTTGTGTTCGTAAGCCTAGCCGAAATACATTTGACAGTTGACACAACCAAATCATCGCACGTTCTGATCATATTCCACAATTTCGGTTGCCACTAGGCATAACAATGACTGCCGCCTGCTGGTTGCAGCTATTCACAATTTTGTGACAGTCGGTTGATGGCTTACAGTGTTCACTCTGTAATGTCGAAGCTTTCAAACAACTGCGACCGGGTTTCACCTATCCAGCTGTTTATTCACACAGACGTGGAAACATCCGAGTTACAAAGCGTACACACCTGTTCGATCTCAATTCTGTCCATCAAGGTTTGTGACTGGCACAGATGTGCCAAGTGACCAAGTGTTTCTTCTCCTCACCGACTCCTGTATGTCACTTGTACATAAGCTGATACATGAAGAACTACCGAGTTTTCTGTTGTTTCGTGTCTATAAAGGAATACCAAACATCTGCAATGTTTTGCAACTGAAGAAAAAAAGATGCATCTGTTTTTAGTCCAGCTCATCAAAGACTATTCTACTGGTTAGTTTTACGTCTGGTGCATAATAAAACAGTCTAAAGAGCCTTATAATAATAATGAGAGATGCACTATTCATATATAACATGAAAGTCAATTTTCGTTGTGTTCGCCAATTGCTTGCCGACTTTTCCACAAAACCATTATATCTTTAGAAGAAGGAGTTAGAGATACATATCTGACCACTTGCAATTATGCCGGTGAAATAAGCCTCGCCATACAGACATACACTTGCACGCATTTAACAACTAATTATTAAAATCCCGGGTTTAGCTCGAACATCTCAAGGCGTTTATTCTCATATAGTAACACAGGGTTGCGTACAGTTGAACTGCTCAAACTTAGTTGGTACCTCAATCAACCACATTTCAAGTCTCAGACAGTACGACTGATAATTCAGTTCCAGTATTAAGCGACTAACATAATCAAAATAAATGGCACACTATTTGACTAGATTGAAATCATAATTAAAATTACTACATGAGGAGAAATGTTTGCTTAACAGTTAGATAGTGAGCTTTTAAACTAGGTTGCTCCCCCTTGTTTTAATAATTACGGTAAACTGCTTATTACGAAAATAGTGATGCGCAGTTTACAAATCAACCCATGAAATAGCATGTTGTGCAAAGTTGATGATACGAAGGACATGCTGTAAATAGTTTTAATCTGCATTGGTTTTACATATAGCTAGTTGCATTCGTTTCATCAGCCAATACAGTTCAGTTAGGCTTGTCCGAAATTAACCGCATACCCAATCAATTCGGTGACATTTGCAGGTTGAACCGCACTAACAATCACTAACCCCTAAACCCAGCATAAACCATGTCAGATTATCTAATGTCACGTCTGTCGTGTCACCAGTGCGTTGCCTTTGGTCACATTTTGTTTATAACTTGAGTTAAAGAACACGGATACAATGGGATATATAGACATTTATGACGAGCATGCATCAACAAGTAGGCGCTTATCACCAATCATTCCTTGAAGCAGCACACCAATATGTCCATACTTAAGGCTTCCATAGCCCGGTGATATATATGTGTACATTCTGCGACACATTTCGAGTTACATAGGTTTATTATACGATACTCTGTATATATCAAATAGAATATTGCCGTCAGTGGTTGTGGCATACTTTGAGCCTATTTCCCACATAAAATGGAGCACAGAAATCAACGTAAAATTAATTGAGTGAGATTGGTGTTCAAACTGCAGTGACCATGAATAGTTGGTCTAGTTTCTGCTAACGATCATAGTATCACGGGAACTATACCAACCGTTGGTTAGATAAAATGATATACTGTAGACTTCCCAGTTTTAATATTGTTGTAGTGTACAGTGTACAGGTTAGCTGAAGTATTTCACACAACTTGAGCAACAGCATTAGCAATTAAAATGAAACATCTAAAAAACAAGGAATCACGTGACTGACCAAATTAACAATGAACAATCACATTGCGAACCATGTCTCATGTTAAATCAAGAGTACATTTGGTACCTGGAGAAACAAAGTTACGAATTTCAGCGAAACTATATCTTAAGCAGCATTAAAAATATCGATCCAATGCACGTAAAATTTGTTAATTAATAAAACATGCTGGCTAGTATATTGATTAAACCACAAGACAGTTTTGTTAGCAAAAAAATTGAATTGTACAATAAGTTGACACACGCTATAGCTGCTTTTATGGTTTCAAGTTTAATTCCCCATAATTCAGTTAACTCGTTTGGTATGACCATGCTCGAGTAATTTCGTTTGATTTGTCGCTGGTCTATCTCAATTCATTCCAGATAATTCAAAGAGTGTAAACTTATCGCCACAAAGTTAAAACGGAGGAAATCAAAAACTCTCGCCAGTTTAAATAAAATTGTAAACAGCTGACTCCACGTGACTGTGTGCTGCCTGAGAATGACACACTTTGTAAATATATCAAATTTCTTATTTCAAATACACTTTATCGTCACACTTCAACCTACGAGAAGCTATGAGTGTACAAATGGTGAGCGACGTTTGGTGAGAGGGAAGCTTTCGCTAGTACACTACTGAAAAAGAGGAATATTTCATTACATCTACGATAGGTTTGAGCGGTTGTGTTAATTTGTACAAACTCAGGTGGATATAATACGCCTCTGACAGTCTGGTCTCTTTTTCTCTCCCCTCCTTTGTGGTAGTAGCCAGTCGTTAACACTGATTCGATTTACAGTGGTTTTCTGACCCACATCAGTGTCCAGCCTTTGTGTACGTCCGCAGTTTGATTTTCAATTCCGATTAGACTCGGTCTCATTCGACCTGTATGTGTGTTGAGCCTGGCGCCAGACATAAAAAGACGCTCACCATCATCATCGTTGCTACTATCTTTGTCATCAGCTCACTGGCTATATGTGTGGTCCTGTCAGATAAATGGAAGCAAAAAGAAACCGAATGAGGGTATAGGAAAAGATAATTAATTTGCTAAATTCACCAGGTGTTTCAGTTTCCACTATTAAAGGTTGATAGGTTTTATTTGGCTTGAGAATACCCGGTCAATTTTACTTAAAGCCGGTCTTACAAATTGGCTCTTGTGATTGCTTATTAGTCAACAAAGAAGCAATAAAAGATGGCTTATAATGCCATACTTTGTTCAAACTGTCTGTGAAAGCTTCACTCAACTAAAATGAGATTAATAGATTGCGTTTGCACCCCTTTAAGTTGAACATCCTCGACGTTTCATCGTTGTGTCAACCCTTGGTAACTAGTTGTATTATATGTGCTTTTTTTGTGCTTTGTTGAATCCGTTAATATGAGCACTGTTTACCAGTAAATGATATGTCAAGATGAAAAAATGCTGATTCGCAGAGGTCTAGTGGAAATTCGCTAAATTCGTTTAGAACAGACTCGAATCACGAGTAATAATGTTGAACTCTTAATTGTCAGCCGATTGACTATTGATGACAAGACAGTCAGAGTCTAGTCCTTCGAAATGAAACGCATCACTCATAGCTACCTTCTGGGTACAATCTGGAAGTATCACTGAAATTGTAACGGAACACACAGATGATATGTTGAAAACAGTCTACATATCAATTGAAATGGTTTATTGCAGTTACCACAAAAATGCTACTGCTTGCCACCTGCTCCCAGTGGAACAACCACAATTAACTTTGAAAATATTCTTGTAGTTTTTCATCAACAACTTCAACTTACTGGATGACTTTCGCCTACTGGATGCAACAAATCGAAGATTGTATTAATGACTGTCAAAGAATGTCTGCTTGTGTGTACTACTTCAAATGTTGCCGTATTTTAGGCTCGTTTTAATAGGCTAATTCGTGTTTTCTCATTTGTTTGACTCTGTATTGAATTTGGCCACTATCGGTTACTAAAGGAGAGATGTGCTATATCACATGTTTACCTGCTTACAGTTTCACATCGTATTTCATCACGAACTATCTCGCTTGTCTACATCCCGTTTGTTGCATGTGTGGTTACCTTGGATATCTTTGTAAATAACAATGTCACACTAGTTTGTTTGAAACCATATACAGATAGGAAAATGCTCAATCGACCATGGAAACTGCACGGCACAATTTTGGCTTTAATACAATATTGAACATCACTTAATCTGAACACAGATTTTTATTCAGATGGATTTTCTGAGCAGGCGGTTTTACAGATAAACCACCAGACTAAAGTTCTGCCCGTGATAAAACTGATCATTAAAACATATGCTTGCTACAACCAGGATTTAAAATCTGGACAAGGTTTTCCTATAGAAAACTTGTTGGAAACAAATCCACAGACCTTAAACCAAATCTGATCGATTTAGAACATTCAAACATCCGACCGTATTCATTTAGCCTAAAAACGAGCCGATTTCTGCATCACTAAAACAAAATAATGATCAGACAAACAGTAAAATGTGAATACACTTCAAGCACTCACCAATCATAAAGGTGTGATTGGTTCGCAGCTGAAAATAACATTTCTTATGATGGAACATACAAATCTACATTGTTCATAATCAATGCTCATAGTGAACCTCGTGGGGGGAAAAAGCTGACACATGATTACTGTTTCTTGTTTAAGACTGACCTTCAGAAGCTGCTCAATATAGTCTCAAAATAGTACATAATTTGTGGGTGTTGAATGTAAACGTACAGAGTGATGCAATAATGGCGGTGACAGATAAACGCTTTGTAACGGACGAGGTAGCGTTTTGCTTTCGATATCTCTCACTCGTTACCGATTATGCCAATGTAATTCTCAATCAGTTGACCCTGGTTTCAAGAGTTCCTTATTTTTTGCCAATATAATTGTTTCTGCATAGGCAACAAAGTCACCAAGCGTAATTCGCTCGATGAAACATAAATGTTCATTCTTAGCAAATAACACTAACGATCTAATATTTGAAGAGAGGAAAGCAAGCTCGAAGCAGTTTTCACTAAGATTCATTCTTCTGACAACGTGAACAAAGCAGTATAAAGCGGGTCTACTAATGTATAGTTAAATTCAATTTCTTATAATTCAGGTCATAACACTAAGGTGCTTTGTGCACCTGGAGAGGTAACATTTCAGCTTTCTCACATAAGTGTAATTTTAGGTATTTACATAAGTATAAACATGTCACAAAATAAATATTATAATCGTGGAACTAAAGAACAGAATACACGGTACCACTTGTAAAAAAATTACTAATTTAGTTCTCAGGTTGATTCAACGATAACAAGTTAGAGTTTTTTGTGTAAACTGAATAAATCCTAAAATACTGATAGCACAATAGTGATAATGGAGATGACAACTAAAAATCCTACTGCTCCGCATTTCAGTTGTTTCATTACGCGTTAACCTAACGATCTTAAACGCCACGCAGTTTTGGTTTGCTTTTCGTGCGAAATAGATCATAGTACTCCTGAAATGCTTGAAGCCTTGAGTAGTTCAGTTTTATCGCTGGCTAAAAATATATAAGACAAAACAGTGACGTTTTTTCGACAACATTCGTATTATATTTGGCGTCTAGTTTCTCCAACATTGAATGCTGATTATGGTTGTTGCATCTGCATTCGGAGTTCAACATTCTTTCAGTGTCAAACCATAATAGACCCATTATATCACCTAGAATTTGTTATGCTTTATTGCCTGGAAACTTGTGAACAAGGTCATTAAGTAATCCGTACTCCTTATGATATAATGCATATGTCATTAATACTTACCGTTGGGTTACCGGTGAGAGTTCAACTAACTGCCAAACTAAATCTCGTTGTGTTTTCACAGATGAACTAGTTTCCCCTACAATTCAATCAGTCATTCTGAACATGCACAAACATTAGGTTTATTAATACGGGTCTCTGTTTAGCAGTTTCGTTATTTTATATTTCTTTTAAAATGTTATTTTCAAAACGTTCACTTCTAGTTTAAGGGTCGGTTTTAATATACCATGCTTTGGACATATAGAATAGTTTTCAGCAAAACGTAAGTACTCCAATAAATGTGGTGTTAGTTTACCGGCCATAAAAGTTGACCTGGCTTGTAATTATATTTATTTTCATCCAGTCAAAGAAATAAATGCAACAGTCAATCCACAAAATACTTCCATCCTTTAATCTGAGAAAGTTCGCGTGAACCGCACTTGAGATTTTGTCTGTCGTTTATACAGTTTACAAAATGTTTAACTGTTGTGAAAAGAAATAACAATTTCAAACTGTTAGGGGACACGCAACATACAATGTGAACATTTTACTTGTTCAAACCATCTTGTGATAACAACAAGCGATCATCTCATAAATTGTAAGTTGTATAAGAGAAAAGTGGATAAAAAAGACTGTATAATTATGTAAGAGTATGTGACATACAGCTTCAAAGTCATGGCATCTTAACAGATTTCATCAGCATCCTCTGCCAACAATGAACTGGCAATTTACACGTGACTAAGATAAGATCGGTGTAAGTCAACACTTTGTTGTAGTTGTTCCGTAATACGAAGATGAACAAAATGATTGATTCAACTGTGATTTGTTTTGCTATGGAAGATGATGCTAATATACACGTACTGGCAGCTACGGGCGGGTAGGTAGATGTTATGACAAGCAGAGTTTTCCAAAAAAGCATCAGTGGAGAGTTGTAGACTTATGTTTTTGTCACAAAATGACGAGAGTCGAGTCATATTTTGCATTCTGTAACCTTTTTCAGTGATGCAGTTGATGAAGGTCTGCTTCCGCAAAATTACTTAGGGTAAACTTCTGAATCCTGTTCGTAATGACGTTTCGTAAATTTGTTTGGACGTCTAACCCTAAGTATTGCGTCTAAAGAATCCTTTCTTTAGGTTTCATACAGTCAGTTTTGCATAAGTTCTCACTGTAAGAACGTCTTCGTACCAAAGTGTTTTTCGATTATGTCAGTACAACTGAAAGTTGTAGGTATTGTTTGTTTCCTGCAGATAGAAAACAGTAATGTAAACTGATCATACATTTCTGACCTTCGGCAGGTCGGTTACTTAAGCATGCACAGAGTAATCTGTGTTTTCTCCATAAGTGAAAAGAGAATCACGATATTTGGAATTAACACTGATTAAATGACCTAAGTCAGCCAGCAAGTAATTCTCATGGAACTGACGGTTATAAATCGAGAAGGCACGAGAAATTGAAGTAGTCACCCGCCCTCACTTCGAGAGAAATATGTATTAGTGTAGGGTTCACCAACTTGTTGCGTTGCCAGGAGCTAAACCTATAGGGCTGTAAGTTACACATCACCAACTGATAACAACGAACGGACCATTTACGTTTCAAATTTTTTCACATTCTCTTTTCTTGAACGGTACTACGAATTATTGTCATCTTTTCAAAATACCATCTATTAACTTGATTACTGCCTTTAACTGTTTCTAAGATTTAATGTCTTGCTCAATTTTGCATAGATTATTTGCTTGTCTACTTAATGCAGAGCCATTTGTTTCACATCCAGTGGGGAAAGACAAGACTCAACTTTTCTGAAAATTCATATCATTAACGTTAATTGGGAAAGTCAACATCACCAACATTCTGTTCCAAGAAGGATGTTCAGATGTGGTAATAACTCAACTCTCCTAGAAAGTTAGATTGTGCACTGTCTGTAGTATGCCCTTATTTTGCCACTGTGATTACAGCTGAATCAGAAAAGACCACTATAAGAAATCTTTCTACTGAATTTTCAAGCTATTCAACACAAAAGAGGACGATTTGGAATTGTTACCAATCTGGAAGTGCGATTTCTTTCAAATGGAACGTTATGCTGTTCAGACAGCCCATAAAAATGACTAGTCAAAAACTTATCACACAGTGTAACTACGCCAAAAACAGTTAGTGACCAGACCTGCCATTTTACAAGTGAAGATGTTGTTAGTAAACACTCAGTAAAACTTAGACTATTGTGATACTCATTAGTAATGAGTACTTGTCAACACTACTCTAGCATCACAGTTTATGCCAGCTGTCAATAGCCTTCTCAGCTATCCTGTTTCGAAAAATGGTGTAAGATTCGAGTTTTGCTGCCAGTAGAATCCATTATGTAATGTGCTGCTGTCATAATCCTTATCTGAACGCCGATGCAGAACCCGATGTTAGAAACATGTCATACACCACACTCAACAACATCCAACCAGTTCATCCTAGTGAAAACACTTCAGCTAGTTAAGTTAAGTTTGCTCTTCTTGAAACTATTTTAACTTCCAGCCTTGAGAGAGTTACTAATAATTCTGTTGGGTCCAGATGATTATTTACAGTAAGGTATTGCCGTATACTTGACGTATATTGGGGGAACAGGTAGAAGTGGTCTGATCCATAAAAGTCATTAGACTGATTCTGACTGATTAGTAACTAACTAGTGTCACATTATGACGCAGAATAATCTTTTAAACCGATTGAAGTAATATCTCTACACTTATGTTTTGTTCTATCATTATACTTGTCCTAACCCACTATTCCGGTTGTATTACTGAGCTCCTCCGAATAAATACAGACACAACCAACTCTTAAATGTCATGTCAGTGTTTTATCACCTCCTCACTTGACCGGACTTCAGGCTGAATAAAACTGGTTGTGAACTGATCAGGTCTGAATAGAGTGCTGACAGTTATATGTGGTTGACTCATCCAACCAAGAAATAAACGGGCCATCCACGACAGTCCACTTCGACGAAACGGGCGGCGTTTGCTCAAGTTTTACTTGAAATAAAACCACAACCACAGGCAACAAGAGGAAATTAAAATGATAGAGGGATGATTTTTAATTTCCTGTTTGCTGTCAAGAGGTATCATGAACTAACAATCCTTAATGATCATTCAAATGTAATTGAACCCGGAAGGTAGACAAAAATTAGGCATATGTACTTAAGTGTTATGCTCTTAAGATTCGACTGACTACCTCATATGACAAAGGTTTGCTGAACTTCAGATTAAATTAACACAGACATGTCCGTTCTGGAAATGAACATCGTCAGAGTGTTTTCGTTGTATCTCGATATGAATCAGCTTAATGTGGAATGGTGGTTAGCAATACGAAATTTTTTAGTAAAACGAGCATATTATGTGCAAATGTGTAGCGATTAAGAGGGTATTTTATAGGCAAAAATAGGACATGACATGCTTTTTTTATGTACGAAACAAAACAAAAACTACTGGACAGCATTGGCCTGGTTGTTCTGAAACATAACTGAGTGAGATTCTTTTGGAGTTCTGTTAACAGTTGTTCTGTTCTTGCCTGACTAACCTGTATTAAGCGATCCGAAGTCATTTTTGACTAGCTAGAGAAATGCATAACCATAAAAAGTACTTGGAGTACGGGTCTGTAGCTCTGCTAAATGCGGAAGGAGTTATTTCATATTATCCTTGCCTAAAACTGATCGCCACTGAATCAAAACATCTTAATTGCCCGACGAGGGATGGTTTAGACAAGATCACGCACTAGAAAACTTTTCACTCAGGTCTGGAGAACCGGTATGACAGCTGTGGGCAAATACATAATGTTTGCTGAAAACGAAACTAAATCCTACTTGATGCTGGATTGAAAGTAGTGAGTAGAAGGTCCGCACTAGTAGCGCCAAGCTAATCGTTCATGACGACATTACGTTGCTACGTAACAATAGCGTATGTACCTTCTTTGCACGGCTTACTGGGCAATATGAACCACAGACATATAGTTGAGACTGCAATTCATCTGGCAGCATGATAAACCACAATTTGTTCAATGTGTTGTTTCAATTTATTTGTTGCCATCTCACTTAGTTTGTTATAACGCAACTCTTTGGTAACTTATCAATGTCTTTCAATGCATGCCTTTGAGCAAGTGCTCAGCAGATGATTTCGGAAATGCGCTGAATTTAAACACACAAACGGAAATTCTAACCAGAGGCCGTTGTGTCATACAAGTCCGTTAGTCCATCTTCATCCGCTTCGTAAATATCGTATAAAATACTAACAATTACGCAGCCCAATATAGACATTCGCCTATAATTTATTCAATCATATACGGCATGCATCAGACTAGTAATGTTGACATCTTTTTATAGCCTTCTAAAACTCTCTCAAAACCCATGCTTCTTGATAACTGCAGTTTTTATCCATTTATATTAGACACGAATAAATTAACAAAGATTCAAACTTTATAAACCTTGATGTGTGCGTATATAACGATGTATTTACTGAAAATCAATACTATTTCTAACGATTTCCCTGCGAACTGGGATGTATCTCGCGTAGCATTCGCAAATTTGCCCAAAACCTTCCAGACGAAAGATGTCTTCATGCATTTGCAACCAATGTGTCCAACTTTTATCTGTTTCAGCGTCAAAAGGTGAAAGCTTTCAATTCTAATGTCTTATTGTCTTTTGAAGCAATTAGAAGTTACAAGGAACAGAACCAGCCTAACAAATCGAATGGGCCATTGTTTGTGATATATATTAATGATTGGTGGCCTTTGACACTCGAATGGTGTAAGGTGGAACCTAGACGAAAAGAAAGATAAACGCGTTGTCATCATTCCCTCATTTTATATTAGATAGACTGAAGTGAGCAATTTTACAAGCAAGTTGTAATACTTTACTTTGTAACTCGCACAATCGTCAATGTAAACCAACACCAACTATTTCTGTTGTATCTATAATACATAATCGTTTAACGACACATTCTCGGCATCGTAGGAAATGATGAACTTGATTTTACTGATAATGGCCTGATGTCTGAAATCTTCGAGCTGAGGAGAACCAATTGCTTGCTTTCAGTTTTGTTTCAGTTATAAAGGTGAATACACGTCTTATCATTTGTGACTAACCACCACTTAAACGGTCAGTGCACTAAGGCGAGATGTTTCTTTGAGTATTGGAATCGGTAGCAACATTCAACTTACATTCACCCTGAACATGATCAATTGTACACGAATTACTCGACCCATAATTGTCAAATCTGTGTACAGTATTGCTTCCAAGTGTTCGATGGTTTTCTTGACGGTCATCACTATAAGCTGCATTATGAATGGCTCGTTTTTGATAGATCTCTTTTCTTGTCGAACTTTTGTAACCTGGCATTTATGTGTAGACTGTAAAAAACCGGAGTTCTTTTGATTACATAATATACGTGGGCTGATAACCTATATTGCAATCTCATTGAACATTGAAATTTCAATGATAGTTTGATCTTTCGGTTTTGTATTCTTTTCAGTTATGATATGAAGTGATCATAAGTCAAAGGTTTGAAAAAATGGTATCGCACCCAGTGTCACCTGGATTGTTTTCAGGTTCAGAATTGTTGAGAAAACTCTCATCTAGCACTTCACACAACATGCCTTGTAATGAATGTGTGTGTCCTGCTCACAACTGTCTGGAAGTTAGATTACCTGGAAATACACATCCATTACTCCAGATAGATCAGTAAAGTTGATATGTTCTCACAACTAAGGTGGGATTTCCAACAACCCTGTTACATCAATTTTCGAAGAGTAACTCACAGCATTTGGATATTTATGCCTTTGGTTTAGAGACTGGCCGTCATTTAAATTTCATATGCGCTTTCTGATTAAGTTGTTCCACTTTGTGGAGAAACTTGTTGGCAGGTTTAATCAATCACAGACACACAGGCAAACCGTTTTTCCACACATGAAACAAATGAAGGATTGTAGAAGTTTTTTCACTGTCGCTAGGTAACGAACAACGTTCTGGTTTGGCGTCCTAACCCCACGGTCGGAATTGACGCTTTGGCGCATGTGATCGACTATAAACACTTAGTCATCCAGTGCCGTACTACGCATTTCTTTCTATGACTGTGAGGGATGAACTACCGCAAACATTTTGTGAAGGACATGCGTCCAACCGATTAGCCGACCAATTTACAATGCTGTTCACGATGAAACTCAAACTTTTCTTGATCCTTTCAAAAGCTGAGTACAATATTTTCAACGCAATTTATTGGATTTGGAGTGATAAGCTAGTAGTGGTATATTGCACGACCTTTGTTTGAAATGATTTCGCTGCATCTTATCAACTACATACTGCAGAAATGAAAATTACAAAATAGGCATAAAATTGTCACATACGGAGAGTGTTCTGTCCAAGTGTGGGGAAAAGAAGAAATTCACTAACACTACCAAGTTAGTGCCAATTTAATAAACAGTCCCTTTTGCACACACAATGGCGGCTTCAATAGTTTAATAGCAATTGCCTCGGCAAAATGAAGTGTTTATTTCGGTGCGTGAAAATGACGATTTATTGGAGCTTTGGGATATTAATTGTGCTTAACGCAACCGCCACTCATTGTTTTATAGTATACAAGTCTTGCTACCTTCTTGGGCGTTCCGTTGCTACATAGGTTTTCCATCATAATAAAATGAGCTGGTTCCAGATGAACAGCACCATTGCCTTATGAATTGTTCCATTTAGTAGGTGAGTTTATGTTACTGTAGCAAACAGAACGGACGTGCGTACTGAGGGCCACCTTCAGTGATATCCATTGACGTATATTGGCAAATAACAGTAATCGTGCACACATTTGGGTTCTTCAGAAAAATCCTCTGTGTCCACCGCGGTCATCAGTAGTGATATAAATGTAATTTTAAAAAATCAGTGTAAGTAGAATAATGTGATCGAAAAAAAATCAGTGTATTTTTTGCGTCAACCGGTGTAGCTGACTGATGGAAGAATTTGTCAGTAGAAGGGTACAAACATTGATGTGAACTGGCTGACAATCACAACTTCGCCAGGATGTTGCCACTTATATCTAATCTTTCATGAACGAAATCTGTTTACTTTCGCGTTAAGCGAACGATTACACATATTCCTTGGGCATTTCATTATTAAGCTCCAGGACTTTTGTATTTGGTCAGCGACGCTCTAGTGATGCTCTAGTGGTGAGTATAGTCAACTTCATTTCATCACTTTGACTATGGTCACTTAAACATGCCATGTTTCTTGATTAGGAGCTTCTCATTCATTTAGACCTCTTCAATATAGGATGTTTCTTTCCGTAATGCCTTTGTATATAATTCAATTTATACGGATAGCCTGCAAAGCGTATCAACTTCATTTTTAGAGTTCAGTGTCTTACGGAAACCTAATAGGGTTCACGCCACATTGTGCGATCATTTTCGATAAGAACGCTAATGTACACCTTCTAAAGAACAGTGTGTGTACATGCGTTAGTACAATTGGGGTTACGGCTAATGGGTAACTAACATACTGGGCTAGTTTATTGGTGCTACATTTACCAAATCTCCGAAACTTGTCTGAGGTTCTATACCATTATGGAGTGTTGCCATAGCAAAGGGGCTGCATAGATAAGGCTATTACATATAAATTGGTTAGTGTCCTCAGGCAACAGACACAACTCATAGTATATAGACTGACCTTTCAAAGAGAAACGCAGGTGAACAACGTTCATGAAGTAGCTGATGGATAGTTTATTTTTCTCAGATTGCCGGCTGGATAGGCTTAGGTTATGGATATTTCAAAAAGCAGGCCCACTTCAGGGGCCATTCGCTGGAGGCGCAAAGACGGCCCTTTGTGTTGTTTGCGTCACTGCAAGTGGTACATCGTATGCCATGCAGCCCATCAAATCCAATCCGAATGAGAACACTGTACTGCTGGTTCTTTCGGAATCAGGCTGCCAGACCCGGTGTTATGTCATCAAAAGCGGTCTGTTCACGCACTGCGTCTACCAAGGCCACAAATCCACCGGATCGTTGACCAATGGACGGGCGTGAAGTAACAAACCAATCAAGCTGTCGCCAGCTGTTTGATCAGTTGCCTAATTTCTCCATAATAAGTCTGACCAATATTTCCATCAAACTCTATCGACCCCTTGTACAATTGTACCGGCCTGAAGATGAATTATCGAAAACATATGTTCGCCTATTTGTCTTTAAACTCACATACTCTCAACGATGTTAACCTTACACTAGTCAGAATACTGCTATGTGAGATTTCGATGCGGAAGAATCGTTTATGCTTTTCTGGGCTCCGCTGAGCGTAGAAAATTACGGTGGTGCGGTTACACCACTCCTTTCCACAAACTCTAGTAATAACAGAGTAAGCTTACGGATGATGTGTCGAATTAATTGTGAATTCTGAAATAATCCTGTGTTTTCCAGTATAATTATTATCATTTATCATTGTTATTAATTAATCATTTATTAGAGGGTAGTAGGCTGAATTCTGTCAAAATAACCCACACAGGGAAGTGAAAAAAAGCCCCAGTAAAATTCCACGACTATCTTGTGCACTAAAATGATGCAAGGAAGTCAAACGCGGTGTTTGATCAATTTGATTCGGTACTTTTAATGATTCAAATGAGCATACTTCTTGTTAGAGACCGTAGTTCTCCTTGCTTGTTGCAAAGCTGCCGTTAGTCCGTTCACTGTCATGTTGGTGTATTCAACAAATCAATAATCTTCAGGTTTCCTGTAGGTTTAAAATTGGTTATGCCGGTTATGCACTTAAAAAAATTAGTCGATCGAAAAAGTAACCACGCCTTCGTGATATGCGATATATGAATGTGGGAGTTGACTGGTTGGAAAATGGTGGTTCACTATCATCATGTGGGCACGAGGAACAACGTGACACTTTCCGACCTCTAAATGCAAATGTCTTCTACTTGTTGACTAACCATTAGGTCTTTTTCATTTGGGCTTAATATTGATACCTATACAATTATTGTGGAGCTATCGTTTTTGCGTCGATTTTATTACAATCCGTACTTCTGAAGACCATACTGTGAACATCTCCATGTATCGGGTACATTAAGGCTAATGTTACTGTCACTGAACTAAACAGAATGTCACTGGACCTGATTTTTAACTTGTAGTTAGAGAGGATATATATTCAGCTTGCACCTTACTACGATGAATTTTCCTGACATCTCTTTCACTCTGCTCGTACTACTCTAACTTCTGCTACGCCCACTTGCATTTTTGAAAAATCTAGAGTCGCGCCGTCTTCTAACTGTCAGTTCGCCGCATCATGGTAAAATGTGAACAAGCTCAAACTGCGATGTCAGTAGCACTACTATGCGTTTATACCCAGACCACTGACCTGTAGGTCCGGAAACTCCAATGTCTACTTAACGATAGTGTGTATCCGGTTCTCAGTGCAGCTGGCGTCCACGCGACCTACTAGGTTGGTACAATATTTTTGTCTAAAAAGAACATAACAACTTGGACTGAGCATACGAATTAATTGTAACCAAAAAAATCCCACTTATGAGATTGACATTTTGACAAGGTGACTTATACCAGCGTTAAGTGTTTATATACAATACACAAGTATTGCTAACATCACTGTGGATGGATGATTATATGTCTGTTGCGTGATGTGTGTCGTCTATTGTTATCAATGTCCACTCGATCCATGACACATGAACTACTACGTGTGATGAATAGTTTTACGCATAGTGCATCACTGTTATCAATAAATTATAAGTGAACAGAGAATTATGTCTGATGGATTATAATTTCTCTTATAAATATACCTTAATGTATTATTACCATATTGTATCGACAGCACCAGGGATGTGCAGCAGTCTGATATATTTCTGTTGGAACTGTTGTTTGCAAAGTGGTGAACACAGTACAGCCCCAAAACAGTTATGCTTAACAGAATACCCATGATATTTCATGTGTGAATGCTTTACTACGAGCTGATATCACCATTATGGTTGTGTTCATTTGAGCAAGTTTGCTTTTCAAGCATGTGCTTCACCGAACTGCCCATGCATTCTGCTGGTAGCCTATTGATTGAGCAAGCCCACCCAAAGTGGACAGGAAGTGAAGATTTGGTCTCCGGCCTGAGTCATGCCGCCCCGGACGCCAATAAACTCTCCAGTATCGTAACCTTTGTCAGCTAATCTCGACCGTACATCGTGTGTCATGGAGATAGGACCCAGTGAACGGGAGGCATATGACAGTTCAATGTAGACACTTGTGGATAACAGCTAACTGCAATATCGAAATAAAACGATCGTTTACACGATGCGCAGTGTCCGTCAACAATTTTCGATTTGTATGCAAATGTAACTAGCATAAGTTAAAATCCAGTCAATATTACTAATATACAGTCTTTAATGTTTTAAATAAACTAACAGTAAACGTGCACGTGATTCGATCCCAACAGAGAACTAAGAGTGGATGCGTTGTGTAGAAATTTAGATGAAATTGTTGATCGTTACAAATTGAGCATTATTCAAAATTAACAGTAGACATCAAAACGAGATGAAACTTCTCAGTTAACTTTAAATTTAGCAACCCTTCATTTCATCAGTTATACACGTCCTTTCCCAGACGGTTGGTTAAAACATGGACTTCACCCATCTGATACGGAAGTGTTGACTAATTCTATATTGAGCATACACTAGGCACGTCTGAATTATTCTGTAGTTTATGTTCACCTGGCTATGTAGTTTGTGGGTGTATATATCTAAAAGCAAGCACAGAAATTTGTTCGGTTGTGATGCGTCTATTTTAAACGTGGTGAGGGTGGAAATGAACAACACTTAACATGCTAAGGAACGTATAACTACGTATCCATACGTCAGGGCGAATCTTCTGCATGCATGTCCACAATATTCTCTCATTCCATCAACTCATTCTGAAGAAGGGACAAATGAGTAGTTTGTAATTTGAGACCTGACATGTGCATGACGAGCTCAAAAGTGCTTTCTCTCCCTGTACGACTTGTACAGTCGTCGAATGCTGATAGAATTGTGTACAAACCTGTCAGACAGACCCAGCTGAGATGTGAGTCAGCCGAGTAGACTGGATGACCACGTTCTGAATTCAGACCAGGCGCGTATGTCAAACGTGGAATCAGCGAAGCGAATTGCCGACAGACATGATCTATTATTCATAGGAACGCAGAATACAACGAAATACGGGCACACGTTCAGTAAACCCAACAGCACACACTTTCAGACGATACCATGCATGCAAGAATGGTTAGCACTAGCCTGTCGCTGACGCGGTGTGTACTTGAGCAATGTGAAGTACTTTTCCAAGTTGGTGAATCAATTCGGCCAATCCGTCTGTCATTTCAGTCACCGGGTTCAACGATATATGGAAAAAGCGGTACAGTTCTTACCATTGCTTCCAACCCGCTAGGGTCAGTATTTTCGGTAAGCAGCTTTTTAGGAACGTTGATTGTATCAACGAAACACATTGTGTTCATAATTTTCAGACCACATAAATAACGTTGTCTAGTCAACCTGAAGTTCCATAATTAACAATGTATAATTAAAACGTGCATCAAATATATGATGACAATCAGCTGTAACAATCGAGCATACATCCAACTGGAAACTGTTAGTCAGATTATCAGTTTGATCGTACTCAAAAATTACAATTCGGTAAAGTGAATGTATATGGACGGGATATATAAATTAAACATCATCATCCAGAATGATTCCAAGTTAACCTGTGCCCCTTCCCGTTGCCATGAAAGTGGACAGGGGGAGAGACAGTATAATAGCTGAAGTCAAGCACATAAATTTTCGATAATACTGTGAGGTAGACAGATCATCTTTCTCCCAATCTCGCATTAGACGGTTTGTTTTCAACGCGTTCCCCAATAATTCAACTTTATGCCATCTGGTATCAGATGACAACCAAGTGGGCTCGGTCATCTTGTTATACCAACCACACACCCCCTGGTTTACTTTTTCTCTGCAGTGGTTTTCACCATACAAAAGAAGACTACTATTGTGTGTGCAAGGGCTGAGGGTTGACATTTTTCTGTGCCTGGCTCCAATATCCGGCATCTGAGTCATCCCATCCCAACTGGTGTTTTTTCAGACCCTTTCAGGACATACGTGGTGGTTGTTGAGACTAGTCGACGAACGACGGACGCGGACACATCCTCACTGACCAAAGCGCTCAGTGGCTCGATGACTAGGTGATTGATACGGATCATTCGTCATCAGTATGGTATGCACATGGTTGATAGAAGTAGCCTGGCATAGATTACGAAAAACTGGGGCGACAAAGCGAAACTACTTTACGTGATCGGTTTCACCATAGGCGACTACCCTCCCCCCGCCTCGCCATTGTCTCCCCTAGCTGACTGCACCCGGTGCGACGTTGCCAATCAAGATCGTCCGGACTATTCGCGGCTGGGTGTTTTGCATCTAGATGCTTTCGTTGATCAGATAGAGGGTCGTGAAAACCGATACTGACAACTAGTCGTTAAGTGCGTCACGTGTTTCGTATCCGTTCTACCATACCTAAAGGTGTTATTTTGTCCCGTCGGGCTACGTTCGGACTAGTAACGAAAAGGGCACACCCTCCTATATGGCTACATCTCAGACGCAAATTGCACGGGATACACCCGGCTGAATCATACGTGATGTTATTTATGTCACAGTCTGTCTAATTACCAAGGTCGCTTAGGTGGGTCCGCTAACGTTTGTTTAAAGCAGTGTAAATTAGGCAAGTGACAGTTACCGCCAAACCTAATTGGAGCCGTGCACTTTTGTATTAGTTTCTACACCCTAATGACAAGGTTTGGTGACATTTATCTGACATTCCCAATGGAGTTTGCCATGGTAACCTAAATCGGTGTGGTGGGCAGAGAAAGGATGATTTACAGGTCCGAATCCCATTACACAAAAAAATAAAGTATATATACCTGCCCATGTAATGTCCCTACAAACAATAGTCGTTATTTTAATCCTTTCTATCTCTCCTCGTAGCAGATCCAAGCCGGGTATCATGTTTCTGATCAACGAATTGCTATTGGTTATTGCAGTTTAGCTCAACCTAGTTGCCAGTTTAAGTGAAACGGATAGCTATGACGTTTTAATTTCAAAATGGCCACTATGGGTGCCATATAGTTGAGTTAGTATCTGTCAATTTTACCCTACACGGTTATGAACTATGGTAGCCCGTCGGATCATCGTTAGTTAAATAATGACCTATAGTTACTGAAAAGTTAACTCAAATTCTGATGTTAGGAATATGAGTTCGAACAGTAGGTTCATCCTTTGCTTTAGTGCTCCATCTTGAGAAAATAACTAGTACTATCACTGATCACTTTGAAATTGTTCAACAGTGTGTCAATGTGATGAGCACGCTAGGTTGTAAAAAAAAAAACAAATTTTAATCGCACTATTGACATGCGTTTTATGTGAAAATCTTTGACGTAAACATTAGCAAAGGAACGGACGTTTACTTCATCAAATCTGCGGAGCATGTGGAACTTGTGTGAGGGCGGACTTCCCAGGGTTAGAACTGACTAAATGGTAGGTGGTCCGATCATGGAAAAAGCCATCAGATCCATAACTCCGAGTATCAGTTACAGAATAACGGAGTAAGCATGAAAAAATATGGACTATTCGCGTTGCGCGATTCTTGATTCTAACTCAATGACCGGTCTTTTACTTTGTGTGGCCCACTAAGACGGAACGAATGAGAAGTGAGCTCAAACAATGAACTGTCGGTATAACAGTCGAAAGTTTTCACCACATCAGCAATCGTTCCAATAAAAATCGCTATAACTACTGACCATTCCTGTTGCCGTAACATCACGGCACCTGTGCGCTTTTGTAACAGTGACTATATGCAGTTATTAAATTCTTTTTGATTTAACGGATCCCCAATTTCAACGACTATATGTGAACCACAAATCCCATTTTATGAATTCATAAATCAAACAGGAAATACTGATGAAGCGTGCCAAAAATCGGTTAACAACTTTGTCCTTAAGGTTCGATCGATATCAAGCAATCAGACCATCGTGCGCGCATGAATTAATTCGCTTCATACAAAACCAAACTATTGAGCCACAGATCGACTCAGCCACTGGTGTATGTGGACAGCATTGCAGATACCTGGAAGCTTGCCCATCACAAACAGGTGTTTCCATAAAGAGTGAATTGCAAAAATCAATCTAGATTACCTGTCTTTGCGTAACATCGCACTACTCACAGGACCCTATTGTTAACCTCTTTCGTGGATTATTAAGCACCTTCCTCAGATAAGGGACACGTACGTCAAGATTGCGTGGAATCTTCAATGTTGCCGAGGCTTTATTAAACTTACAGGATGACCGAATACAAAGTGATTCCACCACGTTGCTCTCACAGGGCATCTATCCTCTTTGCTAGCGATCAGTTGGGTCGACAGATGCTATGAGGACTTTCGAAATCGTAATTTTCTTCAAGTCATGATCATTATTAACATGAAATTTTCCTGTAGACAGTTAACACGTTTTTATCCCATTTGAACTCTAAACCACATTCTAACAAATACGAAAAACTAATTGAGTCTGGTAACCATAGCCACTTCACAAGATTAAAAGTGTGCTGAAATTCAGACGAACTTATTTTGTCCTATGTGGATTGCATCGCAGAGCACAAGCGATTGCGGAATAAATACTTTATGTATATCTAATCGATTGCATATACCAGTCTAGCTGACCGTTGCAGATAATTTCTGTGAAAGATTATTTGCTTCCTTCATCCTTGATTGTGTTTGAACCTACGTGTAACTCATACGTATTGCACAAGAATATACTGTTGTTTTCTGCTTTCTTAAATCAGAAAATCATCCAAATGATGTGAAATTCAGTTCAGCTCGAGTTCTTTTGGTGTTAATTCTGGGACATATAGTAGATTACACCTTCCACCGACAGTTCTGCATACGCGGAATTGATTTGTTGCAACAGCCTCAGCAGACTTAGTGTAGGTTCAAATCATTTTGCATAGCAGAGAATCCCTTGATTATGTCCTAAACAGAGGAGAAACACCAAAAGAAACACTCCAACTGGTTCACAAAAAATAAAAAAGTTTTATTCCGTTTCAACCATTTTTCTATGGCCACGCTCAATGTGAATGTTACCAACTCGCGAGGGGTGTACGTGAAATATTTTCATTGTGCGAGTTGTGCATTTGAGTCTTATAGTCTGTTTTTTCAGTTGCTTCAGTCATAATACAGTATTCTGATTGGTTTCGCAAAGATCATTTTCTATCTATTAGTTGCTGAGTGTAAGTTCAGTGTCCATTTGGAAAAATTCAATAATAGAAATGTAATACTACATGACGCCATTTTTGGTACAGTTTGCATCAGTCGAATTTTTAAATTTCTCCGTTATTTACTTTTAATAGGATTACTGTTGTATTGTTCATTGTTTTGATAAGGTCAAGTAGCAAACTCTTAAATCACAGGTTTTACGATTGAGTCCCGAAATAATCTGGGTACACTAACATGACCGAAACTGTAAGGTATATGCTATCTCACGCTATGGAATCTGCGCATGCTGGACAGCCTCAGACCAACTGTATTTGATCCCAACACTTGTAACAAAATGAACCTGTACACATGTCAGAGTCGAAACTGGGAACAAGTTACAGTGCGCTACTTTTTAAACTGCTCTGTGATACACTTGCGTAATGCAGAAAAGTGAGCAAAATGAGATTGGTTTGATTGAAGTGTTTGAACTCTCTGAAAGGTGTGATACTTCAGCAGGTTGATTGTTGTAGGTTACCTGTGATACTGTGAGGCTGTCTACACTCAGATACGAGAGCTCGAGCAGTTTAGGTCGCAAAATATACAACCACATATTTACTGGTTCTGGTTTTTAACTGCACACTGTCTATATAGACATGATTTATAACCCGTTATTTTTCTATCACTTTACTTACTTACGTCTAATATATCTTGCGTATTACCATCCGGCACGATGTATTTCCTGTGTCAGGAATTAAGCATTACCGATTAACCAATTTACTGTTTCATGATTGAGATCACACTCAGTTCGTAGATTCATTCCAACCTATGCTCTGTCATTCCGTCAATTTTAATACACCAGTCAGCAGAAAATAAATAATGTCCCATAAAACATACATTAGCGTTATCTTCAGAGGAAGTGAAAATCTGTATAACGAATGGGTTCGGTCTGATTATACTAGTGAGTTCATGGATTAATTGGACGTACTTAATAGTCTTATCGCTCAGTGTTGATTATACATTTCGGTCAATCACTGTATGCATATGCTCAAAATTTAGCAACGCGCCCCAGTAGGTTAACACTTGACATGTTGAACGCAATCAGATATGTGATTTGGTCATAAAACTATTAAACATGTCAGTGAAGTGGAACACTATCCAAACAAACTAGTCCATTAAGTTTCCTGAATCTATCACACTGGACTGTAATGCATGTATAACACACATACACACATGTGAGGCCCATACGACAAACCTCAATGTAGACTGACATGTGGTGTGGTCTACCCATGCCACCGGTGGGTAATATGTATAACCTGTTCGGTACGACTTTCGATCACCCTTGCTAGCGATCGCCGTACTTGTTTGTTTGACAGAAAGAGACAGTAGGAATAAACACCAGACTAGAAATTGCTTGCCTCTGGAATGGAACAGCATACAAAAATGTCCCAGCAGGGGAGTGAAACGGTCATTCCGCTTCATTCCATTTGACATAAAACCGCGTTCAGGTACAAATTCCTGGTTCGAGACTCCTAATTTCAGCAGTGTTGGGTGTAAAAAAGCGAAACCTAACTGCACGGTAATTGCGTAGAAACTATTTGGCTGCAGCCTGTATAAATGCGATTTGATATAGAGTTTATCGCCAGAAAGTAGCCTTCCTCTCCCAAATAATTCAGGCCTGAGGTAGAATCGGTTTTAATTAGTAGACATCTCTTTTACGTTTATGAGAGATCGATTGACCCTATTGTGGGACATTTAAGCTACAGCAAACAGTGATCGTTCAGTGAATCGTGTCAAACTCTCTTGTTTGCCAATTTTCAAAAAATAATGTCTGAATCAGTTAAGCATGTAGTCAATCATACCAAATCATATCATACAACAACAAAACTGAAAAATCCAGGAAGTGTTGTATTACTGTTCGACCGCTGTAGTAACTGCTGTTTAAGTGACAAACTCACCGTTGTTTTCACCTTGTTATTCTTGGCATGTAGGTTCGCTTCGTGGGTTTCTTGCAGGGTGGGCAGTCATGTTAGGCCCTGGGAATGTGATCACGTTGTGATTTGCGCATATCACCTCCATTAGCGGGTATCCTCTTCGTTCGGATACCTTCTCCTCAGTGGGTATCATCCGTCTATGAATAATACCAGTTCACTGCCTACATCATATTTTGGAAGATATTCAGTTTGACTTATGACCCGTCAAAACATTAGACTATACTCGTATGTTATCGAAGCTCATATAGATTTTTGAATAGACGTTGAATTTTTAGGTGCTAAAGAAACGGTGCGTTTATTCGAGCGGATTATGCCACTTTCAAGAACGGCAAGGATATTTTTCGAAGGACAGTTGATCCGTTGACGTTTTACCTTATAAAAACCGTTGATGCTGAGTATTGGTAAACAGATTGATGTCTATCTTGAGATCACTAAAGTCGAAATCATTTCTATCCGCGTTAGAGTAGACCAACCATTCATTGTTATAAAATTCAAAACTAGCTTGCTTTGAAACCCCAAGAATTTGTATGCATTCCAATACTTTCACTTCATTTGAATTCAGCTAGTGGACTGAGTAGTTCGGAACGCTAAACGCAGACCCTATTTTTCTTAACATTCTTTCTGTAGGATTGCTGCTTTGAGTTATTCTGTTCTACCAACTGGTATGTAATCATAAAATCCGAAGTGTTTAACTCAATAGAGTGTTTTGATGTTAGGTGGCAACGGTCTGTCAGGCATCATCTTAAACACAAAAATAGAACGAAGATAAAGAATGCGATCACCTATCTAGAAAATCGCTGCTAAGTTTGTCAAACACTTTTGTACAATTTTGTTCTAATCAGCAAATATTCCTGGTGGAGAACCTGGTACATGATCGCATGATTACTGGTGGTATATGATAGTTATGTTATACTTAGGTTTTAATATTCCGGGGACATGCGTGTACATAGTTCATCACGTACTATCTGCAGTCATGTTAATGTATGAGTTCATTTTCGCCTGACAAACAAGCGAACACCAGATGAACTAAATAGACCGGGAAGCATTGACGTTGATGGTTCAACGTGCCATCAATTTACTCACACACTATTAGTATTCAATAGCCTTCGTGGCCAACACTAGTCGACAGCCGGCCTAATGTGGACTGCTCCACTTTCAAGCTAAATATTTGTTTCTGATCTATCGTTTTGTCCACGTTACGCAACAAATACGTTAGGCAAACTTTGTAGTCTAGCTGAGAAACTAACACGGTTTACTTAAGTTTTCAAAGAGTGACAAATTTAGTTTTCAAATCCTTGTCTTAGATTGTTCGACTGAGACAGCAATAAATATTGTTGCGATTTTCAGCAACTAAGTTATATTCACATCCAGCTTTAAGAATACTATGCAAACTCGCTATGCGGGAATGTTAAAGAAGATATACAAGTGTTTATTTTCGCCACTTCATATTTTCAGTACCATATTACGTATACAACTAAGAAATCTGCATTAAAAAATGCTCCATCTGTTACTATGTCATGGGCTTTTGTTACAAACAAACATTGCTGTGTAACCCAACCAGTCACTTAAAAAGAAAAACTTTTCCATAGGCCTCTGACAGGAAATTACATTGAAGTATGTAAGCACTGCGATCTTAACAGATTTCACGTAAACGACTGATGAACCACATAAGCTTCTCAGCAATAGATGAATTATACTCCTTTCAACATGTGAAGAACCATATTTTATCATCCGGCCTCGAGTTTCTATCAATCAGAACATGTGTGGCGCGACAATATCACAACAGAAGCGAGCGGCTTTGTTATCCACCGATAGCAGATATGTTTGTGATCAAAAAATTCTTTAGAAAGAAGCCTTTCCAATCCGACTGAACAGAAATAGAAACTGGCCTCGTGGTAGTACCAACTATGTGTAACGTATCTACCGTTTCTTATTTACTCGCCTTTAGCTGATAGTGGATGAAAGTTTTGGGTCAGCATAGCATTTAGTTGTATTATCTCAACGATAGTCTAAGCATATGAAATAATGTGAACATATTATTTGCCATGAATGCACATGCCCAGCCATACGCGATAAGTTTTGTTTGCTAAGAACTTAAAAATTTACATCTACTACGGAAAAAAATTGTACTGAATCTGAAATCACCAGTTTTGACTGTTACATACAGTCCCAGTAGCGGAAGATTGATCGGCTTTGTCCAAATGAAATGTGTACCTGGCACAGCATTACCTAAGTGGATTTTAACAAAGGCGACCCACAACATAGAAAAAATTCCAGCAAGAAACAACTGAAATGACCGTGTTTGTATTGCATATACAACTGTGTAGAAAAAAATAACTGCATATGTTTTTTAGCACTAACACAAATTATGTGGGTGATGAAGTGTCTTAACAGATACTACTCAGTTGCAGCGATAATAATAGACCGTACCAAAATATGAAATATACCCTATTGTCGGTGTTACGTCGACATACTATTCATAGCAGAATGGCCGTAAAGACACATAAAGCTCCTTGCCAATGACCTATCTCATTCACTACCTACAGCAGGGATCATGCAACTGTTCTTAATAACATAGACAGACATTTCTATATAGGATTATCGACCACTGACCTTCACAACGTCGTTCAATACTAGTGCTCTCTCCTTATCACGACCCAAACATCAACTACTATCCTGTAGCTATGGCTTTATTAAGCAGCGGCAGCAGTGTTACAAAAAACATTTGATTTTGAATGGCCATCTTCCAGGATACTACAGTGGCTGCTTTGGGATTGGGGATGAAATCACTCTTCATTCCTACGGCCTACACTTCTCTGATGCAACCGAATTTCAACTCGCATACTTGTAGTCATTGTAAACTAACAAACTGTAAGGTGTTGCATTGTACTTGGTATAGCAGTGAGACGCAAAATGTAGTCTGTTTATTAGTTTTTTAGTTTTAAGTATTAGTAGACTTTCAAGAAAATTGTATTCCATTTAGAATTTATTGAATCTAATCAGGTCCATCGGTTTTCGGCCAGACGGCTATTTTGTTTCACTGTTTGTGAAGATCTGTATGAAAATTGTTGAGTCAAATGTACAGCTTCTTTTAATGTTATAGCCTCAAAACCAATGACCTCCAATTCTGGTCGGTCATAATTCGTACTAAAGGTATGCATCACTTGTGATAGTTGTCTTTCGTTAGTGTATAGTCCCTTGTGGTTTAGGTGGATGTTAGATCTGGACTGAACTGCTATCATGGTCATCACTCACTCCGTTTGTTGGTACAGAGCTCAATGAGGAGGTTTCCTTAACAACTTGACAGACAAGCCGCGCAATGATCGCACTGCCATACATCTGATTCCGGAATTCTTACTTCTGAGCTTAGTAAAACTAACTCCCCTGTTTAAATATGTGCTTACAAAGACGTAGCGCGCAATGCAAAGAATATATGGGCTAATGTTTACCTTTGTTGTCCCCATACCATGAAGCTTATTGATATACACACTGACCCAGATTCTGCCCACCAACTGACTATCACATATGTGTAAGTCACGTGGCCCAGTCAGTCGACGGTGTCAACACCGTACCACCTTTTTGCCTACAAGATGGTATGCCGCACTGATCAAACTTGTCGCTACGCCCTCCGCCGACAGGGAGGTAGAAGTGACAATCTGTCGCTTC
>JTDE01000206.1:66803-124181 GCA_014338405.1 Paragonimus skrjabini miyazakii | reverse complement strand
TTAATGAAGTGCGCAAGTTCTCACGGATCGGATTTCACAGTACTCATAGGTTGTTTGCACTTGAACCGCGTTGAATATGCATAGACAAAAATGTCTTAGTCGTTAGACCAATCGGAACCAATGGAAAATTGTGAATGACACGGCATAGGTATATCCACTTAAAATTAGTCATGGTTTTCAACGCGATTATATTGACTGAAACCGTTAAGCTGTTATTCATTCATCTCATGAGTCAAAATTCTATTCAGTTATACTATCCACGAATACGAATATAATGCCATTGGGAACGCAGTACGAGTACAAGTTGGCAACAACTATGAAGTTGTTCCATTTTCCTAATATATTTTTGTTGAATATTGCCTACAAACAATATGGAGTTTTCTGTTAAGGAACGCTCAGTATGTTTTTCCTATCTGCAACTATTTAGCACATCAGAAATTGATGTGATTGAAAGACTATTTCAAACAATTACACCAATACTGGTTGCACCTTCTGTTTTCATATAATTAGTAAGATAATTATGAAGTTACTAGTGTTCAAGTTATAAGCAACAGCAGGAAGAAATCTGAATTTCACTTTTGATTATTTCACACTTTTCTAACAGATACAATTGCAAGTGGAATCAACTCAGACAAAACTTGAATGATTTAGTGTGAAAATTCATCTGTTTAACTGTTGTGTATGTTGAACAGTACCACATACAGATGCACAATGATTTCCTTTTGGTAACAATAGCTATCTCATGAATAAGCATTAGGAACTGTAAGTTCTGGGTATGACACCCATAATGTCTACCGGAATCGTAATATTATGATAAGGCTATGCAAATATTGGATTCTTCTTTGTACTGTTTTATCACGTGACCGGAGATGAACAAATGAGAGAAAACAAAAAGTTTTACTCTTGTGCCCGGCATATTACATATTAATTGTTAGAACATACTGGCGATCGCCAGCCAAGTGCATATAAATTATTCAAAAGGACCAACAAATGTTTGCTTTTGCGAACATTCACTACAGCATCACGTGATTTTCATCCAAGATGAATGTGTGTCTTGGGAACTGTATTATGTCCTCGGGGTCAGATTTGTCTGGAATCACTAAAAATGTCGACAGGTTTTTTGTTCAAAATAGTGCACTTTCAATAAATCATTCGTTCCTACGAGTTGTTGTATTCACAAGGGAACATACCATTCGACCCGAATAAACGAGGAAATAGCCACATTTTGAAACGTGGGGATATTGAGTGTTGATGGTTGACAGGGTTAAGTTTACAGATGACGATAGACTACAAACATCAGTAATTTACAAATCGATTTCAGTGTTGCTAACCTCTGATCAAATTGAGATGCGCAGGCTAGTTTCTAACCAATCTCATACACAGTAGGGAGTTGTACATCGCGAACGTTTCTCAATCATTTGTGTTTTTCTAATAAACTTTGGAAAAATAATGTATTGGAAAGAAACTACTACAAATAACTTGGTACGTTTACTCCTGTCTACCGTTTCAACTCATTCTAACCATCTTAACAGTGCCACTTCCAAATTTGGTACGCATGTGTGATACTCAACATTGGCACACGATGTGGTTCAATTATTTCTGTTTTCAATACTTCCAAATGTTTTCAAATCCAACACTCCATTTAGAGCTCATACAAGTAAAAGCTACATCACAAAATTATGTTATACACTATAGTTGGTTACACTCATTATAACCGTAGTCGCGTTTTCGTCACTCAGCGTCAGCAAATCACGCTGTTATCAACAAACTCAAACACCTTATAAAGAACATCAGTACTTGATGCTAACGCAAAATATTCCGTATAACCGCTCTGGAAGCGACAAAACACTTTTACCGAACAAGGCAGTATAAGTGCGTATATGTTTGTGGTTATCGTTAAGAATTTATCAATATTGCTCGACCGGTTTCGATGTTGTTGCCACGCATCAAGTGTGAGGGTCACTTTCCAAAATACTGCTTTAAAAATGATAGTTATAAGTTATTTTTGTCCCTTATTTCAGACCCCTTGGAATCAGTAACTCAATGCAGATTTCATGAACAACTGCGGGAAATGCGGAAAGATTCCTTCAGTTTCAATATCTTAAATGGTTACGTTATCAGTAATTTCCGAACTTTAACCACGTAAAACCTGTCACTAGCGATAATTACAGTAGACTGAGTACCCTTGCTGTTTCTGCAAGTGCCCATTACGTCTGCAATGAATTTGTTGAATCTGAAGAAAACAGAATAATTTCACGCGCTTCTAGACTATCTTTTAATATCTGTTCGGATGTTAGCCCCCCCAACTCAATGTTTTGCCAGTTTCTTTAACTCACATAAAGTAAATATTGTTTTGGAAGTTTCGAACCAAATGCGATGAAAAACATGGTCACAATTTCGATTTCATTTGTCATTTGCCCGTATAACCTAGCATAAACTAAGAACGTTGGGATTCCATCTGCAACAAGCGATGTTGTTGGCGCAGATGACGGAATGTTTGTCGCTAAACTTATGCTGAATAAATAATGTAATTCTAGTTTGGAACGTGAAATTCCATATGCACACATACAAACACTTCAACAATAGCATATCAGTGTCGGAAATGTCTATAATATTGCTAAAATGTCACACTGACCATGCAATGTGATTCTCTTGATTCAGAATTGTTTATATATATATATATATATATATATATTCAGACTAGGATTCCTTATCAAACAAGCGAACGATTGGAGGCAATATTGTCCCCGAATAAATTTGTAGAATGTAACAACCGTCATGCACCATTTCATTCGGTCTTTCCAGTTACATACGTGATATGATGTACAAACAATTGAACATGTGGCAGCCTACAAAGAAAATTTTCAAAGTGATCAACCATCATTCGGTCATCTGATCGAAAATAATTAGTATATATATGGATGTACATATAAGGTGGAAAATAATAATAAGGACGAAGAAACAAGAATAAGAAGAACGTGTAACCAATGTAACGTGTTGCCAAGGTAACGATAAGTTCACTACCATCTGTTTCTGGACGCATACCAATGGTTTCTAACGGTGTATAACAAGCGCTCCTGGAAGAGCTAAAGGTTAATTGTTCATTGTCCGACAGAACACGGAATTCTTTTACGGGATCTACTTGATAGTCAAATTCTTGTAGACGTTTTGTAACTGCACTGTTTACGGTTTCACCAAAAGCATTTGGAGAGATGCTGTGAGATGGCAGTGTTTAGTACCCTCACTATGCGGTCAGCTTAATCCAAAACCCAGATACAGGTGAATTCATGAATAGTGTTTGGTTCAGTGAATGTAAGCACCTTATATTTACATAGATATCCGTTATCGTTACTTTCGATCACATAATGAGTGATCACTTTGAAAAGTTTGTCCATAGGCCCTCACAAGTCCATATGTTTATACTACATTTTGCATAAGCAATTGGAAAGAGTGGGCGAAATGATGCTTAAGCATACATTTAACATGAAGATTGTTGTATTCTTCAAAGTAAGTGATTGTTAGATTGAGACTGTTATGCCGTTCATCGTGTTCGCCATTCAGCCCGTTTCCGCTTGTTTCGTTACAACATCAACGACGTTGATAGAGTGGCTGTCTATGTCCACGTGTCGATTAAATGAATTTCGTGAATAGATAATTCCCGTACGAACAGCTTTCCTTTCATTCTTGCTCGCGTGATCAATTTCGTATGATCCATATTGACCTGTTGACCTGTGTCTGCGCCGTGATGCCATAGTTGTTATCTCGGGTCGACTAGTCTATTCGTTAATCTGTTCTTGCTTGCGTGTGCGCGACTGTTTGCCTGTCTCTCCCATACAGTTGGTCACACATGAGAGATGGAATCGTGTAGACAACGCCAGATTGTTGATGTGGTTCCACACAATACCGAGCACTCACCAAAGTTGAACGGCCTGTTGAGTTCGACTTGTGTGGTACTTGGATGCCCAGCTGTTGGAATATCCTTTGTGCTGTTTCAGATGTACCGTGAATGTATATTATTGTTATCCGCGCTTTTGTCCCCTTTATTCAGTTCTTATGAATCGTATGATAGATTGTTTTGTTAAACTACTGGAGTACCCATTACAGGCAAACGGTTTGAACACTCTTCTCTGTTCGGATAAGCTACATTGCGTGTTTGCGTGTAGAGGTAGTGTTCGCACACAACCTTTGAGGTGGCAGGTTGAATGGTTTCTTTCGAACTTGAGAATGACGTCAGTTGTCGGTTTACGATAGACAGTAGTTTAAAGTATTTATCAGGTCTCCTGATAACCGCTATTTCTAGCAACGTTATAAATATGTATATAAATACCGCCTATATATATACATAAGCGGTTTCACTAATTGCCAAAGTAACTAGCCAATGAAGTGGCATGGGTTCTGCTGTACTTATGTAGCTACCGGATGCAAGCAAAGTCGAGTTTGCCGTCACTTTGCTGTTTAGACTATTGCGCTGAGTGATGCAATTGTTCGTAAGGTAACACGACAGTCGGAAACCATTGGTTCATTACCAGACAGTCTGCCTATATTTGGAGTATTTTAGCTGATGTTGTACTTGCCACAACGGGATTGCTTATTACAAATATTTCTTCCCTTTTTGTAGTAATCCAAATCATGTGAGTGCATTTCTTACAGATATGGCTTGTACTGGGTTTCTGTCGATGTTTAGTCAACACTACGGAGTTAAAACTTCCTAAATCCTCTGTGTCCTTCATTACTGTTCTTCGCACGACGCCACTCAAAAAACGAGTGGATTGAAAGATTTTTCGTTCTTCCAGACAGGTAAACGTCAACGGACCAAAAGTGTATAGATTTTATCTCCTATGAAATACACGACGGTCGTCCAAACATTGTTTGATTGTGTGTACACAATAATGAAGGAGCAGGTTAACAGACTAGGGGATTGCTCGGGTGGTCAGGCATTTTGAATAGTTGACCGAATATGCGAATGCACTGAGCTGTGATTGCTGGTTACGGTGACACGCACACATGGCAACCGATTCAACTGTACGCACTGGTCGGATTTAGCCTTCAGAAGTGGTTTTGTTATGGGTATGCTTAAACATGGTGTGTTTATAGATGGTTAGTTAACCGATTCAAACAACTGTAGCAGTTGTCTTGGGATATCATTAACTCTGATTCTATTCCTCCCCTTGCATGTGTATATGTGTGTATTAACAAAGATGGTTATCAACAAGTTGGTCTACTACACTGGACGCTTCTCTAATCTTTAATGGTCTTCAAGTTAAGTCCAGTTGCGAAGTTTTACTGTACGTGATGGATGAATTTCCGACGATCGTAAAACATAATGATATGTTGTAAAAAAACAATTAAGGAACAATTCCAATGTGTTGGAAGATAGTATAAGGTCTTGTTTATTTTAATGTGTGCCTTTTTAGTCAGCCTAATCGCAACTGGGCACAAATTATTGGTAGAGAAGATTGAACGTTCAGACAAGCCGCTGCCATGTCTAACGGATGGGTTTTTAATTTGTGGATTTTGCGAGAGATAGACGAGAACGATCGGTAAACAGTTAGTATGAATGTTCATCATGAGCTAACAATTAATCGGAAGAAATGAACTTGACTGAAGTTTGAATGCTGTCATACACTTGATGAACGGGTTATCATTTCAATGTATTTGGCAAGATAGTCAACCAGTATAACTAAAGAACAGCATGACTAACGAGGGAGGATGCGTATGTCAAACAACTGTACAAATAACTCTCCAAATGGGCGTGAAAATATGGGACGGCAAACTCAAAACAGTAGAAATAAACCACATCGTTTATTGAATCTTGTTTCGTTAGAAAGGCCTGTTGCCAGTAATGTTGGCATGACTGCCAGCAGCTGATTCCAACAATCAAGTGTGTAGTGATGAACAGCTGTTTTGATCTATATGAGTTTCATCGGTACTACACATGCGTGAAATCCAATCTAAGACCTACGGTCAAGTTTCGGTAGTTCAGTCCAAACACGTATCCAGTAAACTGACAGATGGTAGTTATACAAATTTGTACTGAGAGTGGTGGTGTTAATCAATGGGTCCAGGTGCTTGGAAAAACGCTGCCGAAATGGGAAGAGGATATATATTGTCTCAGAAACGAGGTAATCTCAATCAAGTGGAACACTCGATGGATAAAAGACGTGAAAGACTCCGTAATTGTTGACAAGCAGATCACATGAATGGCTTAGCTGGGACGTAGGATGATATCACATGAAGGCGAACTTTGGATCAAAGTTCTTTTATCCGATTGTATGATAATGAGCAGAATCCAAAGGAATGAGATATATCGGAGAAGACGATAAGTTGTGAGTCGCATAATCTAGCGGCAGCCGAAGATTATTTCGTGACAGCAGAGAGTTCGAACCCTGAACCGTAATTCGAGGCCATGCTTTGGTGAGCCGGCTATTTTACTAGTTAACAGTGACATCGAAGGACAATCGGACAGTTTCATTGCAACATAGTAAACGCCGCCTAACGGTTATCGCTTTTTTACATACCGAATTACTATACGGTTAACCTACTTAGGTAAAGCCACAAGGCACCAGTTTTGATTCTACAAGAACTAGATAGCAGAACACTCATTAGGTAACAGTTCCATGTTCCAATTTTAACTAAGCATTTAGATGTGATTGGCCTACCGAACTCGCTTTCCAAACATGTAAACGTGAACGCTTTCTGTGGCTGGAATAAAACTATGCACTAGTAGTAAGCTAGTAATTTACCTAATTGTGAGCAATTACGGGTGAACTCCAAGCTTTAATACTGAAACTTCGCTGAGGTTGAGTAAAGTTACTCTTGAAGGTGAAGGTTATACGGCGACGTTTTACCACATACAGCTGTATGCACTGAACCCTTAAACAAATAAATACCTGGGGGTTGAAAATTTACAATATCCTTAGTTTTCCGTAACCTGTTGTGTTATAATGACATGTAAGAAATGCGCCTAAGTGTATATAACCTAGAGGCCACGACAACATGACGAATTTCTTGTGATGATGGTCGATGTCACAGTCAAGATGTCTGAATTAGCCGTAAAAAATTGGTTAGTGTTTCGAATTTATTCGACGAGTTTGGTCTAGTACGCTGTTCCTCATACTTTCTCACTTTATCACCCGTTCAGTTACTTCAGTGCAATTTTACCGCCAATTTCGTTTAAGGACCACGATGTAAAGACTAAAATTAGAACAATGAGAAACAAATACCTTGTGTAATATACTCCAACATAAAGGTATGAGAATGTCTGTTCTTCATTGTGACACTCGATCACAATCCATCCACATCAGTTTATCAATATCAGATTGAAAGTTACTTGAAACCAACAGTCGAAATGTACCATGAGTGTCCAGTATTTGAAAGAGCTTGGTCAATTGAGTGAAATGACTAGATGACAGTGCAAGAAAATGGTAAGCCAAATCAACGATGGCCTTTTGAAAATGTCCCATTATCCAGCCTCATCCCAGTCAATTAAATCAGTCATAAAACCGTGACATGACAATGGTTAAATGGCATCCAGTTGCATCACTGTGTACGCATAATCCTTGGAAGCTACGCAGTAAAGTTGGGTTTAGCAAAACAGCACACACGGACAATCCAAACACTGCAAACAATGAATTTATGTAACCGCGTGTCCACATCAAAGCTGGCTTGAACACTTTACAATGGGCGACAGATGGGATAGTTACAATTGATGATTCACTACTGATTGTCCTTCATTTACACTTCACTAAGTATTTCATGAAATTATTGCTTGGTTGTCGTACTTTACTCAAGTTGAAACGGGGTTTTCAAGCGTGTAAAAAACATTCACTAAAACCGTAAAGGAAAACTTCTTTTTACCGCCATTTTAGCACTATACGGATGACTCATTCAGTGCTGTGGGCTAAACAAGCGTAAATTATCTATTTCTGCAAAATAATTGTTTGTTTGTAGTGTTTTTCGAGAATGTGAGGAGTGGTTAGAGGTTGTGATTTTTTCTACCGTTTTTGTCTCCAAGATGCACATAAAAAACGACTGTCTATTGTCTAGTCAACATTCGGAATGTATGTACATTGTGTGTGTGGGTGGTTGTTTACGTGCCTGCGCGTGTACATTCATTCATACGTTTTGGTTTACGCATCTTGTAAACCATATAAAACCATACCCTATTGACCGGTATCCTGTTTCCACTGTTTGACCAACTGTCCGCGTCACATTACCCTAGTCAAAACAATCGTGGAGTAACCAACAAAAATTTGGCGTAGTTCTGGCTTGTAGCTTTCGTTATTTTTGTGTTTTTATTTGTTTATGTCAATTGGGTATTTATTCAGTCGTCTACTCTTTATGCGGGCGAGCGAAGTTGTCCCATTTTCTACGACTCAGACACAATACGATTAATCCGCCTCGTCGACTGAGGTTGTCTTAAAATGTGTTGTTGGTGAACGAAGATGACTGTAGGGCACGAATATCGCCCACTATGCAGATGAATAGCCAAACATTGATCTTCTGATGAGATTAGCTCATCCGAAGATTACTCAATCAACATCACTGACACAAGCGCACACACACTGAATGCACATGGAATAAACAAAAGCCAAACACCGTCTTGCTGATTGACATTCGTTAACCCAGATTAATCGGACAACCACGGATGCACGCATGTAGACAAACGAAATATTAACCAACCTTATCATCTGTGTTGTGTATGTGTGCATGCGCACGTCCATGTGTGCGTGCGAGTGTGTATAGAATTTCTGCTTACGCAAGAAATTTACTGAACGTGAGTTTCTCTATTCAGTTGACCAAATCACCCTGAATGGGACGTCTAAACATTGTTTTGATGGTATGGTTACACTCTGTACAACTGTCCTGTTGAGGAAGATGTCAGCCTGGATGAGAACGGTGGGGGTCGATACAGGCACACACACCCAACACAATTGGTTGAGTCGATAAGACAGAATACTGGCAGCAATTAGGCTGATGAGGAACGTAAGGAGAACTCTAACTGTCTGTCCAACAAGCCAAACAAAATATTAGTTTCAGCGTTTACCGAGGGGTCCCACAGCTTGGACTGAAAACGTGTGACAAAGGACACATGAAATACAGCGTCCCTACGTTTTATGGAGAACGGTTAAATGTGAATTATGTTGGAGTAGACTGATTAAACTGATCAAACACGATTAACCGCGTGACTATCTAGAACTGTATACAAAGGTTAAGGTCGAATGTCAATTAAAAAACGTTTTTAAATATTCCGTATGACACTGCTTATCCACAATTTTTCACTTACTGAACACGCATTGATAGAAACGATAATAACCTCTAAAAAAATCAGTTTATCAACATAGCCTAAAAATTCCGACGGCTGGTGAACAAGTGTGTACCAATATGCAGAGTTAATCGAATTAACAAGGGGCTGCTGGGGAAATAACTACGATTCACTTGCGATTACCATCAAAATCCCCTCTCTCGGTCTCAGTTACAAAGATTCCGGCATTCAATTCTTGGTGCAGCACAATTCAATCAACCACTTTGATCGGCCTGTATAGCAATGACTGCCGTGGCTGCTTTAGTGGGTGTGCATCTGTCTCATGTGTGGAGCCTTCACTGTATTTCGGTGTCAAGGCTCGTAGTGCGTTTCGACGGTCCCTTGGTTTCTTGAGAACACGGCACCCGCAACCTCAGACGGATCGATCGATCAGTTATGATGTGGAGGGTTGGATCAGACTCATCCTCCCGAAATTTGGGCCATTGTATGACGTCAGCTTATGCTTATTGTGCACACAAATTCCGCGCCACATAAAGCTGCTTTTTCTCTCAACCAAAAATTGGTCATTGTCCAAGCTGCATGCTGAGTCGATCGTGCGATTGGAGTGAACAAGTGAGCAATCATGCTATCAGAACGTATTTGTAGCTTTCGGTGAACTGATGAGTGGTCGGGGTCCAAGCTAAGGCCGTTTATTTGAGATGAAAACAGTGGATGCCAAGGTTATTGAAACACAGATAACTGTCATATATGATGGGTCAAACGGTGTGCAAAACGTAAAGGTAACAAACAGTGTCTTTGACGTAATTGCCCGTGGAAAGCGCCACACTGATTCCTCAATGGGATAAACGCTAGGAAATCAACAATACGTTGCTGATACCGCGTACGCGCTAACTCAGTGAGGAAGTTTGGTCACCTGAAACAGAAGAAACAATTACTCGCGTGATGTTTTACTTTAAACTGGAAATGTGTACTATGCTGTGCCATGAGGAACGATATGTTTTACAGTTACTAGTTCATTCTGTTTGCTGGAATTGATGAATCAAGGATCTCTTCGTAAGACTGCGATGAAATTTGTATTTGAGGAGAAGGCAATAAATAATTCACTCATGAGTCTCTGTCCCATTTTTCATTGCGAGGTTGGCCTCATAGTTATATCGTTTGAGGTGACTAAAGCAATGCTGTTTACCTCATTTCCAAATGATCACATGGACTGAAAAGTATTCACACAAGATTGCCATTGAGCGCTCGGATATAGGTATTCAGTCGTGGCTACCGTAAGGTCACCGGCGTTATGGTGAACACACTGATCTCAAAAACGCGAGGATGAGAGTGCAGCTTCCGTTCCGGAGGAAAGTACACGCTGTTGCAGGACTCTAATAAGAACGAAACTTGGGTCTACAGCCTTCTTGCTAAGTGGACTAGCTGTAAGGCTTACCAGAATGCGATGGTTGCGTTTAAGTGTGGATGGCGTTCAATTTGGAAAGGGTCAGTAATCCATTAAAGAGCTCCTGCATCCCGTCGTTATATAAGAGGCAGACATTGAACCAACTTTGTAGTGCAGGAGTCACCAGTTGAGAGTAAACCAATTGTCACCAAATGGGAGGGTTACAGTGCCACTGTGATGAACGAAGATGGCTGTAGAACACGAATATCGCCCACTATGCAAATGAATAGCCAAACATTGATCTTCTGATGAGACTGCGCTGAGTAATTGGCACTTGGTATCTATCAATAACAATGCTCACTGCGTAAGTTTCTCAAAAGGTTAAAGGTGGACTACACAGTCCTCTACTCTCACTGGCTTGATTGCTCTTTAGACCCAGATATGATCAAAGATGTTTTAGACTCTTCTACAAACAGGTTAGACGATACAGAACGTGGAGGTGATCAGTGCAGTCTTATGAAAGCCTTCAAAGATGGCGCAGACATTAAGCCTATCAACTTAATCAAACAATAATTTACTCGAACATGATTAAAAAAACTGTAAAAATGTGGCCAAAGTACGAAAAAGTAATACATACCACTGAACCGACGCCATTTTATTTCAATATGACCAAAGATTGTTAACGCTTAAAAACGTAGCGGTTTATGTAAAGGTGGTTTTCCCCACGCGTAACTCCCATTATTGAATATGACGCTGAAAGGGACACTTCATTAATGTAAGCTGAAATGTGATACATGCTACCGGTGTTAGTCAAGGAGTCCACCGTTTGTGCTACGCAACACGTTGTTTCTCAAAATAAAATAGATTGCGTTTATGAATTATAGAGTTTTGTTAGATTACAAATTAATTACGTTTAAAACACCGTTTTTAAATATGCTTTTCAATGCACAAACTAAACGGCGTATTAAATGTTTCGCTGTGTTCTAGGTTTTGGCAATATTCGGTTTTGTATATCTGACACTATGTTAGGGGGCCAAATAGATTCACCGATCACACACATTGTGGGATAATCGATCAACAAAATCGTCAACTGCTGTCTCCAAAACAAACATTCATACATTCCTTAATCGTGCATCAAATAACATACGATTAGAAAGTCTAGCAATCACCGACGTGCATCCGTTGGTAACCACAATGCAATGAGTGATTTCAAATATACTAAATCTGACTTATCCGGTCGAAAAAACAACACTATTTTCATCATCTTTTGGGGAGTACTCAGCTCGTTCTAACTTTATTGAGTTTCACCTGTTCTATGGGAGCGATTCACGTCATGGAAATCTGCTTCGATTGCGACCAAGAATGATGAAATGGGAAACGATGTAAGGTTTAGACGATTTATTGCCAGATCGACATTTGAAGACCATTTTTATTTTTACTTATCCTCACGCTCTGGTTGCGGTCTTGATGAAATAAGCAGTTGTAGGCCAAAACGCCGGTTTAATGAGTATTACATGAAGTAAAACGATTCCGACATTTGTCATTGTTCCATTGATTAAATTGATCTATTAGACATCCCTTTCCGTTCCTGTTGAATATCTGTGAAAGTCATTCATCAGTTTGAATTTGTTTGAGTTGTATCCTAGAACCTACAAACCAGTGGCCTGCTAATTATTCAAACCACATTAATATAGAAAGAGAAAAATGGAAATTTTAGTGCCAATCTTTCATGGTCTTGAAAACTTACGTTTTTTCAAAATATGTGAAAATAGAACAATTTACATGCCTGTCAGAGACCCATGCGGTGCATACGTGTGATAACAACATTATAAAGTTTTGTACATTACTGGTAATACGTAAAATTAGCTATCTTCAATGTTTTTACAATTTTCGAAATATAAGCTAACCTGTACATTTCTGTCAAACTTTGTATCTCCATACTGTTAGTGTGAACACAACCAACGCATAATATTTAAGGCAACAGGTTTGGACCGAGTTGTTTTCTGCTTTCAGTCTGAGTGGAAAACAGCTTAAAGCTGTTGCTTCACTGTTAATAGTCGACTGTAACCATGATATCCCATTTCACGCATCAAAGATCACACTTGGAAGCGACAGTGCACTTCTTCTCTGGTGCATTAACTGCCTCCTCCATTGACTCCTAGACTATTCGTTTTTAATGAAAGCAGAGACACCCTCGAGTAGGAGGACTGCTAACGTAGTGTATATCAGAAATGTGTTCTTCGTTGAAGTTGTTTGATGCCGCTCTGCATCACGAAATTTTGCACAGAGATGCATAACCTAGTCGAACAATTTGTTCTACAAGTAGATGTGTGGCTACATAAGTTCCTACAGTACGTCCACCTGTAGTGGACAGGTTAAAATTAGGCAACGCCCAATAAACTTAATATCAAAGTAAAGAACCACATTGCATTGTAGACTTCAATTTTGACATAACTACCGTCTGCTTTTAGTCACTATGGTTGCGTTCGTACTATCGATCAACTGTCTCACATTTTTACCGAACGGCGCCATTATGTTTAAGTATAAATCACCTATTCTGGTGATGATTCCCTTAATCATTTTGTTTCCTCAACTGTTTTCAGATAAACACGTTCGGTTAATGGCTGAAGTGAGTTGACTGGACCATCTACCTTGACATGAACGTAAGTATTTATATCAAACACTGTCCCAACTACACTCGTTTAATACGACGGATTTATAGATGAAAGCCAACTGTGAAAAGTCAGGGCTTTGGCTGGATTCGAGCCAGCGACAGAAACACCACGTCTCAATGCGGCAAGCGCTCTACCAGCCAAGCTACGAAGCCACATCGGGCAATCGATCCCCTGAATCATTCGGTGGATTTCGTATGAGACAGTGGGACGGGTGGGTAACAGAGTCCAAACGTGAAATTTCTGAGCTCCCAATGTGGCTTCGTAGCTCATCTGGTAGAGCGCTTTCCGCACTGAGGCATGGTGTTTCTGTCGCTGGTTCGAACCCAGTCGAAGCCATGGCTTTACACAGTTGGGTCTCATCTAAAAATCATAAATCTGCCAAACTACCCATTAGTAACACGACGGATTTACTTGGTTGATTACTTACGAGTTCACTATTTCAACCCTCCACTTCAGAGTACTGAATAGATATGTCTACATTTCACCGAAACAAGAGTAATTCATCCATCGAGATCATAAGTACCTTCATTCAGACATGAAGCGACCACTTATTTATTGAATATGCTAGATTTATTCATAAGTGTATGACAAAAGTAGTCAGATTATTTACAATAAAACGAGATGAGTTAAGTTAAGTTTCATTCTGGATTGACAGTTATAACCGGTTAAAACAGTTGGGCTGTTGACGTTTCGGTTACACAGAAAGCAGCAGAGAGTAAACTTGATTCAGTATCGCTTTCAAAATGACTTGCTGAAATGTTTATTTGACCAAAGTAACTGGCTTTAACCATACGCACATTCAGGTGCAAAATTTTGTCAGTTGCAACTTAGTAAGACTTAGTACGTGGTATCTAATAACAAGAATGCCCTAATTGAGATTACCTTGAAAGTTGTTTGAATATTTCCAGTAACATGGTAATACGTGGATTCAGGCTAAAACCCTTGGATGTGAGCCCACTGAACAGTTTTACACTGCTACATAAAATGCAGTTTCCCTTGTGAGTAGCATGGTAAGTATATTCGGGAACAAAAGGGCAGATCTCAACTTCAAGGAGACAAGGAATCAGAAGCGACCATTGGAACAGCGTGCATGCACCATGGGGAAAGTGCCACCAGGACTAATTACAACGCAGTGCCACTCAGTATGTATGATTACACGTCGGTCATGCAAATAAGTGTACGCTTCTGTAGTGCTATATTTTCACATAACGTGTAAAGGATTTCGTGCGATACACGATTTCACAGGTCGTGTATTTTGCAGTCACAACAGCACTTTAGCTTTGGCTATCCTAGTTATTGGCTTGAAAGAAAAAGTTTGATTCGTTGCGGCTCGTATGACAAGGTTTTCGATAAATAGTTGTGTTTGGGGATCCCCACTACTGTATAGTTGAATAAGTTACTGAACGAACTTATTCCTAAGAGAGCCCCTAAGGCTATTTCGGGAAGCACTGAGATTAAGAAGTGTAATCTGAAAATATGTCATCTTTGTTAATTTCACCATAAATTCGCGATGTTCATGTTTGAACTGTTTTGGGTAGCAGGTAGATTCTTTTGCCTGGCCGAGTTCCAATGGTTAATTAAATGACCACTGTACTCATCTCGGCTTGTAGAGACGGAAAGTGTCTTAAGTAAATGACTAACGACATAAGCGTCACCTGTCAGCGCAATATTTTGTCATTTACAGGACACGCTTTGTTTCCGTTTTGAAATCTGAATTTCATACTCAACTAATTACTCCAACTGTTTCTAACCCACTGTTATCAAGTACAGTACGGGGTGAGTAGCTGCTTATCAATAAAACATTGAGAACATATTCTCAAATAATCACTATGAGTACGACAGGTAACCCGGTAAAATCAATGTCTTGTTTGACTCCACGCAAGTGGCCAATGACATCCACAACAGATCTGAAGCGTTTAAACGTAACTTTATACATTGGTAAGATCGTATCGGTAGTAAGTATAAAATGACTAAAAACTGCCATGAGTACACTACTACTTACACTACCTTTTCTTCCAAAATTTGTGGTACCCTCGAGTATCATAAAGTAAGCTGAGTTTCCAGGCAATTCTCACAAGTTTTGTAAGAACATGCACTGGTCTGCGAACCCTATATGGTCTGAGATAGACGTCACAGCTAAATCGCAATTGAAATTTCAACCACAACATTGTATACAAGTTCAATGAGAAACTTAAAAACTACGTAGGTCAATTAGTAACTGCATTATTTTTCTTCGAGAAGAAAGAAAATTTTTTTTCCACGAATTATGCACATAGACTCACAATTAAGCTGCAGTAAATTTCACAAAATCAAACTAACTATTTGCTGAAAGTCGACTGATTGTTTATAAGCATAATGTTCTTATGTATAATTTACTTCTGCTTCAGAAAGTCTCCTTGCTTTTACTTCACGGCTTTCTGTGTTAACTAGAACACGTCCAGTCACCGTATTTTATACTAATAACACAAACAGAAATGCCATACTTGTCAATTAATTTCAGACGGAGAGCATGAATATACATGCAACCTACCTCGTTTACCAGTCATCTATAAATTTTTCAGGATGTGTTGGCGTGCACTTGTTGGAATCAGCATTGTGATCTACATTCTACGCAATTTTGGGTAATATACTTATTCTGTTTGTTCAGAGCTCAAGCGGCTGCTTCAAGAGTGACAGTAAAACAACCATCTCCGAAATTGATCATGATGCGTTGTGGTGATGGAAAAGCCTAGTTAACTAACTGACTGCCACATTTGATAGTGTTTGACACGGTTAGTGATTATGCAACCATGAGCCTGTATGCCAGTTATTTTCTTCTATCTGTAGTACCGGACTGACATCGTTCAGTCCATGGGTAGGCTATGCACGGCTGATAAACATTTTACATTTCAATTACTACTAGTAAAAAGCTTATCAGATGTTTAATCCCATATTGTCCCAAATCACATCACGCAGCGAAGTAACCGAGTAATCCACCATTCACCGGTTACACCATTATGTTCGACACCAAGGTGACCGATGGCCTAATGTGTTGATCCTTCTATAGACTTATATTTGCTACTGGATTCACAGCTATTTAAAGCATAGTTTGCTAGCTTTCTAGCCGGGGAAGTCATTTGATAGCTAATCGATTTAGCATCTCTTTTCGATAACTGATGAGGCTCGAATTTATCAGGACATAAACCACATTCATTCCTTTTGTTGCAAGATAATAGGGATAACATTTGATTGATGCGCATGCAGAAACATACACCACCACAAACTGGTAAAGTCACACACTGCATTCAGCATGATTAATGAGGTGATGAGGTTGGCGACTGTCTGCATCGGAAGACAATGGGCTACATCACGTTTGGTAAAAAGGTTCCCAAGGGTGCAAGCTTGGATGGAACGTGTTAACCATTCGAGGTGACCACTCCCAATAACTCAATTATCAGAATAGCTGCTTTATCTGTGGGAAGACAAACCAAGACCACTGACATACACTTGACTCGGAGAACCGTATGAAGAAAGCTGAGACGAGCACCAGACCAGTGGAATTATGCCAGACTGATCTGACATCGTCATCAGTGATATGAAGCCATTTATCCATTTCTGCTAGGAATAATCCAACTTCCATCTGTTTACCTCAATTGATAGCTTGCGTTTAAGTTTAACGTTATCTCTTACTAGACTTTCTTCAACCAGAGCCAACGGACTGAACATTGTTGTCTGTGTTGATTTGGATTGCCTTATGCAAAATCCTTTTCCATAGAAGGACATCAATTCCAGGAACTATCAAACCCATCTATATATGTTTAATCACTTTAAAGAGAGCTGAAGTCTGTCATCTCGGTTAAGTGGTAGGTGGACTGTAGTAACCGGCGAGAATGCTTTCAGCCAGGTTCAGATATTACAGTAGGCACAAGCGGTTGACTAATTAGTTTAGGTTTTCAGAGGGAAACCGGGTGCTCTCACGCTCCATTACATCTTGGTTTACTTGTAAGGCAGTTCAGTTTAGTTGATTTAAAAATTGTTCGTTGTCGTGGGAAAGTTTGCCAGACTGTCATTCGATTGTTGACTTGTACGCAATTCCTCATAGGTCCGGTTTGTCATAACCGCTCTAAATCGAAGTAATGTCAATGTTTATGATGTCTGAAATCTGCTTGCCATCAAACACCAGTTTTTGGTTTCTTCACAGAGAGGAAGGAGGAGAGTGGATGTAGGATCGATTCAATTTATTCAATCACGCCAATTTTATGTATAAAATATAGATTACATATACTACAAAAATGGCTGCAACAACCAGATGTAGTTGACCTACTTCAACTACAGTTGGCATACTCAGTCCCACGGTAAATCTAACAAACCGGTGTGTACTAACAGTGGAGTTTCGCGTCGGTTTGTTTCCGTCTGTGAATGCCAGTCAAGCATGTATCCTGTATTGTATCAGAGATCGGTGTTGGTTCCGTAAAAGAATGCTTCTTAAACAGGCAAGACTCATAGGTTTAAGAAAACATGCATACATAATGTACAGTCGAAAACTAAAGTCACAGTAATCATATTACTGCATGTCTTATTACCGTGGGGAGCTGATATGCTGTTTAAGTCAGGTTTATGTCTATAACATCAGTTGGTAGCCTCTGCTGAATATCACCCGCTAGACAATTGGAGTTTTCAGTGGAATATAGACACTGTACTTGAGTTAGAAAAGTCAGCCAAATGACCTGTTGTCACTAGGTGATTCGTCATCAAACAACGTGAGGTTTTTGTTATTGGGATCGCCTTTAAGTTGCTCTGCGTCATAGACGCGACTGGGCGATCTGTACGGTGCGCACTAGGTTAACTTGCCTTGAAGCTGATTGTATTGGCTTTATCGGGTTAATTTGATTTTTCTCGGATTGCTGGTTATTTTGTCTGAAACATTTGGATGGAGTAGGTCATACATATTCTGGTGAATCTGATAAAACAAGCTTGATATTTCTGGTCTGGAGACAATAGAGCGGAATTAACATGTGAGCATCGCAAAAATCAGTAACACGATTAATGACTTGTCTACACAGTTACGCTTACATTGCTGGGTCTGGCGAAATCTAGAACATAGAGGTTTGTTGACATACAAAAGGCGTAAACGTCGGTTTGAGTGTTACAGATGTTCATGGCCAAATTATGGACTTGCTTTTTCTTAGGGTGAGGTATGCAATGCTCCAGTGACTAATTTGGTCATAAGCTACCATAGGCGACGTTCGGAACTTCATATTTATCAGGATGCATGTTGCAGAAGTCTGTTAAGTGTGTTCATTCGAGAACCATCCCATCCTAAACATTGATGTCATGAATTCGCCATAACATGCTAATGGAAACTCAGAGGTATAACTGCTATGATCACTAAAGTATGCTCAGCTTGTTTCAGGAATTTTCGAGATTTATGCAAACCGTCTTTCAGCCCTGATCTACTTAGCTCCATGCACTGTTGCATTATAGGCTGTGCTGGATGGACGTAGCCACAGAACAGTCTGGTTCAACTTCAGCGCGTAAACCTGTTTACCAGTTACTTCCACTTAACTGGTTCGCTTCTTTCAACTGTACTTTGACATTATTTAGTCTGTACAGCACTTTTCAGCCATTTATTATGATGCTTGGTGCGTAAAGATCCAATCAGAAAGCACGCAAAGTTAAAACAGACTAGGAATGGCGTTGGTCTTCGATAATGTACAGTTTGTTAGAAGCCAATAGATTGCTTTAACCAAAATTCATAGGTGCGCAAAGTATGCTGGATGGTTGATAACTGGAGGTATAAATCGTGACATTGTTTTTATAATCGGTAGCACCAGATAAAAACTAGCTCAAAAGTCTTGACAGTTTTATACAACTCACACACTGACTCAGATTGTACTTACGGACGATTTAAATCAGGCAAAATTGGTCACAAACATTCAAAAGGTGGGTGAACTGTGTTATAACAGAATGGTCATACAAAGGTTTCAGATTCAACAAGCGGTCTAGTGCGTTTTGATACGAAAGTTATATATATCAAAACCGGTGCATCTAACCTAAGAAAAAGCACAAAATAGGCAAATCTGCAAACCTCAGCGAATCTGAACCGCGATTCTAACGACTGTCGTGTATTCCCGAGGCGGTTGTAGTTATCATGTTCAGTAGCCAGAAACTAAAACCTATACCCTACCAATAGATGAAAATTGTTATCTGGTGCACTGGATTGCCCGCCATACAACTTGAACAAAACAGCTTGTAAGATGGAGGAACCACCATAAGGATGTATTTCCTTCTGACCTCTTGAGACCTAAGATGTATGTTTATTTTCGTTGGCAAATACTGGTATGGCAATCAAGTGGCTTCGTATTCTTGTACTCAAACTGGTTGAGTGGTACTGTGCCCTAAGAATCTTTGAGTTCAGAGGAAGTTAGATCAGCAGAGCAGATAATCGGTTTTACGATGCTATTTTCTGAAGTAAAGATGACAACCAGTTCAAATCTGTTCTCAATGGAACCGGTTGTTAGCAGTTCACCTGGTCTCACTTTGTAATAGTTACCAGACTAGAACGCAACAAAACGGTAGGCTTCTGCTGGTTTCTTCAATGCTGGTGGGCTTGTTAATTATCCGTAACCTAATCAATCCATATAAGAGGATTGTCGAAAAGCAATTCGTCCAGCGAAAGCTAGTGAAAGAGAGACTTCTCAGTGAATCACGACGAAATTTTCTTGATTCTTATTGCCTGCATTTTGCCGGCAGCCACTATACTTCGTAGACCGGGCGAAACGCGCGAAAAGCATGTCCGTAAGCAGCAAGCTGCGCTTCGCCCTGGTCGTGGCTACAGTGCTGATTCATATAAAAGGCCAACAGCTGTTTTCCTCTTGGGCATCAGAGGATTCTTCGATTTGGTTTACAGAGCTGTAGTCTGGGATTGTTTACCGTTGAAGGGTGTCTCTCAGATGTATGTGAATATCCTGAAAGTAACACACTATCAGATCACGGAGAGCGTTAAGGATTATGGTATCGTATCGCCGACCTTTGGCATAGGAAGTGGATGCAACAAGGTTACTCATCCCCTCTCATCTTATTCAACTTTGCGAAAGACTTGGTCCTAGGATGTGCCCTAACAATCTTTGAATAAAATAGTGTGGATTTGCATCCAGACACTCGAATCTGGGATACAGAGTACGCAGATGTTATCGCTCTACTCCGTGAGAATTCATAGAGAGCCCAGAGCACATTAGACAGACCGGAGATTTCAGTTCGTCAGTTTGGTGGGGTCTTTGCATCTACTTAGTGCAACGTGCTTTTACAAGATTGGCGGAACTCAGTGCCTGCTCTCACCCTTGGTGGTGAGTATTGAAAAATAATTAGGAACTTTATGTACTTTGTACGCTGTATCGGCACCGGTGGAATATCGAATGAGATCACAAAGAGCCTAACAACAACTGGATGTTATTTGCTAACTTACGCCGCACGAAGCATCCGCATAATCTCAGTCTTTCTGTGAAACGCCGAGCGTATAATGCCATTATAAGGGCATTCCTACTGTACGTTTCTGAAAGCTGGTCAGTTCGCGCGGAGAATGTTCATTGCTTGTCCGTTTCCGATCACCGTTGCCTCCAGAGCATCAGCGGCGTGTAGTGAGAACACCGCGTCAGCAGCAACAACGTTCGTCGGAATGCCTTCGAAAAGGATGGACTCTGTATTCCTTCGAGCATGCTGATCTCACTTCACAGGCTCCGTTGACCCAATCGTATTTTACGAATGCCAACTGACCACCTGCCACATCGTGCCTTGTTTGCGATTGATGGGTTAGACTAGAAACTGCAGCCTGGTGATCAGTTTATGAATTTGGTTCGGGGTATGAAGGCACTGAATTCAAAGCTCGCTTCAGTAAGGCGCTCCCAGTCTCCCGTTTGGGGTCCGAAGAAAAATGAACAGTTTTGGTTGAGAACAGAAGTCAGTGGCTTTCCCATTGCTAGTCTCTGTGCACAGTTTGACTATTTTCTTCTCTAACCCCCCACATTTTTTCGTTGTTTACCTCACACAATAATCCTTTTCTCCCATTGTGGCAGGTTTGCTACTCTTTGTGTTAAATATATACACATATAGTTATCACGTAGATACCACAAAGATTGGCAGACGAGCCATCTATTTATGTATGAAAGGGATATTACTGTTTCCGAAAGTGTTATTTTTCTTTAGACGGCAACCATTAGCGTCTGTGTGCATTGTTTCCCATGTTTTCTAAACACTTCTGTGTCCACCAGTGATTTTATTGCCAACGTCAGAACAGTTAAGTACTTGTGATCTAAAGTTGTCCCTCATTCAAACGAGCCCGTGTAAAAAAAACCTGATCAAGAAACAAGGCCGGTTTGATTAATTCTGTTGATCGCTGTTTTGAGGAAATCAACGAAACAATGAGAAACTCTGTCAGTCAGGCCTGCTAGTGGTAAACAATCAATCGTTCCTGACTTGATTTTCATTTAGAACGGGCTGTGATATCGAAAGCTTTAACCTGAAACAGAATTACTTCACCGAATCTTCGTTCGAAGCCCCACATCTGTTCTCGGTTGTCCCCTCGTCCGCTGCCATCCGACAGTGATATGCACGACGAGATTCCAGTTAACGACCCTCCAGTTACAATTATCAGCTGTTAACAGCTCGACAACCTACTTTGAGTTTAACGTTTATGAAGGCACCCAGCTTAGTTGTTGAGACCGATGACTGGATGAATAGTGCAAAACCTCAAGAAGCCAGATTCTGCGCAGGCTGTAACTCTTAACACTGCACTTCATTGAGCGTCCTACAGAACTAAACTCAATTACTGACCTCGTCTTCCACTTGACTCTTCATGAATAGGAAACCGGAAGTAGACTAAGATTTTATCTTATCTCCGGTTCTCTTTGACTGGGAACAATGCAGTCAAATGCCGCGTTCTGTCAACTCTCATTAATCTTGAATGGAAATGCATGTCAGTTTGTACTCGTTCAGGTTATAAGTTTTGCAGAGCAGCTAGTTAAAACTTTTGTTGAAGCTGACAAAGATTGACTAGATCATTACTAGGACTCGCAAATTAAGCTTAGCCGTAACAGGGTTTAACTGGGCAGACTTCCTGCAAGGGTCTGAAGTTCAACTTGAATTTGCCATCAGGTCTAGATGCGCTGTTTGAAGAAGGGGTACTACTTTTGATTGTCCTCAATGAACACAATCCATTTTTGAGACCGGTATGGAATGTAAGCAATGTGACCCTGCAATAACAACGCGGAACTTTGTTTCCTTTGATAACTCTGGAGTCAACATCTCACGATTAACCTCATCTTGTTCGGACTGTTTCTGCAGAAGTAACGGATCGAAAATTGCAAACAGCGACATTTGTGATGACAGTGGAAACTCTCAGTTACCCGACCAGCGGTTTCAACACATCTCTTTTAGTACGGTGATTACTATCAATAACTATGTCCAGTTGTAATCATCTTAAGGGTTGAATAAATTTTAATAAGTGCCAGTCGATTCTCATACTCAGGCCGCATTACATTTCTGCTCTTTTTGTGCCCATTAAGTTGAGCTGGTCAAAACAAAGCTTAAAACCAGTAGATTTTCATTTTTGCAAGGCTGTTATACCAATAGCAGTTTGGTGACCACACTTGAAGCAGACGTAATTAATTTGACTGTTGTCATTGATCACAGCTGAGTTCAATAAAACTTAAATACCACGAAGTAAAAATGAGGAACCAAAAGTTTGCTGTACTGTGAATGATGTCAACATGTTGACTTCCGTTGGATCCTAGTTCTGTTTTCACCACATGGCAAAACATACAGTGAATACCGGTTCAACTATTTTTGCGCCCCTGACTTCCACTAACATTCGGTTCTTGGAGTGGCAACTGAGAGCACTCGTAGTCGATCTGTGCACTTTCCCCAAATGACCTCTAATACAGGCCGGTGGTGGGAAAGTATCTCACTGCAGGACCGGCGCCACCGGTTCTGTATCCGATACGCCATTTCGATATGAATCAATATGTAGCACCGTGAATGTTGATTAGCAGATTACCACCGTGTGTTCAATAGATTTGTTAATGGAAAATTCAACATTGCTGTAACTTGATTATCATCCAAATTTGGTTGTAGCCTCTGCATTGTGACACGTCATTAGGCTGTCTTTCCTCAAAAGGTCATTATCTTCAAACTTCGCCCATGTTAGAGCTCGACAGCAGTCTCTGCCCTCTTCCGACCAGGAAGTTACGCCGCGGTTTTCTTAATTGTGGGGCGAATTTGCTATCTACAACCCCATCAACCTCACAATAGGTATGAACAAATATTAGTAAATATCACCGGGGTAAATACTGTGATAGTTGATGTTATACACATATAGAGTATGGCCTCGTTTTCAATAGGTTATTCCTTCCAGTAAGACACACGCTGTTCTCGGGTGACGCGCATGAAAGTAAAATTATGAGGTCACTCACGCCAGTGAATAAATGCGATTTCCAATAATTTAATTTAACAAGCAACTTGTTTGTTAGTAAGGGAAGCACTTGACCTTTCGAGTGATAAAGCAACCGATGAAGTTGTTGTGGTTAAACAAAAAATCGTTGGGGAATTTCGGGGAAACATTTCCTCCGCTATTCAGATTGGACCCCTAGATAAAGGGATGAGAAACATTCACTACTGCAGACAGATTAATACTTGCATCCGTACAATTAGATTTAATTTAATTCATTGCCTTTCGATCATCTCCACATATGCTATTTTGTGTGTGCTATTCAATCAGCATACAAAATTGAAGTGCGTAGATGACTTTTAACGACAGGCATTTTGTCTGTGTATGGAGAAACGGATGTACATAACGATTATTCAAGCAGGTGTCAAACAATACTTTTCTATTCACAATAGAGGATTCAATGTATGCAATTTGTGAAGGAACAGCTAGAACGTCTTTTTCTATTAGCCGTGGCTTGGTACCACTCAAGGTGATTTCTAGTAATTCTATCAGTGGTAAAGCTGACATATTCATACTTGGAATGAGCGGTGCCTCATATTAAAGTCGGATGGCATGAACAGGACTTATTTTTCTAGTAGTCCATTTTCAGTTATGTTGAAGCTGAACTCGCCAGAAGTCTATCGTGATCCGTCCGCCACTATTGTAACCACCGTCCGGTGTAATGTGTAGTTGTTTTGACCCACCAAAATCATGTTCACTTGAACTACATTTGAACCGATAAGTCAGTGAATACAGTTTTCTTGCGGACAGATTGAGCTCTAAAGTAAACAGCGTGCCAAAGAACGAACCCACAGTCCCATAAGATGATGAGCAATAATATCCCAGTAATAAACTGAACAATACTCTTAATATCATTGTTGGTCACTGCAATTTTGAAATTAACCGTATGGAAATGAACTAAACCAGTTAATGATGTGTAGACGAGGATTTTGATTATAGCACGGCAAACATTACTCACGTAGTGTTGAAACCATCCTCTCTAGTTAAAATTATCGGCTTGTTAATTTTCAGTGAAAGCAACAAGCTGGGTTTGCTGTCTGTTATGTTAATTCTCTTCCCCAACGAAACAACACACAAGCGGAGCGCTATCCCGTTCATCTTACGTGGTACTTCTTCCCATTGGAGTTTTTCGGGACCTCATCTCATTCTTTCAGGCGGCCGATCACTCCTATAACTAGGTTAGATTAATGGCTCATGACTGTTTATTAACTGGCTGACCGAGCTTTCTGAACGACTGGGAGAAAAGTATTAATGACAAACTATTCAAAGTAGCCAACGAAATACCCGATTACTGGTTACTCAGTTTAGTCAATTAGTCATGGTGCCATGAGCCAACTGGCTGAACTGCTAATGAGGATGAATGGCGCTCAGCGACAATAAAATGGTGCCTAGATGTCCTGTGGTAGGAAAATGTTTGGATATCACTGGTTTATCATTTCGAAGGACTGATCCACATTCATGTTTGACCAGCTTATCTAGTTACGTAATTTCACAGTGCGATTGACCCAACATTAGAAAGTACGGAGTCAGCTAAAACAGAACAAACAAAGTTAGATGCAGTATTGAGAAAAATAACAACAAAATCAATAATACTACGAATTAACAAACAAAAACTATAGGTTTACAGCAGTGAAGCACGCGAAGGACACCTTGAGGAAAATATCACTCTTTTTAGATTGGTGTCCAAATGAAATGTTTTGTAACTGAAAATGTTATATAACGACATCACTAAAATGACTTTGACTAGAGTGGAGACACCATGAAATATCTTCCGGTCACCTGGATCATCCAGGCTCTTTCTATTTTACGATTATTTTTATCCCAACTACCCCGATTGCCTGTCTGCAACGCCAGTCTTCTCTTATGACTTCGTAGCTTGCACGAGTTGTTGGTAGGTTCCGGGACAGCAACCAAGGCACCATGACAGCCGACAGTTGTTTTATTAGCCGTAGATTTTACGAGCTGGTCAGCCAATCGTGCTAATCGTCAGACAGAGACAGAGAGAGAGAGAGTGAGATAGCGAGAGACATTTGGCCATAACCTGTTCGCAGTTGCCATGACCAAATCGGCCGTCAGTCTGCAACCTAGAGGCAACAGTCTGAACTATGTCTGGAACCTTTGCTTCTGTCAGGGTGGTGCACCATCCTCGGTGTCGGATTTAACGACCGTCCGGTCGGAAACATAGGCGCGCCTGTGCGCCCAGACAAAATCGTCATTTTCATGGATCAACGGGTCGGGCAAAGTGGTGTGTTTGAGTGACCCCTCCGTGACAGAACTATGGCGATTCCGTTGAAGGCACCAGGCAAAAGAATCTTAATACAAACAACAGTGACAACAGTGGGATTGGCAAGACTCAGATGCTTGTTTTATCTCGTCGCCAAGGCATCTAACAACCCTGTTCTACGACTGACTTGTCCACGTACACGAAGACAAATGTCCCAGGGGAGGGAGATTATGGACATTTATAAGCCCACCCAGATTGTATTGTTCCACTATACCAATTAGTCATCGTGATTCCGTTCACCTGACCTGATTATTCACGTGTGACAGAATGGTGCGTCGATTTCGGGGTGAGTCGGACCTGCGAGAAATGTGCCAGCACACACACACACGTAAATGCAGTTTAATCGTTCTGTAACGGACAAAGGTAGTCATCCTGACGCTTATCAGATGAGCGTCGGGTACTAATAAATGATCAGTCAAGACAAAATCTTTTGACACCTTTGTTCTTGTTTATCTATGTGTATACACTCGATAGAATCAATCTGAACCACAATCTTCTTTTATCAAAGACGTTTTTGAATTTATAGTAATCTTCATGTTACAAACAATGCTTATGTGATTAGTAATTTAGTGCTCAACAATCTCGGTACACAACTAGTAGGTTTCCGGTTGGAATCTCGTCCGTGTGTTCTTCATATAATCAGGGCAAACAGAACTGAGGCTCACTATGCTGTAATTGTTTCTAGGTATGCCCAATAAAATATGTATTTCAATGATACTCTTAACTCCCCATCAGTGAATTCACAGTATCATTGGAAATGTTACAGAGCATGATAAAAATGATTCGGGGCTTTGTATCTAATGATGACTTCTCTGTACAGTTAATCACAAAATCTTCATCAAAAGTAAACATTGCGGAAAAACAATAGTTAATCGCATTTTTGCAATCGTTTTTTTGCTCTAAGTAAACTTAGCAAAAAGTTTGTTTGCTTTCATTGCATGACTAAAATCATGCTGACCACAGCTGTCTGCGGGTTGATCATGGCAGATGGTGAAACAGTATGTTAGTTCTATGTGCAAAGCAGTGAACTAGAAAGAACGATGAGTATAAGTTCTGGGATATGTTGGCAAGAAAGGGGAAGGAATGATAATTTTTGGAATCTCAATGTCCTCTAACGCACTTCCGATGAAGTTCACTTGTCAATAAACACCTGGCATACTAGTCGTTGGTTGTCATACCCCAGACTGTCATTTGCTGTTCAATTGGTTCTTGGTATATTGTGTAAGGATTTATTTCGTGATCCTGGTCAGAGTTACTTGGTACCAGCATCAACCCATCTTCACACTCATCAAGTCAATGGAATCTTACATTCGAGCTTGATATTCTGACCGAAGTTTTCAGTTGGCTTTTAAAAACAACGCCATTAGATGAATGCCTACCATCCATTTCCTTAAAGCACATTCTTGCTGAACTATTAGTCTCAGTATGGTGCATGTCTTCATTGCCTCCATAATCTGAAGTAGCACAACCGACCTCAAACATAATAAGAAGACCACATCTTTCAGTTCAGTGTAGCCTACTGTTTTTAGTGGTTGCTGGTCCCTGAAACAGTGAACCTCTTTGTCCATTCAACCAAACTTTCATTTCTTGTTCAATTAGTACTGAGAAGCTTCCTTGTTGGATCGGGGGCGTAACCACAGAAATGCAATCGACTTATTCAAGTTATTCTCAGGTTCATATTCAGCAGATGCCTCGCTGAATCACAGTATATCAGAGTCAAACGAATCACAAGTTTTGTAGCATTTTCAGCTTGTCGGGTAGCTTTGTTGAAGCAATTAAGTGGGGAAAACTAACATGTACAAACATTAGTAGACAGCTGTATTTAAACGACACTTGTTGATACGTGTTAGGCAATGAGAAACGGGACTACTCATGAGAAGAATTAGTCATTCGTGTGTGTGAATCAACTACGGTCAGAGAGTAAAGTTCAAATGTGAGATGAACTAGCCAAGTTATATTTTTATTACCGTGTGTAGATACTGTTTAAGGTCTGTTTGGGATACGGTAGTTGACGCGGTGGTTATAGGTTATCTCACACAGTCTCACATTAACCCACTCAACAGGCTACATAGTACACAGGAGTTCCGTCAGTAGGCCTCCCTTGTTGTTGAAGTTCTCACTTTCCAGTAGACCCGGATGTTCGAAGTTAACTTGGTTATCGGCCGAGAGTGGCACGTATGGCACCAATCGGGTAATGCCCTAACTTCCAGAATAGTTGGGCAACAATATAGGACTTTTCACCGCACAGTCACTGTAGTTTGGTTCGAACTTCCAACCAATGGGTGACCTGTAAAATGCACGCAAAACTTGATACCTAATTTTATGAACGGATTCCTTCGAAAAATGCAATTTTGTCTTTCAGTTGGACTGATTTGCGTTTCGCCGTACCGGTGAATTTACGGTCACTCAAGCGTAGTACTTGTTGAGTGCACGTCATACGTCTTCCGAAATTTTAGTTCTGCATGGAATAACTTTAGTCAGAAGCATTTTGAACGTGGTTCAGGTTGCCCCGTGGCTTGTACTTAATATTTTGACAGTAGGCGTTAGGTTTTTGCGCTAACCTACCGATCGTATATACGTCTCATAAACCCTGTCTGTGAAAAATTAGCAGAACAATCTCATCGAATGTAATTATAGCAACTGGTTTCTTGGTACAAAAAGTGAAAGTGAAGACAGCAAGCTCAAAACGTATTCTTTCTATGCAATCCACTGTGCAGCATATAACCAGGTATTCTGTGTAAAACTCAATTCCTAGTTCCACTTGGTTGGGAATTTGATATCAGATTGGATCGCTGAGCTATTAGCGTATTAAAATTAAAGCAAAGTTGACGTTTCGTTGTTGTATTCTGAATGGATCAGGAGGACCGCAAAGTAGTCTGTCCTTCTAATTTATTTGGAAGCCCCAGAAATGTTACGAAAATGGAGGAAATCGCTATGTGAACCATCATGTTGATAGAAAGTGCTGTGTTGGGCTTGATTAAACAACTTGAAGTAGGCATCGTTTGACGAAATAGGGGTGAGCACAAACTGAAGGTACAGTCTGTTGCAAAATCGAACGTAGACTCCCTAAATAGACCTCTTTCTCGTAGTACCTGGTTAAGTGAAATTGACATACAGACTACAAACATTTCTTTTGTAATGTTTCTATTCAAAATATTGCACTGTTTTAATAGGGCTAGTTATCCGACAGTGTTGAAAAACAGAACTGGGTAATGCAGTATTTAATTCAGTCCTAAAGGTCGCAACCATAAGAATTTATGTGGTGTATAGAAGTGTCCATAAATCTGGACACACTTGTTTAAATTGTTTGTGGTTGTTACTAACCGCGAAAAATTTTCTCTTCGTTCAAACCGTGAGCTCCATCTAGCTGATTTCGATAAACGTACAAAATTTCAACATTCCTTTAAGTCTACCAATAAATTAACTGTTAATTTGCTGATTTTCTCGCCGATCTCATGTTTGACATTCACAAACAGGCAATCAGTCACACAGCCACAAAAGAAAGAAAGATTTTACCAGGAACTACGATCCGTGATGCGTGCTGATTGGTTGGCATGGCTAGGTTACATACATATGAAGAGATGCACCTTCTCACAAGGGACTTCCTTGTAAGTTTGCCCCATTAGAAGCTGGTTGATGATCGGTCGGAGCACGTGACGATCGTAACGAACTAGATTATCAGTCATAGTCCATTGATAGCCTGTCCTTTGTCACACTGTAAAGCGAGAAGCATTTTACCTACACCCTTCAGAAGTGAACATTAAACATGCGAGATGAACCACATACTAATATCTGATCTAAAACATACACATTTATTCGCATTATAGCTTATCCTTTTAGACAACCGGGTTATGGCTGTCCATCACAGTGACACTCATTCAACCGAGTAGTCTTCTGCTTGGTATACAAGATAAGTGACATTTGCACTGAAGTTTGCATTCACAAAGCCAATGGACGCTTACGTCAACGTATGGCTAGGCTTAGTTCCTAATTCCATCGACTATAGCAAATATCTTGTGAATCAACGGGATATTTAATGTTTTCCCATGGAGACTATGGTGAGAGTTGATGATAACAGCAATTTAGAAAATGATAATCCAATAGTATCAAACGTGTTGGTGGCCCAGTACTCAACGCATACGGGTCATGAAAAAGTTGTGTACTACCGCTGATTTCTGATAACAGCAAAACTGGAGGTTCAAAGGCTATTTTTGAAATGTCATTGTTGAAAAGTCTTTCTGCACATGAAAATTGAAGCCAAAGTTGAATCTTTGCGTAAGAACGCGGAATAATCTACGCGAAGTCATCTTGGGACAGCAGAGTTTCAACGGCCTACGTATTATTACTACTGTATGCCATATGTTTACCTTTCGTATAGTAAGAGCTACTACCCATAGTAAACGTGAAGCATGCTGTCGTAATATAACTTCAAGTCATTCGTCATCACCTTCCCCTATCGCTTTGGCTTCGACTTTCTTATCGCATATCATTTGCCTTAGATTCTTCACAATACGTGGTTTACACTTTCGAGTCAAGATAGTTGGCTAGCATCTACCACTTTTCGTCATGTCATTGTTCAACCATAGAGGTCAGTTCTGGTTTGGAACAACCTGTTCTACTGAACATCATTTGGACAAACATAGCAATTATCATCGTGTTTCAGCTGTTCATTAACAACGTTCCTCCCAGCTTTTTGGGTGTTCTCAACAATGTAACTGTTGTCCATCAGATTGTAACTTCGTCCATCCCGTATGAACACAGTGGTGGGTCAGAGGTATGGGCCAAGGCTCGACGAATGTGTGACGTTTGTATTGCGTGTTTATGTGCGCGTTTTTGTAGGGCACAATCACTCCTACCTGAACACCGAACTGTCGGACGTTTTATGCGAAATTAAGCAGTTCTGACCGATGGTCAAGTGTGGTTCGGACAGTCTTATTCCCTTCCTATGATTGCCTACATGCAGGTATGGAGTGACAGACAAATGTGAGTTCCATAGTTTTCTGATCAGATAAACTTCGACTAACGATGGCGGACCGAGGAAAGTAAACAGTTTAAAGTCAGTAATCTAGGTCCGGTAAGATTGAACGTACATGTGAACTGATTTTAAAATGAACAGTGAAAAATTTAGTCGCTCTGGTCTAATAACAAAACGTGAGAGTGAACGTTGCATCCAGGTGAACATTCCTGCCAGTTCATTTTAAATTCCCATGATAGTGTCTCATCAGTAGTGCATCGTACAGACTGTAATAAGGTTGAAACCTTATCCGTTGTGTTTGTGAAAGATGCGAATATGTATTCTGTTTAGGCGAACGTGCTTTGGGATTGCGAAACTATTAGATGTAAACGTTTAGACAAAGGGAATTATGAGCAACACTTAAAATGTCTTACCGTGTATGAAAGTATACAACAACACCTCTGTTAACTCCAGTCGATTAGTTCGTCAACTGTGGTGATATTCTAGGCCTAATAGAACTTACCAAAATGGGTCAGGGTTGGATTTCAACCTTCGGTTTTGTACGAGATGACCTATAGCTGGTTAGTCATAGTAAGAGTGAGGTCAAGGTGATGCATGTCATGGAATAACATATCTGACTGTGAAAGCCGTATTTAAGGAACACTTTATTAATCTCGTCTTTTGGTGGATCGATAGTTCTTCGGTTGATCGGTCCTCTTGAGAGAGGACTTAATAACCGTCTTTTTAGTTCGGAGCCATTATGATTTGTGATCTGGTTTCTGCAGTGAAGCTGAACTCACACGTTTAATTCGGTTTGTTGTGCAGAGTTTCTGATTACAAATGAGTGTTCGATAACCCGGTATGATGTGTATCTAACTTGAAGGGGATAGAATTATTTTGTTCTCAAAACATCTTGAGGAGGCATTTTTTAACTCGAAATGCATTTCGCTCGACTGTGACTAGACACATCTGCGATGACCTCTTCGTGGTTAAGTTAACCGCAATGATGCAGTTGTCATCGTTTTCGCTCGGAGTTCAAATTTTGGTACAGGGAAAAATGAACAATGAGTGGCGGTCACTTCTTATTTATTGAAAATCCGTAACTGGTCACGCAAAGCCAGAAAAACATTGGCAAATTCTGAATCACCCAGGCCGAGTTTATCTTCGAAGAATAAACATGAATGTTAAGGACTTTGTTATTCAATTTAGGCTGAGAACTTTCAATCTTATCCCTCACCCTACCCTATGTAATTCTGTATTTACTACTTGTCAAGTTCGGGTTATTTCACCCCAGAACCTAGCTTAACCTAGCTCACAGTGTTCCAAAAAAACAAGCTATTACTTACATACTTGTTACCTGTAAGTTCGATGTGGTTTACTTATCATTGGTTAACTTGTTGTGAATAGAAATTTTGTCAAAATAACCTAAATAAACCGATATCCATAGGAAAATGAAGATGTTCAAGTCGATCTATTTTATTCAACGAACCAGTTAACAATGAATATCTCATTGGCTCATTATTCTCTGCATCAGTTTTCCGCCATCTTGGGAACAGTTATGTTTAATTCACAATTTCTTTTCGGTGTGCACTAGTACCGAGTTAGTACTTTTGTGTCAAGCTATGAAGCGCAATCAGTGTTATCTGATAACCATGTGACTTGTATACTAGACACATTGGCCGATTTAAAAAGCCTCTGGACGAAATCAGTTTGGAAAAACGATGATTAGCATAACAATATCCTAACAGATTTAACAATGTAAAGGCTGATTTGTTCAATCAAATTCCGAATTATATGAAATAAATCACCGATCCGGACAACGTGTTTGACATGATGAATGCGATGCAGTTGGGCGTTAGACAACCAATTAACCACCGAATCAGCTCGTTTCTCGTTCACACTAACTTTCTTGAGGTATTCTGACAGAAACTGCCCAATTACGCAATACTGTTAAGAAAACATTTTTTACATTATGTACACTAAGCCGGAATAGTATACAAGGAGTGGTTACACATCTGTAGACATTCTGCCATAATTAGTCGTAATCGCAAATGCATATACTCCCTTACAGTGTTCTATGTACTGGAATTAAGTTATTGGATAGGAATATTTATACAACTACGGACGTTTTATTTCGAAATGTGGGTGAATTTGTATTCGTCCTAGCAGACTTATTTATGAGCTGTTTGCTAATATATCGTTCTTAACTAAGATCTAATAGATTTCAGTCAAAACAAACATATTCTCAGTATGCTGGTAAGCTCGACTGAAAAACTGAGTAATGGAGTGTGCATCTTACAAGAGTCACTGTCACATCAGTACATCTTCATTTGTTATAGTCTTGTACATCCGATTTTCACCCGGCGATTATGGTTGGCTTGGTTCTAATGAGGTATGGGAGATAAGTGTAATGGATTCATTTAGGGTTGGAGTTGGGCTGTGGCTAGCAGACGCTATGATCATGAATGAGTTTTTCCTTAAATGACCTGTCTTTTACTTAACAGGACCGCTATCCCTTTCGTGCTGATTTGACACTGATGTGTGATACTTCTGTAATGCTGACGACCTTTTCAGCAGAATACTGACATCTTTTCAGTACAGTTAAGACTAAGGAGGGGTTTTTCATCATGCAATTGGCTGACAACACTTTCCAACATAATTTTGACTAAAAGTGACACTGTGTCAAATAGACAGTTATCTGTATAATGAAGGCTTACATTTCTGCTTGCACCCATATTGAAAAATCGATTGATTGAATGGACATTACCGATAGCCCCGGCAACTTTGAAGTTTTCTGTGTAGTTTTCGACAACCAGAAGAACGGTACGCGGCACCTGAGGTATCAAAGTTTGTCCTGAAATAATGAAACATGTTAAATGGTATGAAGTCAAGTGGTTTGGAGAATGTTGAGTTGCTTTCTGACAACAAATTCGCCGAACGATTGTTTCCTTAATTGAGACACTCTCTTCTAATCGACTACAGAACCAGCTGACCATATCGATCGGGGTTGCTGTATGCTCCGCTGTACACTAACCTCTCTAGTTTGCACGTAAAACAGTAGTGGGTCAGATAGTTTGACATCGCTGTGAACGCACAGCGTACAGGAAACCGGACACGGTATGCCCGTTACGAGCCGAATCATGTGGGTACTACGTAGGCACGTCCATGTATCTGATTCTACTGTGTCATAAAACATGCCAGGTCATTTGCTAATCCGCTACATTATGTGTTAGTTAGTAGTTATGGTTGGGGTTTATGTTTGGCATACAACCCCATGATGGGATGGCGATTCCATAAATGTTGACCAACTCTAGGGTTAATATTTACGGCTGACATTTCGGGTAAAGAGTCAGCGTTGTCGAATTCGAGTAGTGGTGGAGAAGTGAACCCGGACTCTGTAGGATTAAGCACCATCGCTTTTGTTATTGTTATTTATGATCTGTGCTGAACCTTGAAGGGTATGTATGCATGTGTGGCATGGTGTACTTTCCCGTTACGGTACACAGAAAACAAAAGGAACGAACAAACATCTCGAAATCGCGCAGATGTTCAGGTCAATAATGCTGCCATTACGTGATTCCTGTTAGACAGACATGAAAAATGAGTGGACTATTCTTGTCAACAAAATTACATTCCTTTTTGATTAGCACAGTTGTTCGATTGAGATACTGGCAGTGACGGTTTATAACCGACGGAGAGTAATTCTTACGTCTTATTGCCTACGAGCAGAACTGTGGATATCTCCCTGTGAGTCGCTGCTCTTAACTGTACTGTCACCTCTACCGCTAACGCTGTCATATACTCATATAGTTGTTGACGTATGCCTTAAAATCTTTTCCAAGGTTAACCGTGACCGTTTCGGGGACAAAACACACATAGACGACTTGTTTCGAACGGATTCGGAATAAGTGGAAACAATCCTTGTCAGACAGCTACATTCGGCTGCCACCCGAGATATAACTTGGACATAAAAATAACTGAGAATATAACTGATGTTTTAAGGAATTCTGATACAAAGTTTTCAATTTCAATGGATGAAAATTTTGTATGGAATCAGCTCTATCCAATTCCCCCTCATATTATAACTTATCACACCCAGATTGCAGAAGAGGTAGATGGAATGTGAGAGAGGCAATTTTGGGAAGATACAAGGAACATGAGTTCAACAAGTTTCAATGTGTTCAGCTATGACTATAGTATTCCAACTGCTTTATATACCAAATCAGATCGAAAAACGTTCATTCAACAATCCTATCTGAAACGATTATGCCACACGATTGTTTTGCACGTCATGAAATATGGTTTATTTCGCTATTAGAACCACCAGGTGATGAGTGAAGAAAGAAACACTTATTGCGGCACGAATTAGCTGCGAAGTCTGTTGGTAAATACGGATTGAATACACGCTCCTGAGCTGCCCAGTGAGAATGATTTGCACTAATACTTAAACGTATAATGTTCACACACTTTGATATATTCACTTGAGCTTGTGATTAGTCGTTCAGCTCACGCAGATCTTGTTGTAAAATTGGAGTGCTAGAATGTGCCCTAATTGAAGTAACGTAATCAGAGTGGAAAGCCTTGTTATTGCTGGCTGTAGCAGTCTAACTGTGTAAGCTAAAATAGAACAGGCAATGGGATAGCCTCTGAGAGAATACCAGGGCCACTTGTTGTTTTGTGTAAATAATTTCTACTGATGAATAAAACATCCAATAGAGTAAGTAAGCTTTGACAATTGCAACTATTTCAACTAGAGTGCATAGTTATATCACTGAAATGCCATAGTATCAACTGGATTAGTATGGTCGGGCTTGATCGTTCAAAACTTTTGCGTATATTCAATAAAGCAATGTAGAAGTCTCAGAAAGTTGAAAGTGTTTGGTTGTATGACAGGCGTTCATCCAAAGTGTGTTGCCCAGTTTCCTTACGTCAACCAATGCTGTCCAGTCACACATGCAATTTCAGTGTGACTTAGACGTAGTAATGTAATGCATAAACAAACTTAAACACTACCCATTCAATGATCGTAAAGTCAACGTTACGATTAAATTGTACGAGTATCTGACTGCTTACGGAGTGACTAAACAGATTATAGAAAGTTTCATGGTTGGATAAAAAACGAAGCTACCAATCGACAATATTTGTTCGTCAGAATGCTCGATAATATTATCAGTGAGTTTAGCTTAGGGTCAATTTAACGTGCAAGTGAAGCACAAGAGTGAAATAAATCAGTTCTGTCAAATTATCAGCTAGTTGGATAGTTGAAGCGAACGTTTGCTCAAAGAGACGTCTTCACAGTCTCTACTTGTGTTTAAATAATCTATGGTGTCCGTCATTTGAACAGCACTGACTGAACACCAGTTCATTAGTTCTTTATAAGTCAAAAACCACTCGAAGTTACCGCTGTTCTTGTATTCATGCAGACCAATTCGGCCATCCTCTTTTGATGTGAGGAGACGAATTCGAATTCCGCTCTGGTTAGAACTTTGTGCTTTCGGCGTAAATGGCGGTTTACCACTGTTAGCATCTACTCAGAATTTCAACTTACACGATTTTAGGATAAGGTAGCCATAACGGAATTTATCTTTTGGATGCACACCGGTCAGGTATTCAGACTCGGTCACGATTTACCTACCGACATCCTAACCTTCATTGTTTAACACAATCTGGCATACAAACTGATTAGACCCGGCTCAACGTTACTCGGTTCTTGCAAATCCGTTGTTCAATCATGTCCATTACATAGGTCTACCCTATATAGCTCAGCGGAAGCTTGCCAAACAGCCAGATTCGTCAGCTGGTTGACTAATGTGTGACAACATCATAATGGTGCAGGGTGTACGTGTGAACTGAAGTCAGACTTCCGGATCAAATAGTTGACTAACTGGTTCCCGAACTGCAAATCTACTCAGTGGTTAGACAGACCAACTAAGCGGTTGCAGATGACTCTGTGTAGTAGTAGTAGTAGTAGTAAATGTAATGCCATTCTATTTACCAAGAGTGGCACATATTGACAGGAACAATAATAACTTCAATGGGTATATCTTAGCGTCCTAAGTACACCGTTCACACAAACAGTCAGCCGACAATGAAGACCACCTACATCGGTGAAACCATGTCACTTATTCCAGTTGTCAAGTCAACCCTCTAACTGTGCGGGTAGAAGGCAGATAGACACAGCGAAGACATTTTGCGTCCGACGTTATCGCTTGAGCCAAGGACGAATGTTAATGTATAGTACAATGAATTGTGCGGGTTTGTTCTAACCGCGCACAAAAGGATCAACAGGCTCACAAAACATATGGCTTGAAAGGGAGATGGGGGGATTAAATTGGGCAGACTGTTAGCAATTCAATGCCCCTTTCAGGCGGACTAAACCAATAGTCTGATTCACTATTGTATTATTGAGTCCTATGTGAAGTGTGTCTCTGTTTATGCAGATGTTCCACTTTTCATGGGACAGTCAACCGGTTTTTACGCAAACCGACAAATCAACCAGGAGATCATACTCCACCCTTATAAATGAGTAAGATTGGCATATCAAAGTCGTTGTCGTCACCATAGCTACGATCAAAACGTGATACCAAGCGACTGCATCGGTACGTTAGGTGCACCATTTAATTCAGTGATACACGAAAAATAGTCATACCCTTATGCCCATGCTTGAGTTAAAAGCATTTGTTTCATAGGCCGTTGATATTTGACTAAGCCGCAACTTTATGATCGTTTGCATTAAGAAAAACATTCTGTGAAATCGAACCTGCGACCATAAAAGATTACTGTTGATTTACAGTTGACTTTCTGAGGTACACAGGGCCTCAGGGTCGCAAAAACCAATCGTCATTCGAACGATGTAAATGTCAATGGTGAAAAAGGAACGGAGTGTGTACAGTTGAGCCCAAAGTGTCAAGTATGACACCAGCGTAGTCAAATTGTATTAAGGTTAACCTCATCGTTAATTGCCATATCTTTAATATTCAGACATATTTCGACTGCATCCCAGTCTAACGTTAGCGACGTGTTTGTCTGCCTTTGGTAATTTTACTTCTACGTTTCGTTAGCTGTGCATGTTTATGCCCATCTACAAGTTCCTTGAACGGTGACGATACAACGTACGTCAAACTAAAATCTATATTGAGAAACCAAGCAAAACGTTTGCATAAGCAGTCTGGTGTATATATAGGTTTGGAAAAATGCAGCCATCTATTGTGTAAAAAAACGCAATGAAGTCCCCATCTACTTGGCAGGCAAAAGAATCAATTGTGTGTTTGGATAAATTTTACGATTACTGTTTATTAGATCCGGGTTACTTATTTCTAGCGCAAAACAGCCAAACTTTTCCTTCGTTTTTCAGCTGCTGAGAAGGTGCTTCAGGTTGACCTGGAAAATAGGCTGATCCGTCAACTAGCAATGCATCTACCGTGGTTTGGAAGCAACCGTACTCTCCTTCTCCTCCTACTGCTTCTTCTGGTGTTCATCACCCTACACCCAACCTTTTCAGCTACTGGTCAACACCAGGGCACCGCTATTCTTCGGGACGATATACAGCACTTGTCAATTGATCACAATCTAGTAATGGGATTGTCCGGTCCGCTGAAGCGAACAGATGGGGAGAATGACAAAGTGGCAGCCTATTCTCCCGCAGGTGCTGTAAATATTCATGCTCCGATGCATACGGTATCCGGTCTAGCACAGCTAGCCCCGGGACAAAACCAAGCAGAGGACACAAAAAAGTAAGTAAACATATTGTATAATCTGTGTCTTTCTACAATTGGCTTGAAATGACTGTCATAAGTAAATTACCAAAATATATACCTTATATCAATAATAGTATGTGGTTATAGAAGATGTGTATGTATTTTTCTTTTGGGCACAAACATTATTTACCGAGTTTGATTGTGTTTGAAAACGAGGTGACAGAAACGGTGCAACTCACATTCGTCGAAGACGGTAAGCAGGTTTGATAATTATCACTGTTTAATCGCTTGCAACTCACTATTCTCATAGAGATAATTACTATCGAGTTTTAAAGAAAGAGGGCCAGGTGCAAGGGAGTTCATTCATTCAAAAATATTATCAACAAAACGTTTGGTAGGGTGGAGACAAAATTTTCAATTCACAAACATGTGAAATAGGGGATCACGCAGAAGGATGCAAGATTTGAGTTTATCCTAGAATACTACACAAAATAACAATGTAAAATAAATTGTCCAGGTAATCAATTTGAATAGCAAAACAGGAACACGAAGGTTGTGAGATGAATTCGTTTCGTACATTCTTTTCAACTGCAACGTCGAAACACCAAAAGTAAAAAAACTAGTGGTCAGCTGTAAACATATCCATTGCTTCCCAAACCCACTCTGATCCCGGTTAAGAAAACAAAAGTAGGCGTAATGAAATTGCCATGTCCTTTTAGGAAATCAAAGAAGGTTTGTGGCAAGTGGCTGACAAAGCCTTGATAAAATTAAGCAGTTTCATCGGGTTGCACGTTGTAGTCGCACGGTAGGATGAAGCTACTTCGGCTGTATTTGGTCTGAGCCAGCGGCCCGGTGATCGGAGGGGCCGACCTTTGGTTGTCTGGCTCACGGCTGTTGTCCGGTTGACTCATTGATTGACACAGCAACTATGGTAGATGCTCCCTGTTTTGGGCCTCCAGCCCCTACCTGTCCGTCCTCCCACTGTGTGTCACCACAGCTGCAGATGAGCAAATAAAAACTAGTAAAGATCGGGCTTCTGGATTGGTTACAACGGCTTACATCTGGTACACACAGTGAGACGTTGCTGAGTGGCGTTATGGGTCAGGTGTGGACTCATGGTGTCATTTCACTGGCAAAATGTCATAATTTCAAACCGTTTCTCTCGAGAAACCCACAGATGCATGGCATTTCAAAAACTGCTAAGCCTGATGTGCGCATCTGACAATCTCTTTCTATGAATAACTCTCAATATCACTAGCATGTCAGGTGGTTGTTAGACATTCTCGAACCTGTAATAAATGAATCGTCGGACTGTAGTGTCCGGGTCATTTACAAACCCCTGCCAGTTCTTGAAGCGGTCGGCAAATCCAAAACAAAAACTGACGTCGACGCTCAGTCGTCGTTCAATAACGTACCCTTACTTGAAACAGTCGACTTGTTACGTGATTATATTTTGGCTCAACCGTGTTCCAAACGTATGGCTTCTCTGATTCTCAAATATCATATTTCGCTTCAGTGTTGATGGCTTTGAATAATCCGACAAAGTAGCTATGGTAAGCGAGATGTTTCCATTGCTTGCTGATATTTGCATGCCGAAGCTGGAACAAGAAGCGTTAGATGCAATCTGTCGGTCTGTTTCGTACATGAGATAACTGGATTTTACACTGATAATCGCAGAAAAACAGGATGAACTTGAAGAGTTTCTGACCATTCATAACCAACGTGTGAATATAAGAACAGCCATTCAATGGTCTTTCTCGATGTGTCAAGTGTTAGAGAGAATGACGAACCGATGAAGCTCGCAATACACTAGAAACCCACATTGACCGGGCAGTGTCTTAACTTCATCAACACCTTCCTACTGTAACATAAATAGCAATAATAATATGTGTATAGTTCAAACACTATTCCACAAAGTCAGAAAAATATGTGCGGCCGAAACAATAAAAGAGAGATTATGATTACCGCAAACTGTGTTACGTTCAAATAGCTATCACGATACGTTCATTGAGCATCACAGCCAATTACGCATACTCCATGGGACTCAAATTACATTACGAAAGAAGACAACGTTCATTGGGTTACTCTACAAAGCAAGAATTGAATGATGATGTTAAAACGAGATTTCGATGTGGGTTTACATGAAACCCGTGACGCTGCTCACCTGCATCTCATTACTTACGCTAAAAGCATGCCCTTGTCACCATTTAAGAGGTTCAAACCGGTTCGCTTGACAAGTAGTTTTATTGACTTGTTCACCTGCAACTGCGATTACATACGGTGGGAGGACAGACATATAGATGGCTGGAGAAGCGAGCCAAGGTACCTCTACCATAGTGGCTGTGTCAATCAGCGAGTTAACTGGGCAATAGCTGTGGGCCAATCAATCGAAACTCGGTCAAGAAAAATGTGTTCAGCTCTTGGCTTGCCCATAATCATGAAGCTCATAATCATTAGCATTGCTTACAAGCGAATGCGGCTGTGCGTTTGTATATGGTAATTCGGTCGTGCCTAATATGACATCAATGCCGCAGTGGTCAACACGGTTGCCTCATGAAAGCGTGGCTGGAGTTCTAGTCCTGGCCGTGTTGAGGATAAGCACTATTGATGAGTTCTAACAAGATCGAAACTCGGGTCTAGTGTTTTTTTAATTAGGCCGACTGGACAGTCTATGATAATGTGACAGTTGCGACTGATTTTGAATGATGTTCGTCTTAATAAGGTTGAGTTTTACTGACGGCATAGCGGAAATACCAATAACAGTTCAACTTTGTGGGAAACGAACCGTGTCAACAGGCCAGCTCTTGTTGCATCACTACTTTATATCCCGAATTCCAAAATCTATAAAAAAAATGTTGCCGAGTTTCGCCCTTACAATATCTCGAGGCAATAAGCTGAAGGCTTCAAAGTGCTGACGAGAGTTACGGACTCAAACGTGAGTTCGTACTTTCAGTGAGAAACCTGACGTTGCAAGGTGAACATTAATAACAGCTGGTAACGACTATCTTAGGAAGCAAGTCCACTGTTAAGGTCCGTTATCACATACGGACCGTGTTCATCTTTCAACACCGTATGGATATCGAGGCGTAGTGGTTGAACCATCGAGTTACTATTCGTGGATCTTTTATTGCCATACTAATCAGTCCATGTAAACACATCCTGCAAGTTACCCAAATGCCACTACGCTTGAAAATAACACTGACTTAATGGCGAGTAATTTCTGACAATGTTCTTGTCACGTATCTCCCATACAGTCCATTTAATTTAACTCCGGAAGAATTCAGCTGGAACCTTTTCCAACCATGGCCACAAAAGTGCGCCACGAATGGCCTGTCTACAGGCTAGCTGATGTACCGAATTACAAAAGTGAATGAGTCAGTGAAACTAGAAGTGAACAGATACTTGAGCTTTCTGTCTCACTGTCGTAAACAACAAAACCTGCATTTGAGCCACAAACAACCGATTTGTGCACGGTCCTCGACAAGTGCTTTGCCGATCAAATTAAGTTCGCTGTAATCTGATGAATGTCTGCAAGCGAACAGACGCATGCAGAGATGGACAGAGGGGGTGTTAGTGAACCGGACGATTTCGGGGAACTTGGACGATCAGTCACAAATGAACACAGCGCACACGGAGTAAGGGAAAGAGAGGAGAGTGGTGGAGGTACAATCAACTTGCATTTCTCAATTTGCCTTCATTCATTCCCATAAAGCCCTTCAAGTGTTTCATTTGCCCAAGCTTGTCGACGGCTTTATAAATGTTTCAGATTCAAGTGTAACTGGCCGATTTCAATAGATAGCCCAGATGTAATTATCAGCCTGTGGGTTTAACGGCTTTTAGACTCCCAAAAACTCGCCAGTAAAGGCGAACAACGGATGGAAGCAATTATTCAACCGAGAAAGAGATAATTCGAGGACACAAATGTTTTTTTTTCAAATTCAGTGTGCATTCTGTTTGTTTGTGACTCACCTTTAAATATGTTGAGCAAAAATGTTGGCAAACAACACGTAATTGCAACACAGTTTTCATGGTGACCTGCTGTAATCATACAAGGAACATTCTTCATCCTGAGTTGAATTAAAACGCTACTTGTAACAAAAGTCTACTCGGTTCCAAGTGCAAAACATGGCTAAAATCCTTCGACATCAGTATTTGCGTTTATGACCTTCATTGATCTATATAACTTAGATTGGCTGTGGAGTGATGTTAGCAGTCTACTGAATGAAAACCATTCGTTGTGCATCATCCAAGTAGCATGTTGCCAATAAAGTTTCCATTCAGTGTGGATTCAGAGACCGGATTTCATGTCAGTTTATTTCTTATCGAGATACTGAAGAGAGAAAAACAAAATACAGTAATAAAAGGATGCAGTCCCTCTTGCTTTGTCATGTGCAACAATACTTCGTCGATTCACACATATGTTTCCTTGGCGAAAAAGCTTCGTTTATATTCGTAACTATTGTTTATATGGTGGAAAGTAATGGGGATGAATTAACGGGATGTTGCTGTCTCAACTCAGACACGTGACACCATGATTATGTATCTCAACATCAGTCGACTGCGTTGCAAAAAGGTACAAAACGCCTCTTACAAAACAGCTGATGAATGTCTTGTTAAGTTATTTCTTTCTCAGAAAATTGTTGAACAGCTACTATCATTTATTATTTAATGACACAGCTGAATAGTATCGCATGATGCGGGATGAACGTTACATGCGTTGATGCTGATACCAGTTCTCAGTCTTACAGGGCTGAAAGCGACAGTCGAAAACGTCCACATGCTTTCCATGTAAGGTCTTGATGAATAAATGGGCTCTCTGGAACTGCCTACAAATGCGTAGCTACCCTAGTCGTGAATGGTACTGCAGACGGATTTTTTTCAATTACATTTCTTCCAGATAATGTCTCGCAACCCAGCTGTGCTGTTTGGAAGCAATAGCTGCTCGTATGGCAGACTCGAAGATGAAGGGTGCCTGAAAACACTTGCTTGAGAATGACGACGTTCGGAAATCACATTATAACTGCAGTGACGTGGTCAGTATAGTCGTAGTCAAAACAGACCACACGTAGGTTGGCTGCAACGCGAAGTCTAGTGAGGGGAAGGCAATGAGAGTGCGAAGATACCATATAAAGATGTACCACATCATTTTAAAACAGACACTGGTGGATAAACCCGAAGATCAGACAGACAACTTGGTCTCTGTACGGCGATTCGGGATGACCATACTTTGACGATTATATATCCTTTGAACAATCCCCTCCACTATCTAGTAAAACAGTTTGTCAACGTCTTTTTGATGACTGTTAACATATTTCCGCCATCAACCGACATGTGGACAATGATGAGCCCACAAAAGTTAAACGAAAGTTGGAAGCGAAATCTGTAACTGAAACGGATATAAAAAGCTATTTCAATTATGTCACACTATAGGAAGCTGACACACCTGCTTTGGGAAAATTACCACGCAAGAAGAGTAAACTGAAAACCCTAGTCGTCTTTGATTGGAGGGTACAGTGAAAAAAATCTGGTGGCGATTTTCTTGTTACAACATACATTGGAGTGAGCTGACATCGGAAAATGTTAACCACCCATCGTTCCCTCAGGAGGCATCAGCAAGACCATGTCAACCAATGATTTTTGGCTTGTTACCGACGTCCGATATTACACAACATCTCGGACCGGACGTCTTTCTCTTCAGTAATGCATTGACAATGATGCCAATGAAACAGGCCGGCCCATGTGTCACTTATCCTCTCCAGGATCATAGTTTAGAGGTCGCGATCTCCTCAGTATGATACATTGAAATAGTACACAGCTTGTCCGTCCATTCCACATTTGTTCACCCTGTTACTGCATACAAGTCGTGTTCGACGTCAGCAAAGACGTCTCAGTATTACCAGCCTTAATATGGTTTCCAGCCATTCATGCACCCAAGCACCTTTTGTGCCTTGACACTTGAAACACTTCGTCCGAAACTACCGTTCACCTGAACACTAATCACTTCATTACTCATTCGTTGCTGTGTGATTAAATGCAGGCATCTCTGGTGAAACTTTTGAAGATGGTTCGCTTTTCACAATCAATAATTTTGTCGGCTTCCACGCATTGGAAAGAATTTGTAAATTCTGGTTTTGCATTAATACTGCCTATCCTAATCTTGTGTAGGATTTGAATTGTGCTTGCGGTTTCTTAGAATTAAGCGATCGGCATGAAATTTATCGGGTAGTTTTACAGTTTCAGTGGCCACAGCCGACACCAATCAATCGAAGTTACAAATTGCCCGCTGATGAACAACAGTTAGACATTTTGTCTGGATGTTAAAGGTTGTCATCGAAGTTTCCGATCAGATTCTATGAACTGGCTACATTGCCCATTTTTATTCATTAGTTAGAATTGCGAATGGACTGGTATCCATCACTCCGACTTCACAGACATGTAGGCAAAATATCAACTTGTGGCAAAAATGTGTTACCGGTGAGCTGTGGCAAGATTACAATCTTAACCCACGGTTTTGTCGGCCAGTGTGCTTAGGTCAGGTAATCCCTCAAAATTTGGGAGATCTGGTCGGGTCCGACGGCTTTACCAGTCATACTGAGCGTGTAGTTGTTTATTACTGAAGAGATGATAATTCCCAAACCGCAAATAGCGGTTTCTTAAGTCAAGTACGAAAAACTGAAACTGTATCCGGCTGGTCACAATGTACAAGTATTCAAGTTTATCACCTCCTGTTATTGGGTGATTTGGTTACACTTTACAACTGTGTTACTGATATATATCTGCAACAAGCCCTGGAATGAGTGAATCCATTCATATTATTTTACAGCCGCCGTTTGTAAGCCGGTACTAGGGTGTAGTGTATGGGTCCCGCTCTAATCGGGTTTGTGTAAACAGTGTTAGTATCATTAATGAGTCAAACCGAATGGTGCCAATTTACATCACGTTGACCAACCACACTGAGTTGCATGTAAATTCGTTGTTCACTATTTTCTACTGAATCAATGCATTTTGTCACATAACCAATCACAGTTTGTTCGTAAACATGTCTAAATGAGTTAACAGGGTTGTGTAGGTAATCAACATAAAAAGATCTAAAAGATTTAGCTATTTAGCCCGAAGTTGGACGTAGAAGATTTCCTTATCTGTTTACAGATTCTTAGTCATATCTGGGTTGTTTAATACGGACATGCAACTAAAACGATAAACGTTTCTGCAAAACGTTGAATCGCAGTCAATTCACAAACATGTAGTTCGGGCAGTGACTCAACCAGTGTGCGAGGTTGTTTGTTCAACTAACACCGGACGCTTCTGAATTGGTGAACGGGACATACTCAGAGTGGACATCTCACGAGAACAAAGAATGAATCGGAATGATTCATCATAACAGAAAATGACTTATCTGCTAACTAAAAATGATCTGGGTCGTAAAAAACACCACCAGATTCAGAATTGTGCTCGAGTAACCTTACCAAAGTTGCACCTTCCTTCCAAGGAACTATAGAAAAAATATTGTGTGGATCAAAAAACATGTTGACTAACAAAGCGACAGACAGCAAAACGATTAGGTCATGTTCTGAGACACAAACACAAGAAAAGGTTGACTTTCCAAGCTAACTAGAAATGCTTACCCCATTAATTCATCAACAATCCTAGATTTTATTGTGTCTAGAAGGTTAGCATTGTATGACGGGAGAATGAGTACATGATCCATTAGGAAGACCAATAATATTTTCAATATCAAATTCAAACTACAATACGGATTTAACGTGGCTCGTCAACCGTCTAATATTGTGTCCACTACTATTGAAAGCACGGAAGTTTTCTAGGCGGTTAAAAATACAACGTTCTTTGTATAGACGCGGTTGCCATCCACGACCACTTGCAAAAAAATAATCGTTTGCATGGTGGAATGAACACTTAGTATATTTATCATTTTTGTGTAGTCCGTTCGAAGCCAAACAGACATGAAAGTACTCAAAATAATTCCGTTCCAAGTATTTTACAACGTCGATAAAAATTACCTATGATGTATAATGCAAGTGTCAGGATTGATGAACGAAAAGCAAAGTTATGTTATATTGTGCATATTCTGTCCACATTTTGACCAAGCGGCTTTCAACAGGTTGGATCTTTTGACAATCTGTTGGAGCCAAATTCGGCTACAGTTACGTTGCTGTCTAAACGACAAGGACAAATAATGTGCGATGTTCTTATACCACAAATATCTATGTTCGCTCTTGATCATGTAAGTCACTATAGTTAATGTGAAGACTGGGTTAAAATTCTCGTCTAGTACATTATCTAACGACTTTACCGTCTGATTAACCGAGAACCAATAGGCCTGATTATGACTTTAAATAGAGTTGTCATAGGTGACATCCTGCCCATTACATAACGAACAACCGATTCTCCCATTATTAGTTTACTTGATTGCTCCTCTATGTATTCTACAACGTCACAATTGGTTACTGTTTTCTGTGACTCTTCAACCAGCGCTCTACACACGAAAACACTTACAAAACGGGACAACGAAAATGCACTCCATTAGTATGACAAAGCGCTTAACAAAAGTTCCATTTAGAGAAGCATTCCGTTAATTGGTCACCTCCCTGTCACACACACATGACACACCTTTCACACGTGCCTGCGAAGTTAGGAACTCTTCGAAAAATAACGTCTACGTGGTCGAACGATCTACAAGGGTATTTTACAAATATTCCTGCTTTTACTGGATTCCCACAGGCACGCACCAACACACGTACACTATCATGATATGCTTGTCAAGCTCGTTCTTATAGATGCACACTTTCGAGACGTTGAAACTCCCAAAACAACTGTTGACACGCTACGTGGTTTCGCCCAAAACAGTTCTCCGGCTAAGTGCTTTCACAGCTCGATGTTGTGCGTACGTTTTGTCCAGTCGGGTAATGTGATCACCATGAGAGTGAGGATGCGATTACGCACGTATGATGCTTGTGGTGATGCTGTCCACGTTACACAGCAAACACTAGTGCGGCTGTTATGACATACAGAACGTACCATCAGCACAACGTTTGCATCATCAACTACGTCGGTTATGAAGGGAGTGCCTCCGGCCGCTGATTTCCTGGTCGAATGAGAAAAGGTATTAGGCAAAGTGACAGCCTAATGGAAAGGGCTTGTGGGGAAACTTATTAGGCAAGCTGTACGTGCATGACAGCACATGTTGAAGAGGGTATGTTAAAACTCGTGTATTAGGCACACTCAACTGGATTTTGCTCGAAACTCAATTGCTACTATCTAACGAACTATCTGAAAATGATGTTTATCTACATGGATACGTTGATTAAGCATCAACTAATGTTTGCTTATAACTTTGATGGATTCACCGATACCTCCGTTCATCGTCTGCGGGTAGCATTATTAGGCTTTATCGTTCCCGCAACCAATCTTGATGAGATGGGAGATAAAAAGATGCTGTTTTGTTTAATCTCAATTTAAATCTTACGATAAAACGGGATAATGTACCGTACTGCTATCGCTACAGTTGTCAGCCCATGATTGGTTAGGAATATATGTGACTGTGTAGCTGACCGTAGAATCACCAGGTCCCGGTACCATGAATGTACACTTAGTACCTCTAAGCCAGCTGGCATGTAGCCATTGCCTTCATTATTTAACAGTACCTTTACAAGATGTATGATAAGTACACATTACCATTTTTGCTGTTAAGCATTTCTAACTGATTACAGTGGGTTTCTATATTTCAATTTTTCTTGTTACTATTTCAGTATGCTTTACATGGATAAACACTTTGAGGAACCAAAAAGTGAGTAATACTTAATGAATTTTATGACATTTACTGTCGTTGGTGATATTCTTTGATGACCTGCCTTCCATCGTCTATATTTACCTGAACTTCACGCATATACTACATACTTATCTAGGATGGACTTCGTTATCAACAGATCGTATAATTGTGTTTCCAGCGTGTGAATGGTGTCGTCCGTTTTTCTCCCGCTTTTTGCACAGACTCATTCGGTGTCTAATAGTACGCAGCTCCTCAGACAAGTGTTCGGTAGGTATACGTTAGAAAACTTCTATCGTCACTCCGTCCGAATTTAACTGACTCGTATCTACCGACCACTCAACGTGAAATAATCAACCTATGTTCATGGATAAACTTAACCATGTGTGAGTATGTGTTTAGATTTACAAATGTAAGTCTTTGGGGAGTAAGACAGATGAGACTTTCTATCTGTTGTATAGCTTTCTTAGGCAGTTTTAAAACTGAAAAACAATGCAAATATTTACAGGTAAATGTTTGGTTTCTTACGACTGCAAGCCATCGGCCTACAATGTACTAACCAAGGGTGTCCTAAATGTACATTTTTCTTGCTATTATGAAAGGTAGTTGATGCTTAGTAACGCAAATCGTCTTATATGGCATGAAAGATTTTAAAAAAATGAACATCTTGTTAGTGTAATACATTTAAGCCTGTTAGTGTAATACATTTAAGCTTAACCAAAAGTGTTTATTTGGTTGTTAAACTGTCAGCTGGTAAAATTGCCTTCTAATGCACAGGCATTTATCAATCGACTGTAATCCGGTTAACGCATACTGTTCAGCAGGTCTAACACAACGTCAAAACTAACTTCACCCGGGTCATTTGATATACCCCCATCATCTTTGAAAAGCCGAAAACCCTACTTTGTTTTGTATGGTGAAATCGAATCGTCTTTCATCTTTGAGAACCTTCAATAAGTTTATGAGAAACGGTAGGCAACACGTGGTACTTATGGTCACACTTGAAACTGGCTTGAGTGGCTTTAAACAGACTTACTAACTCAGTGTCAGACGCATGCACAATTTTAAACGTTAATTAAATATGTTCTGTATGACTGGCCGATTCTTGTCTACCGTTTGGATCAAAGCCGGCAGAACGACTAGGAACAAACATTTGTACGCCATTCCAAAAAAGAGCAAAACAAACATGCACCAAAAATGATTCTTACCTTTCAATTAGGTTTATTTTGAAAAAACGATGCTATTTTTATGAGAATTACCAACAAAATTACAGTTCGTCTCCTGAGAGTGATAAGGTGTGTTTGAACCGAAAAAAAGCTAATTAACTAATTAACTAACGTTCTACAGCATCCACACATCGAAGTTGGCGATAAATCTTTTCAATGACATTCAAAGCAGTAGGTCGCATAATCTCTTTTTTTGAGAATTTTACGAATATCCAGGCAGTTGTCTGCTCAGAATGATAGTACTTGTACTCATCTCTTAGTTAAGTTTAACAGTCAGGTTGAAAAGTTCCACCACCACCAAACGAGATGACATCATTAATGCAAGGGTTAAGATGCATTGGCATGGAGTTCGAGGTTGGTAGACGTTGAACTGAATTGAACTGTTCGTCGTTGAGTAGTATACTACTCACAACGAAACTGCCTGTCATACAACAGTATCACCTCTGACCCAACAAAGTAGTCTATTCGATCAGAGTTCAGATGTCAGTTTGCTTAACTCTTCGAAACAATCTGACTGTCTTACTGTTTATGTCGATAAACGTTTAGGAAAACCAGTGTGTTATTTCTTGGGTATGTGACTTGGAACTTTATTTCTAAAGTGCCTTAAGTTTAACCGCTTACTCGGTCGCGTCTGGATAAAAATATAGCAAGTACTTCAGTCCAGGTAGACAGATTTCTTAATTTATATCAACACGGCATGAAAGCATGCACCGTTGAAGATTTGAAACTGAAATAACAGAGAATACACAAAGGGTTGCATTTCAAGCTAAGTCTGGTTCAACGAAGTTACACACTAGCTAAAAGATAAACCTCCAAATATCCCAGGGCAGTAAATACTAGAAAAAAAATACTGAATTTGTCAGAACATAACAAGTGAAAGCTTTGGTTAATGCAATTCAATATTTCCCAAATTGAGCAGTATAGTTAGTGAACAAGTTAGTTGAAGATGCAATGGTAAGAATTGAACAATCAGTAGCAACAGTCAACTAAATTGGATAGCTCGAGGTCAAGCCTAAGCGGAGAAACGTTTGACGGTCCACTTACTCTGACCATATACAACAGGCTCTCGATGACTGCTTAGTAAAATCTCGCAGTACTTTCAGTTTTGTCAGGAAAATCGACGATGATTTAGTACCGAGGCTGTGACCTGTGGTCAGTGAGCCCCCCAAAGACGTTGCGCCCTCACTGTATGTCATTCACTGATGGGTGAGCTAATGCACCCTGCGATGATTTTGGTTTATGCTGCTTGACCCTAGTTTCAGGCGCTTTCTTTAGTCAACCACTTTAAAGTCTCCGTACTTATAAGATGAAAAGCTGATGTGATGGGTGCTCGAGAACATGGGCGTTCGTCATTCAGTCGGAGTTAAAACAACCCGGTTGTTCGTGACTGTAAAATAAATTTTCCAACAATACACACACGCGTCGGCGAAATATTCATTACTTTGCTTGAAATGTTTGTTAAAACAATGCACTTTTTAGAGTGGTCCGCAATAAAATGACATCTCCGGGCACCCACATACACCGTGATTCTATAATGGTGAATTCACTCCGTCTTCTGGTGAACAGATCAGAGAATTTATGGAAATAACAACTTTATGAGGTCGTGTGCAAACCGAATTAACAGTATAGTATGGCTTCTCGCAAATCAATCCAAGTAGCCGAATTGCATTCAGTTTTCCCATCTTTGTGTACATCGCAAAATATCCGAAAAAGAACGGAGGATTGGAACACAGCTTGTAAATTTTCGAGATAACAGGTTTATAGAAAAAAGTATTGCTTTCGGACGGTATATATTCAACGAAACTAGTCATTCTTCAGTATGAAACTCATCACAACCTCTAAGGTGGATCAACCACTAAATTCTTTCGATATATCCATTCCTTGCATTCTTTCCAATCGCTAACAAGTAACACAAATCAAAACAGACTGGTTGTTAATTGTGAAACAAATAATCGGTTTCCTTTGGTCTGGTTAACAAAATCAAGACAGGTGTAATTTATTGTTTTTGTTTGGAGGCACCGTAGACATTTGCAGTGAATGCAGTAAAAATAAAACTGAACCAAACCGAAAGGGTTACACGCAGCTGCCTGCAATGAATACGAAGAGCAATGAAATTACTTCCATAATGTGCTTAGACTGTCTGGTCATCGATTAAGTCGATTTTCCCCCGATTGATCTGCAGATTAACTAGGATAAAAGTTGCTTCAAGAAATCCGTGTTAACTGTTGTTTGTAAGTTGGTAACTAGGTCTTTTACTTTCGCATCGAATGTATATGATGAAAAAGGGCACAAAATGAACTCAAGTTACAAACTGCCTTCTCTTTAATTCCCTAAACCTAGAGGAGATAGACAGCTTCAGACTGCAAGAGGTTTGGAAAAACCAGTTTGAATTAGGTCAGAGAAGATGATTTCTCGAATTGCCATATAAATGCTTAGGAAGATGACTTCTAAACATGAAGTGTTTATCATGAAGACCAACAACGAAGGCAGTCACAACAACTGAGAGAATGTCAGCGTTAATTATAAGGATGTGCAAATATATATTTTGAGGAGTAGACAAAAACTGAAAATTCGGATTTTGAAAAACAGTTCGAGTTGACTGATTCAAAAGAATTGAGATTTTGAGTTTGTATATATGTAGTCTCTATTGTGAAAATTTCAGCGTGTTATTGATATGTTATGTAAACTTAGGTGTAGTAAAGTTTAGCAAAGCAATTACTATTTACGCTGACCTACCACCCCGTCGGATAGAACACATCAGGAAGTAACTTTTTGGCTAGATCTTACACATATACACAGGTATTAAACAATCGGTCGAGTTTGTTTTAACACCAGTCTAACTTATTTGAAAAACGTGTTCACTTACTTGTGTGTGCTAGGTGAAAATTGTCGATCGGACGCAGAAATCTAAATGGCTGTTTTCCGATTTTTCTGTTTTGACTTAGTAAGAATACCCAATGGCTTGGAATATTGGCAAGTATTGCATTCAAAAGACTAATCGATGCAGGGGTTTTATACTTTCGATGAAATTATGTTTTTATCCAGTACTAGCTTTTTCAACATTCCTAAGCATCCAGGTAAACATTTACATTACTGTTGGAAATCAAAAGCAAACACATGCTCTCATGACAGTTTTTTGTAATCGGACTCAAAATTTGTAACAATGTAATTGCGGCATCATTGTTCTGAGGATTAGGACTATTGTGCATTGTAACAATGATCAAAAATACACCGTTATATTGCGTCAAAATTCTGGCAAATGCTAATTAACACTAGACAACGGAAGTAAGTAAGAGAAAAGTTTATAAGTGAATTAATGCTGGTTCTCATATATTTAGTTTTGAACAATCTCTCTATAACACGCCAGCTTATAGTTTAACGGAATGAAAGTTTAAGCGGTCCATATAAATGCAAACTTAACTTCCGTGTTATAATCTGGTGCAGCTGACTCAATGAATGGGTTCAGTGCAATATTTGTACAATACTTGGTCATTATGAAGCCACTGTGGTGGTTTATATGCCCTTGTGATACTTGCGAAGTGCAAGAACTAATCCTATCAAAGCCCGGAATATGCACTACCGGTTGCCAGAACAAGATGATTGATAAACTCTAGGTAAATGTTAAACAGTGTAGGACGGAACATTTGATGCACTTTGCAGCCAAACAAATACATTCGTAATTTTCGGGGTAGTTAGTATGTTTAGCAAATCAAGTCTTGCGATTTCTTGCCCTGTCAGCCATGGAGACAGCCTGACATTCTAACGATTACATATTTAGTCCGCCGAACTCTATGTCCATTATATAGAATGGGATTGCAGTCACAATGAACATACATCGTGTTGGTTCAGTTCCATCCTCCAGTTCGGTTCAGTCATTCTTCAATACGCAGATGTTTGAAGTGACATCGTGGTCCTGATTTGTCACATTTCAGATACAACGAACACAATAATGAGAGGAAAACAAACGAATAAATTTTGCACAACAAAATAACCAACGGTACAAATCCACTAACAATGCGTTTACTGATGAAATAAATGCAATAATTCCTCTAAATAGGGTTTTAACGACTTCTGGTCGTCAATGTGAACATGAATTCCATTTGACAAAGAATAAACGAAGATTACCAGGTTTTTAAGAACTAGCGTTGCAAAATCAATAGTTAACTTCAACCGATAGTTCATGATAATTCATGAGCTATCCGCAGTAAAAATGATAAATTGTTGTCAGCTTTTGGAATAGCTGGAACAAACTGTTCCGTCGAAGCGACTTCGAGCTTATGGTATTGATCGCCCCACAAAAGTGACTGACGGTGAAGATATTCGTAATGAAAGTGCAAGAGGTGTATATATGTACAACTTCTGTGTATCCTTAATGGGTCAGGCAGGACTTGAGTGTTGTATTAAGTTTCTTATGAGATAACCCGTAACCAGTTATTCGCAGCATGTTAGCGATTCCTGAAGTCAGACAGAATAAAAAATATTAGTCTATGTGCTATTTTTCGCGTATCTTTTATAAACCCGTTTGTGTTTACCATGCTGCTTCTTCTCCCTTTGTTGAGTTCACGAATCGTTGATAGAAATTGAGATTGACCAGGATGATGGCATTAATGAATGCTGTTTCATAAAAGTAACCAAAAAGCACTATTACTCTGACATAAAAGTATGACTGATCTCAATAAAATCCTGTTCGTTATATTTCGATATTTAATCCGCTGTCGGTTGCATTCAGCTGTTGAAAAAGGTTGGTAGATGTTACTATGAAACTGTAAGCTGTTGCTATAGATTATGAGGTGCGTAGAGCAGCTAAGGTCAAATCCTGAGTGTGACACCTGATAACCTAGTAACTATACATAGCAAATATATAGAAGGCTGAGAAACAAACCTGACTCAAATCTGAACTGGAATCTAAAAGGTACTAGTATCAGTATCGCTAATCGTCCGTAGCTTCTACACCCAGGTGAATATCAGTCCCGTTTTGCCTTACTTTCCCGTAAATTGCATAAGACATTTAGACAGAGGGTTCAGAAGCACCAAGTAGCACGGGAACGTAACACACAGCAGTCGTGTTCTGGTAAACTTTCTATCCAGTGTGTTAAGTTTCCTTGTCTTCCGAAGAACGCAGTATCGTTAATTTCAACTGCAACAAAAACATAATTACAGAGGCTTAAGGGCTAGCTTAATTATGTGTTGTATGTATCTTGCACAAATGTTTATTTTGCATTGAACCTTCGATATCAGTCTAGAAGGCTGTGACGCTTTCGCTCATGCTCCACATCGCAGTCCACCGGATGGTTAAGACAAGGTCAGTCAGCAGTCAACACTCTCAACTTTCCCTGAGGTGGCATTTTAGCCATCCAACATTACCTGAGCTACGTTAGAGCCTTTGTGTCAAACGATAACACGTACGAGTCACACAAAAATGATATAGTACACTCCAAAGTTAAACCCGTCTAGCGTCCTAGAAAAACGGAATACTTCGCAATTATTTCATTTCTTTCTATTTCCTGAATTCAAATTGTAAATCACGACAAGCTTTTGCGTTTTGCAGACCCACAATCGCTCGATCAACAAATTCCTCACTATTTAAATATCTTTTTCATCACGATTACTTCATTTTTTTGCTTTTAAGCTTACATTAAACTGGAACAACACATGCGAAATTTGACCAGACCAATCGGGACAAAAGCCGTATTCTATTGTGACATTCTTGGGCAGCCAATACCCCAATTCCAGTGGTTCAAAAGCGCCAAAAATTTGGCAGAGAACAATAACCGTTTTCGAATTGAAACCGGTCTATGGGGCAGTTCGTGAGTGAAAATAAAAATTCGTTTTTCCACGTTTATTTTAACATGTGTTTTGACGGGTTTTGTCGACATTAAGTTAAATTCCGTTGTCAAGGCACACAGTGTGCGACCGGTTACCGTAGCAACAAAAACTTGTGTTAGATTCCTGGTCACAGGCACCCTCTTTGCAAAAATACCTTGAGTCTTTCTGCTAAGTCGTTTCTCAGGAACAATCATCCCATGCTACGGAATTGTTTTTTTCTTTATAGAAGAATACATACGGACTATCTGTTGCCTTTGAAAATATCATACTAATTTATACATACATATATGGAAACATTGGTAGATCCTAAAGAGACGAAGTCTAGGACTGTAACATCATTTTCGAACATCTAGCCCAGGAGATCAACTTGGAAAGATGAATCAATTTCCAAACCACTTGTTGGCATAACTTGACATTCATTTCACCTCATCAGCTGGAATAAAGTAAAGGTTTCCTAAAACTACTCGAGATAAGTGGTCAATATTAACTAGTGAAAGTGCTTTGTTCTTTCCGCTCGTACTGTATGTATTCGCTCAGTGTATCGTATTACAGAGAACTGAAAATTGCTTCAGTCAAAAACATGTGATGGTAAGATCGTGGTCTCGTGTAAATTTTGTGAGGTGTAATCTAACTCCTTTTGTATAAGTCAATATACCAAGTACTGTTGATTCCTAGGAACATGAAAACTTTGGTTCATCTAACCTAATCCAGGTAATATGTCGAAAGACGTAACGTGAAATGATTTCACCGGTTTTCACATACTCATGAATCACCTATAGGCAAACAAACATTTTTAAGTCAACTAAAATGTTGTCAGACCAACTTCCATTGTGACGTTTATTTAATCCTCACCTGGGTAGATTCGCCGTCACTGCTAGGCGTTTCTATACGGAAGCGATATTTTAAGATGGATAACAACAGTTAACAAGCTTACAGTACTACTAGTGATCAAAAGATATTTACCAGCTGAAGAGTTATGTTCAAGTCAGCCTTCTCATAGCCTGTCTTCAGCGCGTACTTTCGAAGTAATAAACTATTTATGCAAGTGCAAATTATCGTCAACCTCAGACTCCTGACAGTTCATTCAACGTAGTATTCGGTGTAATGGAGAATGAATCCTCATACGGGACAAGACGTAGGCTGCTTACGAAACGGAATTTTTGCGTGATCATTAGATGGAGGTCAAATAGACAATCACACAGGGATACTTAACTGTGTGCATTTTTTCACAGCTGTACTAAGCTTTCTAGCCATCGTTTGCAATAGACGATTGTTTCTGATTGCTAACCCCTTACAAACCACTTTCTTCAACAGTCCAGTGCTTCATACTGTATGTGATACTAGATCATGACGCTTGATAAAACTGCTCATATAAAGTCTACACTCTAATACCTTACTTGCAATCGCCAGTTTTGTATTTGATCTTTCGGTGCTTCAGATTTTACAATTGTCAAAAATAACGTGTTCACCGGGAATTCGTTGTGTTGTATGGTAGAAAATATATATATAGGGTAGAAACCACTGGTCAGACCATATTGTTACAGTTTCCGCGTACTGTACTGATTTGATAAGCCCCGCCTGTTCATCACGAGGCTGATATATAACGAAACATCAACAGAACGTTTTAAGTAATTTCAAGAAATACGTCCAGTGATTTTGCGCTATTTTCATACAAGTTCACTTATGTTCAGTATGATTTCAATGTACTCTATGGAAAATGTGAAAGTTTACTCACCAACCATGCGGACAATTTTCCCGTGTAACTCAATTCTTTCCGGTGGTCAGTTTATCATGTTATGGTTC
>JTDE01000206.1:51873-66373 GCA_014338405.1 Paragonimus skrjabini miyazakii | reverse complement strand
CACTTACTCGACATCAGCTAGAAACCAATTAGGCTCTACTACACAACTATATAGATATGATTCAGCCTCACTCTGAATTCACAAACTGTTATGAACTATGTTATTTGCGTTGACTTCAACCCTAAAGAGAATGTCGCTGATATCATTTTGTTGGTGGTAAAATTAATCATTGACTGCAGATAACTAAGTTTCTGCCTTGAAGTTTATTCACCTTTCAAACATTCTGAAATCGGACAACCTGAAGATCTCCATTCCAACAGTTCACAGACCATTCACATGCCAATGTAGCTGAATGTTTTGGGGTCAAGACTTGGCTTTACATGAGATCAACTGCTAACTTATCAACACGATATCCCTATAAGTATTTGGGCTTGAGTTCATATTCCGGCGAGAAAAGTATATTCATTACGTATGCACTTTGACAGAAGAGCGAATACAACAGATGAGCTTACGTAAGTAGTTTTATTTTGGTCGATTCTCCATTCATACGGGATCGTAATAGAAATTTAATAGCTGATGCAGCCGAATCGACTGATTTTAGCGAGTGAGTTAGTCGTCAGTCTTGACAAATCAGTAACCAAACTACCGCTCACCAGGTTAACGATTTCTTTGATTTCAACTTACATAGAAGTCCTAGTCAAGGGGTCATCGATCGGAGTCAACACAACCGTTAGTGTGTCTCCACTCGAGGCGATCGGGGAATCTAATTATTACTCACAAGTGAATGTGACTGAGCGCGCAGATATGATGATTCGGTCGTGCCCAGTGTGTACTCACCACGGTAGCTTCTTGTAGGCGTGGCTGGAGTTCTCTTGCAGGCCGTGGCAAGGATATGCACTACTGGCGAGCCCCGAGAGTGAGACTTGAGTGTGGTGCTTGTTTTTTAAAGTGGCCAACTGGAAAGTTTACGGGAATACGACGGCTGCGATCGATTGTGGGTGATTTTCAATAAATATGAAAAACAAAATTCCCTGCTACTCCACAGACTCACTATAATAAAACATATAATGCATGTTTTCTGTGTAAAACCGCATGAAACGGACATACTGGTGGATTTGTAGTCCACATGTGCAGCTCGATTAATTGTGTTATGGATCCAGACTACCAAACATTCTAGCAAAATAAACTGATTAAGCTTTCAGGTATGATATTTCGGTCGTGCTTGATGTGAGTCTAATGGGTCAATGGCCAGCACCATTGTCTGAAGAAGGTGTAGCTGGAGTTCTAATATCGGCTGTGACAAGGATATACACTACTGATGAGCCCTAGCAAGAGCGAAACTCGGTATTAATGCTTCTTTTCGAAACCAGCGAAGGTTGTTATCAAATATGAGTGATGTATAGCTTGAGGTTAAATATTCGTTTATCACAAGGCTGTTGCTGTTTTCATTAATTCAAAACCGTGAGAAACTTCTGAACTGTGTTGGTCGTAGTTTAAAGGTTCATAAAGAAATGGGGTATTACTGTGAACAACACTGTAAAGGAGTTGATACACCAACAGGTAGTTTCCATGTTTGTTGGTCTTGTTCGCCGTATACATGCATAAAAATCTACTCACATTGGTTTCAAGTGCAAATCGGTTGAAGTCTATCAGCTGGTATGAGCGCCTGCTCAACACACCTAATCCATGGTAGCCTGACCATGTGGTTAGAATACACTTTTATGGTGTCTACCGTTAATTGTCCTTGAAAATGTATCGGCTTACGGACAAACCAGAAAGTTATTCTGGGTCAGAACTTCCCATTGCTTGCTAAGTCAGTCGAGATGCTTTCTATTAGTACTATAAACGCGATCAGTTTAACTGATCAGGATTGTTTATGATTTGAGTGACTTCATCGGGCGCTCTATTCATGTCACAAACGTATGTTGAGCTCTTAGAAACACATCGGATATCAGATGCATATGTTTGATAATTTTCGAAATCTTCGAATGAACTTATAGAATGAAAGATCTCTAAGGCTTCCAAGAAATGGCAATACTGCTATTTCATAACGTTTAAGTAATTGAATTCTAGAAAGGTTTTTCAATATACTTTGATATCAAAATTAAGGCACTATATGGTTAACACATACGTTAGTCTTTGGGATTGATATTTGAATATCTTGTGACGCTTAGCAAGAGCGTTCGACCCATTTGTATATATTTTCTTCTGTGTAACAAAGCAATCCCTTTACTTAGGGAAAACAGAGCTTTTTGAAAAAATTATCAGGCTGTTACAGTCATAAGGGTTTCGTTGCCATTACCAAGGTTAACTTTCAAGTGAATTGGAGGTGAATTACTTCTACTTCCAGGACGTGGAAATTTATTGATAACTGGATGAGGTACTTTTTAAAGGTAGAAAAAAACAGGAACTGTTCAACATATTAATGTCCACAATTTCGCATCCATAAAACGTAACGGAATTTGTTACTCCAGTTAAGGTTACGTTTTACGAAAATCTGCTCCATTTTCTCATCAGCAGTTCGCTAGAAAATTGCTGTACAAACATGTTTAATACATGCAACACATCAGTAAAAGTCCGCATCTAACTTATGTTGAAATGATATCTCTGCCCTTTCAAAGAAGGTTTGATCACTGGACCGAAGTTTTTACCCGCTAATGGAACGAATATTTTCAACCGCATTACCGAGAAGCGCACTCATCGTCAGTTTTATGCACACAATTAGTCTTAAGGATAAATCACCCATCCACAATCGGTCAACATTTGTGTACTTCCTCACCTATTGCTTTGTACAGTGAAAAACATCGGCTGAACAGCTAGATATCTGGCTAAACTGATTACAAAATACAGTCTAGCTTGGACTGGACTCGAAATCACGAAATCAAAAGTTTACAGAACCTTGTAAGTTTTTGTCATGGGTTAAAAGTATCTTAGGCATTACGGTTGTCTGAGATGATCACAAGTCTTACGTTGGCAACGGGCGAATCGATCGCCATCAAACAATTTGGTACAGTGTTAAATTCGGTAAGCCATTTGTTCCGGCTTTTCAACTTCTGTGACTTTCATTTTTCCTCACACATCCGTCAACCACCTTCATACAGTTTGTTACTACCAGTCAACCATAACATAGAACGCTTAGTATTTAGCTTGTATTATGGGCCAGGTAGACTGTTCACTTTTCCTCTGTATATGTAATAAATGTATTGACGCATTCATGAGACAGCTGCGCGTATTTCAAGGCTAACTTACCGAATCCGTCGTTTGCATTCTTCACAATATGCATCAACCACAAACTCACCTTGAAACAAGAAAAACTGATAACCATAATAAGCATCTTGCCAAAAGTATTTCATATCAACTTGTGAGGTGATTCTACTGATCAAATTAACCTATACCTGTTGCGGCACAGATCAAACGGAAGTGCTTTCGTTACACCTGAAGTTCAAACAGACAGATTCTGGGCATACATAACGACCGGATTAGTTTGCTGTCAACCTGTCGTTGACGCGCTGAAGTTATCAAAGTCTACTATGATCATTAAACATATTGTTAGGTCGAAGTAATACTGTAATTGTTGGCCCACTTCGGATGCCCAAATAATGAAAATTTCTTAAATTCTTTTTCATTTAAACAACCTTGCAATTTGGTCAGTTCAGAACAGAGCTAAAAATCACACTGCTTACTGGTAATGGTAACATTATACCTAAGTGAACAAGTCATGCCAACATCATTAATGTGGCTAAAGTTGAAAGTACACTGACTTCAAAAATAGCCTCTTAGGCAAATATTTCTAGGCTGTCTTCACTGAATATCCAAATTCTCAGGAGATCCTCACCTCTGTGTTCATGTTACGCACTATATCGACAGCCTGAACAACAAACTGATGAAAATAAACAATTTTTCGTTTAAATCTAAGGCAAGACCTCGATTTTAACGGTCTGCCATTAGGAAGCACTGATTCGACTGACCTTAACTGCGTGACAAACCTTCACTCACACTGCGTGATACTTGGGGATGATACACTGTAATTTACATCGAAATGTCCATCCAAGTTTACACGTGGAGCTCACTGAACCGGATCGTGTGTGCGATTGGTGCAACACCATCTCAGTCAAGTAAGCTGAGTTCAACCGATACTTATGAATGTTATAGCAGAACTATTCGGGTATAAACATCAAAATTCTTTCTCAGGTATTTTCCCTCATATCAGATGGCAAAAAGGTATCCGGTTGCACAGAGTTCGACCGCTGATCAAAGTACGGGATCCATTACGTAGAGCAATGAAAGACATCAGTAAACGATGGCAAATGTCAGGCGATTAACAAACACAATGCATTTTTTGTTTGAACTGGTAAGAGAAACCACCATTCGATATCGTATTTTGCATACCTCATCATTCACTCTTTCACACGGAAAACTCCTCCTATGAATAGAAACATGGTTACAAATTTGTTGGTTTTGGACCAGAAGCAAACATTTAACGGTTTCAGATTAGTACCATTAATACTGGAAACTCTCTGACAAGTGGTGGGAAGTAATACCAGTGAATCTAGAACAGGAGGGGCATGCAGGCCAATGAGGCTGAATGTCCTTAGAAATAAGTGGAAGTGGAGTGTTTCCACGGTAATAAACGGTGAATAAAGAAACAAATGGACAGTTTCAATAGCTTACTAGTTGTGTTTTGACCACATTATCTAAAATGGATGTATCACCGTCGTCCAATATAACTTGCTTATGAAAAACCAAAGCTTATACTAGGCGTCTTCTTCTTGTACCACTGAGAATCGAAAGCCATGCCAGTGGCTGTTGATGTGAGTAGTAGTATCTCAGCCGGACAAATAAATGAGACTTTAAAATCTTAGTTCCTTTTATCCATTACGTCATGACGGCAATAAGACATACACTGCGAGATGCAAGCATTTTACCTATCCTCAGCATTCAATTACATAGAAACTTCATCCATATGGGAGCAGCGCGTGGTGGTAAAACATTGAGAGGCAAAAACGGCATATGGGTGCATTTCAGAGTAGGTGAATTGTTTTAATGTCAAGGTAGCGAGAATGACTGTATCAGGACCTTCTGCTAATTGAGAGCAAGTGTATGATGCTTGATTAACAGCTCCACTGTTCATTGTCCCAAGTCTCCGTTCGCTCCGTCATTGTGTGAGCCACAGCTAATGCGGGTGAACTGGTAAACGAAGTGAGGGTCAGAGCTCTTGATGAGGAAACGATCGGGTCAGAAAAGGCTAATTCTACAAATGGAAAGTAACAGACGCAAATTCGCCGGGGGATAAGTGCGATCCATAGCAAACTTCAGCTTTCGACTAACATCGTTAGTACTGTTATCACCTGTGCAGGAAAGATTGATAAAAACCTACTTTTTGGGAGGTGATTGCGGTTTAGAATTGGTTACTCGCCCATTGCGATAGATTTTTAAAAAATTCGGCCGGATACCCACTTGCGAACGTTAAACCATTCAGGAGCTTCTATTCAGGCTTCAGGTGGCCACTTGTGCATAATACTCTTGCTCGATGAAAAATCTTCCCCATAAAACCAAGCTTATAAGCCACGGATACGAATAACAGTTTGAAAAACAGGGTTTATTCATGGACAAAAATTGATCTGACTGGGCAACAGTATACGAGTCATTTCCAATAGTACACCCAATGGAGAGACTTACCAGACTGTGCTGAAAGCTTATGCATCACTGAGAACTAATCAAATGAACAGATCAGTTCTGCTGATTAAATTATGCTGAGTTGCTAGGTGTTATGAATCCGCCAATAACATACATGCTCGCTTGATCTATCGGCCTATCGAAAAACCGGCGTATTCACCGATGAATTTACCGCAAGGAGTATAAGCAGTCAGTTAAACTGTATGGAAAGAACAGTAGTGTAAGTGACCTTGGAGAATGTAACATAGCGACACAGAAGGTAAACTTTCACGTTGAGAGCAATATATATTAAATACGTTTGCGGCCTTCGGAATCCTATGCATGGAGGGACATATATGTGGAGCTTACCGTAGTTCAAATAGCCTAAATTCCCATTAGGCTTTGTGGGTCGCGCAGGCACCGTATCTGACGTTGTCATCTTGTTCTTGACTGAGCTGATCAATCTGTTAAGCCTTTTATTCAAAGTCTTCATATCAAAGTAGGAGACCGATGAATTCGAATCTGTCTCTCTATTGTTTCACCAGAACAATTGTATTGTTCAGTGTAATGTTGGCTGTCAAGTGTAACGTCGTAGTGCATGAAGTCCTGCAGCCAACTGGACCGACCACATCACTGCACACGTCGCTTGTGTTCTTGTTGATCACTCAAAGACCATCTAAATGCAACTAGTGACGAAGTTGTAAAGTAAAACAGAAACACAAACATGATCCAGAAAAACTGTTGGCACTCATAGGCTCGTAAATGACAGACCGCATGTTAGTACAGAATCCGGATGCATGCAGCATATGCTGGGAGCTAGTGTACATCACTAACGCTGACAGTCAGACAGCTTTTAGCAGGGGAACGCATTAAAATATCCATTGGGGTATTTAAAAGAATTACTATCAATCGGAAAGACTGACGACCGACTATGCAGAATTTGACATTTTGTTGGGCTCGTAGAATAGGTTAGATAACCAATTTGGGGCTGTTTAAAGCAAAACCGCTAACACCACTATTGGAAAAACAACTGATAAGCTACCATTTAGAATAAGAAGCCTCGTTGGGGAGCATAATATCGATAGTACGTTGGACAAAAGTTGTCACTTGATGTATGAACATCTGGGGTTCGGCTGTAATAAAAAACATTTCACACACCCTAGCTCCTGGCACGGTTTCGTAGTTCAGGTGTCAGAGCTTTTGCCGCGTTGTATACACTTTGTTTCTGTTTCCGGTTCGAATCCAGCTGAAGTCTAAAATACATATTTATCTGATTACTTATCAGGGATAAAATGTTGTATAATGATCAGTCAAATAAGTGTAAGTAGTCGCACAAACGAAACCAGCTGAAACGCGCTGATCAGCAATCTGACATACACAAAAGAACACATATACGAAACCCAGTTGTCAGTGTGCTTTTATTGCTAGGCCTTCCTAGAGTTAGAAACCAAAACCTAGCATTAAATGCAACGTGGAAGATCTTAACCTTTCTAGGAAATTCGATCGCTACAATAAGCCAATTTATCATCCGACAACTGTGCTGCCATGTAATTACAGTTTGCTCCCCTAGTTTAAAGAGAATTGTGCGTGAAAAGCAAAATTGCACCGATCGAACAACAGTACTAATGGCGGCGTTTGATGTATTTGCCAGATAAGGACGACCGTGCTACCAAATCTGTCAATGTAACACCGTAACGCTTGCTCTGCCGAGAGGTTTAGTTCTGAAGCAGATACACTGGATTAGAGCGATGCACGTTAACACATTTTTAGAGTAAATATCATTCCTCGTCATCTGCCTACTTTCCTTTCCTCTCAGTTTTGGTCGCTCGTCAGTCACTTCGGTAGTCACCTATTTCTACAGTCAACTTACATTTGTTTCTTTCTACTGCACCCTCTGCCTTGATTATCACATTGACACAGATACTTCACTTATCGCGCCGACAGACAAAACAATAGAGCACAACTGAATCTTATAGATTCTGGAACCAGTGATCAGCCCGTTGAAAACATAGTTAATAAATCGTGAACACTTAGCGATAGGCTGCAAGCGGAGACAGCACAGTAATTTCTTGCTTAGTTCTTACTGCACCTTTAGGTTAGGAAGTTTAGAACATCTCCTGAAACGTCTCTAATCACTAATATGCCACGACTTCTAAGTGTTTATATCATAACAATTCCAGCGTTTGTTTTAAACTTAGCATAGAAAGTTATTCTACGCGTGCTTCTTACTGAAGTTCGAATGAGAGAGCATTATTTCTGGATGAGACAAAAGCTGTTGCTAATGCGGTAGTAAAATATGTGGCACGTTGCCTCACAAGGCAGTAAACAGCACAAACAAATCATTTCCGTCAAGGCGGTTTGATAGCAAATCATGAAAATCGTGCAAAATTTACGGTTTGGCCATGCTACCTTGCCGGAACAAAACCAGAATTTGACAAGGTAAGCCTTACCCAACCGTTTAAATCCCCCTCTAACAACTGAATTCATCTTCACGCTTCTCGAGCAGTAGCACATCTAGGTGATCAATAAAGGTCATGTTAATTAACACCTTATGAAATTAACACAATTCACAATTAACTGTAACGAACAAATTCATTCTTGAGTTTTAGTTGGTCAACTTTGAATGAAACGTTGTGATCGAGAGTATCGTTTGTCAAAGTTAACAAGTAATACATAATCATGTCTAGACTGGAATTTGATGCGTTAATCTCATGCTTGTGAGATAACCGATTCGAAAAATCTACCGATCACACTGAAGACCTGAGCGAGTTGCCACATCTAACAATTCTGTCAAAATCGCTTGTGAGTAATGCCTATTTTACTCAATCAAAAGAACACTGACACTGTTTCATAGTCAACCTGCTAGTCGGAAATTTCATTAAAAGTATCCAATTGAATTGAACAACTTCCAGTAATATTTGCTTAACAGTTGAGTATTCATGGGTTTCTCCTTTGCTTTACTGACAGCCTGGTAATCATCATATCACTTATCTCATGCTGGGCAAAGCATTTACACATTTGTCTTCAGATGGTTTTGACAAGTGTTAAGACACCAGTAGATTTCTGAGAGAAGACATGTCAACTGTCCTGTTAACTCAGCTCAAGCTATGACTCACTATCTAATGTGTTTGACTAATGTAAGGATTTTACACGCTAAAGGTTGACTTTGGCTCACGCCCGCTCGCAGCTTTTGAATTCGGACAAACTTTCATAAAATTCCACTCTGATAAAATAGTTTTCAGTACACTTGTTCCATGAACCAGAATGCGACTCCCGATAAAATAGGAGACAGCAATGTATATATCAAATATCATACTTTACAGTATTGTCTGTTCTGGGTGGATCGGTCAAAATGTTTAGCTACATACGAAGATGGTGGTCAAATATGAATACTGTTTAAACTGTACAAACTGTGCCCCCGGTTACTTATCAGTAAATATCTGCCGGCATTGAAAGGAGAGTAGAATTATAACACAAGCCACCAAATCGTATCAGATATCGCCCATATTGCTAAAGGTAGAAGGCGAAACGTGGAACTGTAAGTCACTGTCGAACTATGTATCAGCTGTAGTTGAACATGTGACACTCGTTTGAAATAACTACCTGCGAAGACTATTTTGTTAGGAGAACATGTTTGTTGTTAGGCGAAATGAAATGGTGGACTCATACACAGAGCTCACCAATAATTTCTGTGAAACTGGTCAACTACCTGGAAATTAGCTACCCTTCTGCTAGTCTTTCAGTATGTTAAACAATCAGTTACAGAGGTTGATATGAAATCAACCGTACTGTGCTGTTTATAAACACTTGAACCAACCGTAGAATACAAAATAAAATGTACATTCTGTTTTTAGTAAATCCCAAACCCGGTACGAAAACGAGGCTGTCTAATGAACCTGCAACGTGAGTCTTTGTCACCAGCAAGTCAATGTCTTTTTGTGTGTTTATTAAAAGATCTTCAGGTTGCATTTGATTACTTGAACATATGAAACTGGAATTCGTTTAAATGCGCATTTGGTTTCAATTGTTGTCGGTGTAGCTAAGAGCCAGATGATACAAAGAGTAACAATTCCATTGAAAACGAAGGAACCTTGTAATTACGGTGGCTGGAAATCAATTTATAGAACTAGAAAATTACTGACTATAAGGTAGCAAACTATTGGCAAAAGTGTCTACGTTGATTGGTATCGTCGTGGTAGTGACGAACAATTTTGAAAAGATCTATTACACACCTCTTGAACAAAAACAGAGCCGAAACGAGGATCTGAGGTTTCCACTCGGGATGGTTAGGGTAAAAATAAAATGGGTCCGTCATGCCTGTTTGTCGTCTGAACTGTTTGTCGTGTACATAATAAAACCTGCAGCTGACCTTTAAACATTTCGGTCAGACAAATAGTGGAAAGCTGTTTTTACGATTTTGACAGATCAAGCCCAGAAGAGTAGTTTCACAAGCCAGGCTGTCGGTCAACGAAACCTTGACGTGCAGCAGCCCCAACTGTGGTTGGCGGTATCCGTTTCGAATTGGCCTGCCACAGTGACCGCAGCCAAAACACACATGCGCTTAATCATCACCACAAGTGGCCTGCATTGCACCAATTGTAGTTCCACTCACACACCACGTATCCATTGTAAATCCAAATGAATAAAACTAGGAGGTGTGTGGGTCAGTAGTTCATGTCCAGCCAGCCAATGCCGTTCCTTTTACTGCCCACTGACACACTGTTACATGTGAGTTTGGAACATATTAAATGTTTCAAACACAAACAGGCTGCTGTGTAAACAACGAACGCACTATCAACCTTCAAGTGAACGAGCTTCACAACAATCCTACAGCTGGAATGTATGTAAATGTACACAGAACGGATGAGCTGCCAACCAAGACTCCAACCGATCCTGCTGAAAGTTAAACGAATAGTTTTACATATATTAGATTGCAATGGGAGCACTTTAGTTAATCAGTATTCGGACACTTGTCCTAGTAGTAGAAAATGGATTTAGTTGCTGCTTTGTTGATTTAAGTTCAGTAACTGTGGAAATTACTTAAATTTTACCACACTTGTATGGCCACTATAGAGAGAATTGACAAACGATATTCAGTTAGAAATAACTTGAGTGTGTTAGAAAAGTGGTTTGCAAACCATAAATCACTAAATGTACATACACTGGGCAAAGAATGTTTTGAAATTTTACTCCAACTCTTTCGTTGTATTGTACGTTACTGACTGTTATCCATGTTGTAACCCCGCCAAGGCCTTGTTTTCGTCAAACCCTATAAATTATTTCTTCATGACATACTTCACATTTCGTTCGTGTGTTTTTGAATGTCAACATTGACAACCAATTCATTTCGCACGACATACTGATCATGTGACTTCTTTGTTTGTTTCATCTACCCGCGAGACTCCGACGATGAGTTCTTGTTTGTGTATTTCATTTTCACAAATCTTCCCCTAACCGTTAGCCGTAAATTTTAACCGAATCGGGCCTTCCGCATTTGTGATAAGAACTGGCAAATACTATGAGCGCTTTTCTAATGCATAGTTAATTCAACTGTTAATTTATCGATGTTAATTATCTATGGATTACGTGTCCTACAAGTGACATCCTTGAACCTGCTCACGGAGAGTTACGATATATCGATTTTCGAGCTCAAATGAGCTTACGTTAATCCCTCGCTTCCACACTCACATCGTATCACCATTCATTTAGTCACGTGGTAAAGGACTGATAAAGACACATAGGGAGTTTGGTGAAACAAATTAAAATCAAACTTGTTTTTTCTCCTTTCTGATCTAGGCATTCAATTCCGGAACAAGACGGCTTTTGTCAAGAATTTCACAGCAACGTCTGCGGTAAATACCTGTTCGGCCATCGTGTTTACGTGACGCGTGAATATCAGCAAGCGTTAATAGAGGGGCAAATTTCCAAATGTGAGTGTATATTTCATCTGTACGGTGACTGGAATACAGATCAGGTTAATTTGAGCTGCTTATTCAACCACATTCACCAAGGCTTCACAGTATAATATCTGATTCACGCGTGCACCGCCCTCACCATAAAGCCAACGACCAGATTAATAGAATTTCAACACATCCTATGGATTCAAGAGGCTTCCGCACTTTCTAGCAGGGATTTTAACCCTGCTTTTATAATAGAGGAACCACGGCGTCCGTATTTTAACCCATTTCCACATTGACTGTCTTCTGCCGAATCCGTCGTTTTGTCACGCGAAGGCTGTTACACAAACACAACGTTCTATACCTAGTTTACCACCCAACTGTCCAACCGAGACCATGGCTGTCAACCTGTTCAGCTAGTTTATTCAAAAGCCTGGGCCCGCAAATCTGGACTAGCCCATAGACATGAATGAATGTGTCATATTGAGGGAGGTAATGCTGACCGCCTGTGTCTAAGGGTCAGTGGTGGTGACACGGTATTGGGCAAATGCGTATATACATAGTGCGCGCCCATGATCATCCAAGCACGTATGTTTTGCAGTATCTCATTGAGTGGGAGGGCTGAAACAACAATGCAATACACAAAAAAGACACGAACTCAAACGCGGACATCATGAATCAGTCGTGCCGACGGATACACTGGGTCGAATTTAGCTTACTCCCATCATGTGCATTAGTGCAGTGAGCTGGTGACCAGCCACCTTTATGAGAATGTACACATACACACCTACATCACCGGGTACGGGGCCAGTTCTGATGTCCCCTAGGAGGCAATGAGTGTTTATGGATTGTGAAACAGTTATCAGGTCTGTAATTCAATCAATGCATAACCTACATGGATTAGCCTTTAGGCTTCATATAACGTGTACATATCGTGCGATATACCAGTTATTTTTTCGTTAATTCTTGACATTATCCGTCATCGTCATTGAAACAAAAAGTCGACAACTCATATTATAAGCCTAAGTAATGAAGAAGGAACGTGTAAATTTCGATTAGTTGATCCACCTAACTTTAATGTCCACAAGATCAGTGAACTGACAGGAAGTTGTCTACTTCATTGTTCTGCTTACATACCGTTAACCGATGTGATTTATTGGTTTGATTAGTCTAACAATTCATGGAAGCATTAAAAAAAACTTGGTTGTTTAGGGTGACCACAAGAGAAATCTTGCTCCTAATTACAGAAATATGTGCAACAAGCAAACTAGCCGTGGACTGCTGACAATCGAAAAAGTTAAAAACGCCTAGTTTATACATTATTTTTACTCGACTGTACACGAACTCTTCGACGTTTTTATCAATATCACTTAGAATATCAAACTGACGCTCTGGGAAGACGAACATATATATGGCTGACTTCTAGTTATGAACTAGGAGTTTGAGTACTGTCTGTTTTGTTGTTTCTCAATAGATGAATACAGAGCTGAACAAGAAACAACCGTAGGGTGTCCCATCGTTGTTTCCATGCTAGATAAGAGAAACCGCAGCATTGACAGCACGCCATAATTAATCTCTTTACGTAAGTAATACCAAGGCTCTCACTACGCAGTTTGTCATCTCAGGTTACTTGATCGTCTCGACAGCAGACATTGTCTTGTTAACCCCAGTTTATAACTCCGCGACTAGGACTTCCGAGACAGGTCGAAAGCTCCAGTTTCATTAAACCTGCTAGAAGATATTTTGGATTAATGGCGATCGGAAAAACCTAATCCTGAAACATCGTGCAACTACATGGAGTCTCGCAACTCCCTCGTTTCAAAGCTGTTCCTCACAGTATCGTTAAGAAATTTGAGGATACCTGTTAGTATGCAGTCAGCAAGTCCGCTTTGTGGAGTCAGCCCCTGAAACAGTTTCCACGAGATCAAGACGACATTTCCTTAAACCAGATTTCATTGTATTCAGTCTTTACTCCATAAAACATACTAAGCCAAACCTCCGGTACGTAAATCTAGATTTATTGGGCAAAACATAGTTTCGGTATGACCAATTTTCTTATTATCGGACTGGACTGTCTTCTTGACGGAAGACCGCGTGTCTCGACTAAACTGTTCAATGCAACATTAAAGCATGATGCAAAGGAGTATTGTGGCAACACGGTTTGAAAATTCACTGGTTGGTACACTTGACAATCTGGCATCCACATATGCCAGAAGGGTTTATGTGTATTAAAACAAACCACGTGCTACAAGTTTATTCACAAGTACTACACTTTGTTAAGTGTCCAATGCATATTCGCATGTTTCATCCTACTAACTCGTTTTTTCCTTCAATTTCATTTACTGACAGTCCTAAAGTTGACAGCACTTCAGCCACTGCATCGAATCCGTGAAGACTGTTTGCGAAACCTTATGGAGACCATGTGCTATTACAACTTTCCAGTCTGTTTACCTGTGACCGCCAGTCCGCTCCATGGAGACAAGCCTGAGGTATTCGGACAGTCTGAGTCTCATATTCCGGTCGCAACATCATTGTCTTATCGTCCACTGTATTTATGCAGACAAGACTGTCTGTCGATCATGGAGAACGAGTGTAGTGCTACATTTAAATATCTGGAGCGATCTATAATGCGCGAAGGTAAGCAACCTATAATTACCAAAGGCCTTGGATTGTTGCATGTCATCTTGCTGATTTGTGCAGTTAATTATTCATGTAGATTGAACATCACCCACAATTGATCGCAGCTGTCGCATTCCCATAGACTTTCCAGTCGGCCCCTTTCGAAAAGAAGCACTAGACTCGAGTTTCGCTCTCGTTAGAGCTCATCAGTAGTGCATATCATCGCCACTGCCGGGACTTGAACCAGCACTAGACGGAGAACTGTGAACCAACCACCAGTATCTTATTGTATCCCCATTAAATTAATTTCTCGTTTGGGAAGATTGGGCAAAGAATTAGGAATGCGACCAAGGTCACTTGCCGCATGTTGGTCATTCGAAGACTTGCCG
>JTDE01000206.1:22425-51773 GCA_014338405.1 Paragonimus skrjabini miyazakii | reverse complement strand
CGGCAAGTCTTCGAATGACCAACATGCGGCAAGTGACCTTGGTCGCATTCCTAATTCTTTGCCCAATCTTCCCAAACGAGAAATTAATTTAATGGGGATACAATAAGATACTGGTGGTTGGTTCACAGTTCTCCGTCTAGTGCTGGTTCAAGTCCCGGCAGTGGCGATGATATGCACTACTGATGAGCTCTAACGAGAGCGAAACTCGGGTATAGTGCTTCTTTTCGAAAGGGGCCGACTGGAAAGTCTATGGGAATGCGACAGCTGCGATCAATTGTGGGTGATGTTCAATCTATATGAAAATCTAAATCCCCTACTACTCATCAGTAGTTAATTATTCATTTGATTTATCTTCACAACAATGCACTTTTTTCATGTTTCTATAAACTGCTAACTCGATCACTCGAAATGTGAACTAATCAACTGAAGTAAACAAGGTGGTGAATTCAGCTGCAATTGCTGTACTATCATGTTTAAAACTATGCTGTATCGATTGGCAAGCAACCGATAAGATGCAAAAATACATGCATTTAATCGTCCCTTAGTTCAACGACTAAGTATGGTTGTATCTTATCCAATAACTGTTGTAAACCCAAGTGTCTGTCCTTAAGTTTTTGTGTGTCTGAGAAGTGTGAAGCCAATCTGTCTCTTTTGAGTCAGCAAGACCGTTGGTAATATGTACTGCCACTGAACGTCTCATGAGCGACATAATATTAGCATTGCATCATGAACCCACATTTTACTAGACGGACAGTCTCACGACTGCAAACCAGAGTGACTGTAAACTTCTTATTTTGTCACTCTGTATGGTCGTTGATAAAAAACACTAGTTTCGAGAATGTGGTTCAGGTTTTCACATCACTGTATGTGGATTTTCAATACTGTTCTTCTACTTACTCATGAAGTCTATGAATGCCTGTCAACTGTAAGCAGTTTGAGATTAACGTGAATGAACTTCATGCAGTTTACATCAAAATTTCACTAATATTTCAGATTTGAGCTCAGTTCACCAGAGGCACAGTGCCAGTGGGGTCGTTTTGCCTGATGACGACGAGTATTCCAACTCATATTGACAAACTTAACACACGGCTCATGTTCGACAAAAAGACTGTCAACATTTACGCAGTATTGATTAGTTCATTCACATACCTCTTTCGCTACATCCAAGGGGGTACAGGGTTCATTCAAAATATTAAAAAGTTTCGTAATACTTCATCCACCCCGGCAGACAGTCACCATACTGTAGCATTCCGTTTTTCTGGCTTAGCACTGTAATGGAAGGGCTATTATCATGAAATGTCGTGGTTGATTGTTCCGATAACAGACGCAATTATATGCGGACTAAATGACTATAATGGTTTTGGGGGATACACTGTTTTTGTTAACAGACTGAGTAAGATTTGGTTCGCTAACCCTTAAGTCTGAGAGGCAACAAATCTGTTGTAAGTATTTTGTAGTCTAACCAAGTCACTGTGCGAAATGAGGATTAATTGAACTTCGCAACTACTGCAAATCATTTCAGGCTGCTGCCGTTATCGCCAACAGTTTCGCCGATAAGTGCGTACGGTTGTTTCATCAATCACACTTTCGAGTGATTTCGGTGCAAATGGTAATGATTACCACTCAATGAAGACTGATACCAGTTGTTTGACACTAATCGTTTAGAAGCAGCGGTTGTTCGTAGATGGTTAATTTTAACGTCAATCTTTATGGCCAACTATACACATTATCCTCTGAATATTTATGCGTTTAATGCATTTATGAATTTAACAGTGAAAACTATAAAACGGCCCGACAACTGTCATGAAATAGTGTTTGCTGAATGTTTTCGCCTCCTTGCATTCACAACATCGTTTATGTAACCCATTTCGTTCACTCTGCAGTTAGGATGCATAAGTAATTTTAGATTGAGTATCAGATTCTAGTACGTTTTGATATTGCTTGTCGATGCGAGTTGTTAACAAGTAATGGTCGTTAAAGAAGTATCACTGGTTATCCATGTGTATTCAGACTACACTGAACAAAATGAAACCAAGCAAAGCACACGAAAAAGCTGCTGCCAGCACTAGGGAGACCGGTTAAGGTCAACCAATCAGAAGGGCGATCCGCTGTTGCATTGAGTCTGTATGTAATAGAGCGATCGCTAAGCCTATTCGTTTCGACGTTTGTCGAAAGTAAACAGCTGAACTAACTGGCTCAAGGCTATGAGGTACAAAACCAAAATGACCAATCAGGACCACCATTTATCAGTCGAATGGTATTCGGCAATGCAGACAAAGTTAATGTTCTATAATAAGAAGAGCACTGTTTTGGTAAAGAAAGATTGCTTTGTACCATTCAAATTTTCAATCCTCTGGTACCAAGTAACTCACATATTATCCTGGTGATAGTATTTATCTTTGCATTCACAACAGACATTCCCGTTGATAATTTGTGACTGAAGAGCTTGCTCTAAAAGTGTAGTACTAATGAGGAATATAGTACAGTTCAACCTAGGTGAAATTAACTCGTAGCAATATCGTCTCTCACTGCATTCGGATCAGTGGAAACAACTGCAGGTCTATACGCACCATCGACTGGAAAATATTTTAGTTGATTCATGCGACTGTCTTTCTCCTTTATACGGTGCGGGATTCATGAACTTATTCAAAGGATTGATTGTTTAGTGTGATTTCTGAAATAGCTGTTTTTTGTGTCAAATGACACCACTGTTCAGCAGTGATATTACATACCTAGTGAAGACTGAGGAGCAGTTGCCGGCTCCAAATAAATCCCATTACGTCTTAGTTTGTTGAAACTTCCACGAGAACTCATCACTAGTCAAACTTCTTAATCAAAATTAACTTTCAAATATACACCTTGGTTAGGGTGAGGTGGAAACATTAAGATTTTGTTCATTTTTATTGGGCCTCACCAGCAACGTTTCAGTATACAGCAGATTTTGTCGCCACTTCGGCAGCTTCCACTGAGATGGCTGATCTGTAAGTGGAACCTTTTGCAGGCGTTGTTAGCACGCTGTAGCACACAACGGCATCAGTTTCTATTAGTCTTCAAAAGCAGTGGTATAATGACTTAAAAGACATTTCTATTGACACCCATCCTACTTCTGTCTAAAGGGACCTAGTGTAATCGACGGCGATCTTTGACCTTGAGGGCTTAAGGCAAAACCAAAAAGTGACACTCTCCAAGCTAAAACTCAACATTGCAAACTTAGAATAAGGTGTGCGTTGAACACTCCCGAGCCGACACGAGGAAGCTGATTCCAATCTTGGTTAAACTCAGGCTGGTACAGTCGACCAGATATTTGCGTCGATAATCACAGTATGGTGAGCCGAAATTTTCATTTGTTCGGACAACAGACTCTTCAACCTCTCTTTTAATGGAATTATTACGAAGCCTGTTGTGTCCTGCAAACAACACAGTAGATGAATGAACACAGCCGAGTTGAAACATGTTTCAGCCCTCATGGTAAGTTGAAACTCTAGTGTCGTGCTAAACTTTCTCGAAGCAGGAGTTCAGAACCAGCTTCACCCTTGTTAAAACGCCATACGACTAGAACACACCTGAAGCCGGTAACCTCGTCGTTGAAAACCACGCTTTTAAGTGCGTACCAGCGGTAATTTCACCTAGTTAATGTCTGTATGTCCCTGGTTGGCGAAAACTTACAACTTGAGGGGCTGTTCCTAGGTAACCAAATTTACGGTTGACAAGTTATATTAGTTACATCAATTTTGCCGATGCAGTAAAAGCGTGGCCCAGGGAGAACTTTGTGTTACCGTTTAAGAAGAAATTGGCCAAAGAGGTGACGTTGTTGAGAACCATCCTTTAAAGAATGGCTATCACGCAGCACTTTCAGAGAAATTCAGCAAAAGATATCCGGCTGCTGCGATGGCCCAAACAGCTCCCAAACTGAATGTTTGCATCTGTTTGTCTTACAAGGTTAATGTCATCAGTAATCTGTTGAAAGCCCGTCTCAAGACGGCTATGGGATGCACGTTCTACGCCGCCCAACTGGTCTTGCTGTCCACCACCACCCGAATATCAACATCCCGTTGAAAACACCGTTGCCACACCATGCCAAACCTTGCATCATTTATGAATTTTCGTTTAAGTGTCGGGTCACTTACATGGACGGAACGGAGTGGCAGTTACGTAATCGGGTCAACGAATACATTCCAGTTTGGGTCCGAAAAAACGGTCATCGATGTCACAATTTCTCATTCAGGTCGCAATGTGACAAGTTACAATCAACCGACCTCATATATCTCAAGTGCTGAATAATAACGCATAGGTGACTAGTTCGAACCTCGTTTCAACAGTCCTAACTTCTTTGATTAAAACGAGAAAGTTAGCGGTTATAGAGTGCCAGGTCAAATCTGTACACTACGGGGCGTACGTACCCTCCGCAAATGTTACAAGACCTCAGCCAGTGGAAACTGGTCATTTGATGGGCCTCATTCACCAAGTTAACAATATTCTTATAAGGTGTAGCAGAACTGGGACATACGTTTGTTTTAGCACTATCACGGTGATCAAATAAACACGGTCCCCCAATGAACAGTTTGTGCGGAATATGATGGCGACGACGCTCAGGCTTCCCATTACTCAACAACAAGTAATATGCCAAGATTCGACCCGTTTTCCCGTGAACCTTGAGTCACACATGAAAGCATTGAGTCACAAAAAATAATAGTTTTAACATGCTCATGACCTTAGTAATTGTTCTGTATATATGTGAGTATGCTGAAGTGCACGAGTCGCATTTTCAACTTGAACTTTAATAATCAAAAATTTATAATATTTTCACATAGGTGATTGATGTCTGACAAGACTACTTCACCTCGTCACATGTATTTCGGTATCGTTTAAGCCACACGGTGTAGTTGTGAGCGACAATGTCCATTCTAGAGAAGACCCAATTGCGACCACTCTGGACTCCGGCTGGATTCGAATCAACGAGAGAAGCAGTATGTCCAGATGTGGCAAATGCTCTTCTAGCTGAGCTGCGAGGTCACTTCGGATGACTAGAGGTTTCACATTTGGATACAGTTACCTACCCAACCAACCGTTTCTTATGCAGTCGACTAAATAACTCAGCAGACAGCCTACCCAAGCAGGCTTTCTGAGTCGGTTTACGTCGAAGTCCAATAACATCACTGATAGATGTTGAAACCGTATTACTGACAAGTGGTGTGGTAGATTTGATTGTTTTAGGGGAAATTTCTGAACTTCCGGCGTGACTTCGTAAATCAGTTTGTACAACATTTCTTACGTCCGGGCGTGCTGTTTCTGGCTCTGGTCCGAATCCAGCCGAAACCTAGAATGTTCGCGAATAAGTTTCCCCTAAAATTATAAAATCTGATACAGCACTTATCAGTAATGTTAATTATTCTGCTCTTGTCACATTTTCTGCACTAACACCCTTTAAGAAGTAGAATCGATGTACGATAGTATAATTGTTCTTGACTGTAACACTGTTGTCCAGTTACATCAGCCCAGTTTACCGAATAACCACCTATCGAAAGGTGGAATGTCTGAACCACAGTACTCTCGTTGAATGATACCACACAAATCGCATTGTCTAGTGTGGCTGACAAGCAAACACGCTTAGCACCAAACATCAACCCCATTACCTGAAACCAATTTCTATCTTCTTCCCACTCATAAAACCTTCACACTTTTTCCATTTGATCATTTGTGCCATCTTAACTTTCAAAACTTCCGTCTATCAGTTGCTTTTAAGAAGTGATCGATCGAGTGATGTTACAACTTTCAAACTGATGTAAATGTGCATCGTATCTTCATGTGTTTTTGTTGATCATTTTATTTTGTCCGTTGCTGAGGCAAGATAAAAATTGACATCCACATGGACTATCGATCAAACTCTTCAGTCCCCATGCCGCTCTCTTTCTTACCCATGGTTCGTTTTATCTGGTGAATTCATAAATAAGAACCGATCAAAACGACCTAAAACGCATCTATCTACATCCCATGCTTTCGATTCTAACTTCGATAGAGAAACTGCGAACGTTTTTCCTTCGGAGTGTTCGACTGTATTGTTTCGTCGATGCCATTATGATCATTATCATGGTTATTTGGCAGGAAAACAAAACCATAAACAATCACAAAGGTAGATAAATTGACTGCTGATCTATTCGTGGTTATCCACATACGAACCACACAAGCACTGTGTCGTTCGAATGATTCATTCTAGGACTGAAGCGCGCACAAAACTTTCAGAGTGGTTGACAGTTAAAAAAACAAGCAGAATTTGGTTCAGAACGCAAATATACCGCCTTCCAGTTTATTGATGCTATAGTTCGAATGTTCCTTCCATGACCAATCTTTTCCTTGTTTGGACCCATCTGGTTACTGTGACACTACTTAAAGCAGTTGAACTTTGCTGATGAGTAGTAGGAGGTTTTGGTTTCCACGTAAATTAAAAATCACCCACAGCTGATCACAGCTGTTGCATTCACATAAACTTTCCAGTTGGCCACTTTGAAAACAAGTACTAGACTCAAGTTTCCCTCTCCTTAGAGCTCGTCAACAGTGCGTATCCTTGCCACGGTGTCAACTAGAACTCCGGCCACGATTTCATGAAGCAACTGTGGTGATCACACATCAGGCACGACCGAATCAGGATATCTGAACGCTCCTCCATATTAGCTGATGAGTGATGATGAGGTAGCCGATCGCCTCCAAAGCAGACACGTTAACTGTCCTGTTAATTTCAATCGATTTTACATGGGGTACTCATATGAAAACCAGAATCCCACACTACTCATCAGTAATCAAAATACCGCTCAACAAATTAACGATTCCTGTGAGTTCAACCTGGAGAGAAGTCCTAGTCAATGGATCATAGATTGGAGTCAACGCAACAGTTAGTGCGTCTCCACTCGAAGTGGTCGGGGAACCTGATTATTATTCACAAGTGAATGTGGCTGAGCGCCCAGATATGATGATTCGGTCGTGCCCAATGTGTGCTCATCACGGTTGCTTCTTGAAGGCGTGGCTGGAGTTCTCTTGCAGGCCATGACAAGGATATGCACTACTGGTGAGCCCTGAGAGCGAGTCTTGAATGTAGTGCTTGTTTATAAAGGGGTCAACTGGAACGTTTATTTGAATGCGACAGCTGCGATCAACCGTAGATAATTTTCAATTTATGGTTACATTTTTGGCAATTCATTTCACGGTTGCAGCTGCATACTCCGTATCCCAAAGAAATATTATCCTGGAAAGTGATAATGGGGTCATTTTTCCAAAGGTTTTCCAGGTTTAATAAAAAATGTATCCCAGTAGGGGCATTTTCTTCTCCTCTCGGAAGTAAAAGCAACCTGTTCTTTTAATTCGATGGTCGTGTTAGCCATAAAAATACGTTTTCAGTACAGGTAGCGGCAGTAAGTGCTGTGCATATCTTGATAGCAGCATTTGCGCACAGATATACTATGTATGTATTGATAGGCCGGCAAACATGTACACTTACGAATAGTTGTCTTGAAAGCTGAATATAGCACTCATTACATATTTGCTTCATGTGCACTACTGATTAACTGAACCCGAGGTCAGCCTGCCGTGTTGAAAACGGTCCTCCTACTCCTTGTCAGTATGCGCAATCCGTTATTAGGTTGATGTACGGCTTAATAACGATTTGGTGCAATCAGTTTGACTGAAAAACAAGCTACCCTACGTTGACGATAAGAAACTGCAATCTGGCAACCTTTTGCAGTGCAGCATGGATCCATGAGTCTCATCCCGATTAACATTTTTATAAAACAATTTTCACTACTCATAAGTAAGAAACAATAGGTAGTTATTTTTGGCTTGTAACAGTATTGAGCAGTAAAGTCGGATGGAACCCAGATTTCCACTGTACTGACGTTTATTATCTTCTCGCTTATATGTAGTTCCTGAAATGAAAATGGATTGCACGCGTTTACCTCAGTATACAGACGATCGAACACATATTTGCCGTTCAATCGGGCAGCCCATACCAGCCTCTATGGATGGTAAGCATTGTTGTTTCATGTGTTACTCTATACTGAATGTTTTTCAATCAACATTATTCAATCTGTGCCAGAAGCTGAGTTAAATCATGAACAATTCTGGATAGAACTTACAAATCCAAGTTGTCCTGCTAATTAATTCTTTTTGTCACAAAAATGATTGTCAGCTTCAAAGCATCGAACCAGCGTTACGCATTCTGGACAGCAGTTCGTTTGTGGATGGTCACTCAGAAGTCTCCATTCCTGTAAAGCTTCATGAGACCAGACGAACGAGATCTGATTAGAGGAGTAGTATTTCATAGAATAATTTCTGCTATATAAATATTAACACAATTATATATTCATTCGCATTTTATATATGAAATATATGCATATAACGCAATGCTTATTAAAGAAATAGGCATAGAAACACGAATACTTGGGGTGCACAAAAATAGAAGTTATTCGGTATGTTCAGGTGATAATAACCTCCGTACCTAGAGGACCCCGGCTGAAATCTCGTGCCATAGTTGACAACGCCTCCAACAATCGCCATTCCTTGTCCTTCGGGTTTCGGTCGGGGTAATGGAAGTCCTTCTACCTGTCAACTATTTCACCCACACTTACGATTTCACTGTGCGACCTACATGGTGTCTTTTTCATCAGACCAGGGCCCTGTAGTTGAATGTTGCAAGCGGTGAAGTGATGTAAACAGTAAGTGCCAAGTTGGCGAACTCGAAGACAAGGAGGATTGTTATATAAGAACATGTTCGTACTACATACGTTGTCTGACGTTCTCGCTGAACGCACGGTGACTCGGTCATACCTGCTCAACCGTAGATAAGCAGCTACCACCAACTGTGAATTGGCGACACGCACCTCCTGCTCTACTACCGTTACAAATGCATATTTGCAGATAAACAATTAAGTATACTGAATACTTATGATTAATTTTAATGTGACTAAGTTTAATGGCATATGGCGCACAACTTCTAAACCCTGTCGTCAAGCGAGTCTCAATGGTCATTTGGTTACCGAAATCTCCATTCCAGCGAGTTAGGCCTCCTTCTTGATCTAACCCTCAATGAGGTGATGCAGGCAATGGGACGGGGTTGTGAATCTGCAATCTAATGCCCAACTATAGTCTTCGAACCGGCAACCGAAAGTCTTGATTCTGTTGGATGTGTTTTATAAAATGTTCTTTATTATGTTGACCTGATGGTGCTTATTACATTCAAGGATTCATTTTTATTCTGCACTTGCTGCAATAAATTACTAATAAGGAGTGATGAGGTAATCAGGGTAGGTAATGAACATTCAACGAATGTACTAGGTGGGAACACAATGCGATCAGCCAGTCAGTCAGTTAACTTTGCTCTTCTTGCACTTCATTTAGGATCCTCGATAGAAGATGTCGTGTTTGAGGATGAATTTAATGTCAAGGGGAGCGAAACGGACAATTCGAATGAATCCGTGCAGGAGCCGAGCTCTCCAGAGGATCCAACGAAAATGGGTGGCAAGCAAACGTATGATACTGCACGCACTGGGCCGGATTTGGTCCCACTGTTCATTGCTGTTGGTGTTCTGTTTCTAGTTGGATTCATCTTGCTCGTTTTCTGTTTTTTATGCCGACGGAATTGCGGCAGTTCACCTCGAATACAGACAGACGGGCCGGGTCTGTTCGGCAGATCACGAGCTGCTAATGGGTTTGGCAGATTGAATGGAATAGGGTGTGGTCAAACCGGTGATAGGTACCCTCGTGGTCAAGGTGTTGGCGGACCAAAAGACTTCAGTATTCATAAAAAACGTCACGTACCTGGAATGGGATCTAAAGTATCGAAAAGGGGTAGATTATTGTCCAACCCTGAAGATAGTTATGCCGTTGCTTATAGTCCAAGACACAATACCCGACTTCCCCAGTCTAACTCTTCAAACAATTTGATGACAGTCCTTGGTCCACTCTCCAATGGACAGCATAGTCAATCATCAGGACCGCATAGCCAGGTGGCCCCGGCCAGCGATTTTTTAAACTCGTGCGTGCATCCAACAATAACGTCTACACCAGGAGTGAATCGCAATCTTATTAACGGTTCCGTAGCCGCATATCATCAATACCAAGCCCCGAATTATGTGAAACCTCCATTACCACCACCAAATGCACCAGCGCCACCTCCACCAGAACCTCTTGGAATATCCAATACCAGTGTGCAATCGTTAGCAAACTCACATCTTATTCAAACAACCATCGACTGCTCCCCGATGGGACGCTTAGGGACGCATGTACTGCAAGGATATCATCAGAACACTAACGGAATGATCCCGTTTGGAACACAAATGAATACCATTGGCCCCCAAACGACAAATCTGGTTACCGACAGTCCTACTGCCTATACAACTTTGAGAGATTCCGGATCAAACGCATTTCTGTTCACCAGGCTTCCTGGGTCAATAATTCGTTTGACTGATGCCGAAGCTGATTGTGACGGTGTTACATACTCGAGGGCCGATGCGGACGAATGTAGACCACGTCCTACAGAGTACCCGATTTCGCAGTTACGGTACGCCAATTTTGTTTGATATTTCAGAATCGTGTTTTCTAACACATATCATTTCAGTTAATCACTTGTTGTTCTCTTGTGAATTGATGTTCCTGAACACCGGTTAGCCTAGTTAGGTATGTTGTGCTAGGAAACACCTTATTATTTACGAGTTCTGTCAATTTTGGGATGCTCGCCTTATACAGATGAGTAAGAACTCTGCTGTCCAGTAATCTAGTTTCACATATTGTCTTATTTGGTCACTCAATAGTTCCATCAATTTTGAGTTGGTTACAATGTTGTGGACACACTGGGCGGACAATTTCTTATGTTACGTACGAAAACTACAGCCCACTGGTGAGAACTTTCGAAATTGGTTGGTTACCTAATTGTTAATCATGTCTATCCCAGAATTCAGCTGGAGATGATTATTCTAATCTCAATTATCCTTCTACTCACGAGATTTCCATACAAACAGGCAAACTGATTTTCAGTACCAGGTTGAGTAATTTTAAAAAAATATACTGTTTAATCTGGTCCCAGTTGAGCTGAAATGAACAGAATGCGTGATTTCAATTAGACTGTTTCAACAACATGCTTGTTTAAGAATAAGTGTTCATGCTGCTATTAACGGTTCCTTCGTTCTAACTGAAGGAAGATCACCACAATTACAAGGAACATTTTTGAAGAGCTCGGACTAGCTGGCACACTCCAGTACATTATTATGAATATCATCACTATATCCGGTGAAAACCTTACCCGTTGTGTTTTATGGCACTGATCTCTTTAGGAGTATTAAAGTAGGAAATATCATCACTTTAGCCGCAAGTACATCAGTAAACACCCAAAAAGATACTGTTTACTAATGTAATGTGACCTTACTGTTGTGTGAACCTAGCAAAATTAGCCGAGTACTGGAAACTAAAGCCCATCCCAATGGGTATACCTCTTGCCATTTTATCAACAGATTTGGAAAGCAATTTGGCCAAGGTGTGTTTGGACCAGTCTACAAGGCCGAACTTCTCCCGAACAACGCGTACGAGAATGGCCTGCCCATTTCTGTCGTCGTCAAAACACTTTCAGCCGGTTCACCTGCTACTCTGCAAGCTGATTTTCAACGAGAGGCCGACCTTATTGCTGAACTGAATCATCCGAATGTGCTGAGTTTGTTTGGAGTGAGTATGCAACACCCCCCATGGTGCATGATCTTCGAAATCAGACAGTATATGGATCTGTGCGAATTGCTTGCCTTGCGGCGTACCAGCCACCTGATGAGCCATGATCGTTTCCAACCAACCAGTTCACCTCTTACAGACGCGGAAAAAGTGCACGTTCTTTCGCAGGTATCATCGGGGATGGAATATCTATCTAGTCACAGGTTTGTGCACAGAGATTTAGCGGCGCGTAATGTGCTTGTGTTGAACGACCAGCTGTTTTGCAAAATTACCGATCTGGGGTTGGCTCGTGATTGTTATGCGAATGACTACTATCGGATCCATACAAACAGCCTTATGTTTCCGATCCGTTGGATGCCTTTAGATTCCATTCTCTATGGGAAATTTACCGTGGAATCTGACATATGGGCTTTCGGTGTTTTGATGTGGGAGGTTTGGTCCGGTGGACAAAGACCCTATGCAAATTATTCGGATGCGGATGTACTCGACTTGATACGATCAAAACAAATTCTCCCTTGTCCATTCGGATGCCCAAGAGAAGTGTACAAGTTCATGGCAAATTGTTGGGCTGATGAACCAGAGCGACGACCAAGGTTTGACGATTGTTATAAGCAGCTTTCCCGATGGCAGTGCAAACTAACCACCCAGGGTCTGCTTAAACTCTCCACATCTGCATCTTCTTCGTGTTCCAGTCCTAAAACGTGTGTAGCAACCCCTATCTTGAACGGTGATCACGGATATCATCTACGGACGGCGCTTGAACGGAAAAATGAATCATCGGAAAACGGTCATTGTCCAGAGTTATTCACGCCAGACAAACAAACTTGGTTTGAGCATTATGTTACTCAGAACGATTCTACCGGTCAGGATTCCGGTACGAACGGCTTTGGAAGTTTGATGGAACGCGATATGCTTCCTCCTGTAAGCCCATGTGGTTCAGGCGTGAACGATCAAGGCCAGTCAATTCAAAGTATATCCTATACGATGCCAAGCTCCTTCCCATCTGTTTGTCAGATAAGTCAGCCTGTGTTGGATCATAATGCTACCTCGATGCTCGGCTTAGGGATGAGATTGCTGCCTAACACAACCACGATGTACGTTTCAGCAAATGACACTGTTACTTAACATTACACCTCTGTTTAAAAGGAGTCATCTAAGTCACAAAGATCTCATTATCTCGAAGCGTTTACTAATAACGACTTCATGATTCGTCTGCTTCCCAACAGACAAACGCATTATACAGTTCACTCTACTCGACTGTGATATAATAGAAGGCCTGCATACGTAACTTCTATTGTTATGTCCATTGTAAACTCACATGTGTGGACTGTTGAGCGGATTAATCGCGCGCCCATAACTGCTTTCATTTCTAGTCCCACTCTTCTTGTTCGTATCAACACTGATTTTGTAAGAAAATCTATATTCATGTTTGAATAACTTTCTCAACGACCCCCGGGATTCAAATTTCCTTTGGATTGACAACCGCAAACTTCATATTACTACTGTCTAAACAAACCAGTTTTCAACTCAGGTGTTTGTGCAAAGCAGCAGTGCGGAATTCCAAGAACATTATCATCTACCAAACCCTGTTCCCCAAAATATAATCCGTCACATTTGGCAATTGTTCCACACAGTCTTCTTTGTTTCAGTAGACTGATTCAGAAAACCTTTTTTTAATTTGATCAGTTAAATTTTATCTGTACAAAATGCATATACTATGTTGCCAAGCTGAGCTTAAACAATGTTGCTTCGTTTGGAGTACCACACGATTCCCTTGTTCCACAGCCGATCTATTGCTCACAGTGAACATGTGTAGTTTCATAGAAGAAAAACATCTCAAGTCTCAAAATTGTCAAACTAGTTACAGATCATCATAACCGCGACAATTTTGCTAGTCAATTATTATCAATCGTTGTCCATTTATGCATCAACCATATGAATATGAACTGTGTCCTTAACGCAAAGGTTATCCAGTGAATCAGCATGTGAACAGAAGTGCCCATGGAATGTCAAGTTCAAAGTAATGTTCACAGCTGAACGGAATCCTTCAGTTTTCAGTATCTGAGAACGCTATTTTTGAAACCACTTTATGAGTTCCATCTTGTCCATCAGATTACCGAAAAACTCATTCATACCGCCTGGGTTCAAACAATGCTAGTAACCATTGAATAGGTGATATCTTGATCTGATAACACCTTACCTTAACCATATCGTGAGTTAGAGTAAATCTTTCCAGTCATCAAAGTAAACTCAAACCAAAACTTTTACAGATTATAAGTTTTAAGGTTAGTCTGTGTCGGCAATATCACCCATCTGACAAGCGGGTACATCCGACCATAGTTGAAAAGAACAGTGTCAGAAAGTGGCTACTGTTAAACAAGATTTCTGTTAAACCGCGACGTTTTGTTGGCATCTTAACCACTAGTAGGATACGATTAGTACATTTAACACAGAGTCTAGAGAAATATGCCAGTTGTGAGGGTGAGGTTCAACGTGTATGAACAACGATCTTCTACAACTCATCAGTAAAAGTGATTTGACCAAAATTAGGTTAAGTCGTATAGAGGCAAACGATGGACATGTGTCACAGAAGACAGAATCAACCGTTCAGTGTTACTTACAAGTAAGCATAGATACCCTTAGAATTCACTGTCCAATAAGTATGCTCCAGTGATCCAGTCCACTCGGACGCAGACAAAGATAAACGTACATACACTTCTGCGGCATGAATGGTGAATCATGCAAACGTCCGTACATAGCAGACACGCTGACGTTGCCTTTACGCCCACACAGTAGACCATACCACCACTCCTCGTATATAAAAGTTTAGATATTAGTCGAACAACCAGGTGGATAAAAATGAGAAGTGACAGCAGATAAATACTGGTCATATGCTACGATATGCACAGCGAGCAGCTGAACACGATGAACATAGAATTGCTCGCCTATTACGAGTCACTGGAGCCCCCTCCTGATGACAGCTAGATGACTTACGTCCATACAGTCGATATCGCGGTGCAACAGCGTACATGAAATATACGATGCACGTAAGACAACTATCACCAAGACGTAACTGCTAGCTGCATAGACGCTTCTGTTAATCAAGCGTTGCAAATGTGGTAATAACCTACTAAGCGGTATACTTTGTTATCTCCGATATACAATGCAAACCGATAAATGTAAATACAGGTATGTATAGAGAGGTCAGAACAGTCGGTAAGCAAAGGCGAGTGGACGACCCGAAACGACGATCACAGTTCACAGAGGCAATACTGTGTCAACGCCACACTCATTACAAATGTTCAAACCTTCCACATCTTGGAGCACAGGGAAATTTTTTCATTAATGTCAAAACGTTCACCCTAAATGTTAAGGTATTGTTTAGGGCTAAAATTATAGTGGATCATGTTGATAGAATCATTCAAAAACGGAATCGATCAATAGTGGTGTCACTAAAATTAAAAATCACCATTAATTACTTGCAGATATACGTACATTCACCAATAATCCAATTGGGTGAAACGAATTTATGAATCAACTTGCATTTTTTGAACACTCAAATCAAATGGCTGGACAACTGATACACTGTTCATAAATCACAAGTAATCGATGGTTGTCATAACTGACAAAGTTTCGAATACGACACAGAAACTTCTTCGGAACCGAATAATGGAACAGAAAATTGGTTGTATTCAGGGTGCGCTGAAGTTGAGGTACTAAACGTAGGCTAAAGACCAAATACACCTACAAGGTTGAAGTCAGGGTTCTAATTGCTGACTACTGTAGAACGGAAGTAGATTAAAAGCAAGTCACAGCTGAAATCCATAAAACCAGTCGAATAGATATATCATTGTATTCAGGGTGCGCTGGAGGTGAGGTACTAAACGTAGGCTAAAGACCAAATACACCTACAAGGTTGAAGTCAGGGTTCTAATTGCTGACTACTGTAGAACGGAAGTAGATTAAAAGCAAGTCACAGCTGAAATCCATAAAACCAGTCGAATAGATATATCATAGATCGCGTTGCGTTTGATATACTCAGAAGAAGGAATCGTAGTTTATAGTCGGAAATGTGCGTCCTTTAGACCAACGCAAGTCTAACTGCCATGCACCAGTGAACCCGGGATGTCAAATCTGTTCGTATCACATGTGATTTCCACAATTCCGTTGGTCATAGCAACAAACAGTTCGTGTGCATTTTTATGCCCTTTAATAATTACCGCCACATTCCCGTATTAATTTGGTGACTTGCGTCTAAAACGTTATTAGAAGTTGCAGAATCTCAAATCACGACTCGATATTCAAATTGTCTTCGAGATGATTTTCTTCTACTTCAGAGCTATTGTGGAGTCCGTCCGATATAGACTTAAGAACAGGGTATATCTGAAGTGCATCAAGGCGTTACATTGTGTCCATCCTTTTTGAAAGTGTCCCGACACTTACCGCAATCACAACTCTACAGTTGAATTTGAGTTTCCTTGCCTTTACCATCTTTAGTATTGTAGCGAATACTCCTCTTCTTTATTTTCTAAGAGACTGTGCCCAATTATCTTTCATTAATATAATTGTTAATTCCCAGCTGCCAACCTACGTTCTACCATGTTCATAATTACATAAGGCTTGATGACTCAGTGAGCTTGCATTTTTGTATAAACCAGTGTGAAGTGAACATATCTGTAGCTAAAGATGCCCTGGAAATGTGTGACTCCCCTAGCAATGTTCGTCTGGAGTTTCTGCATTACCTGTTGTTAGGACAAACTTGAAGTCGTTGTAGGTAAGTGTAGGGTCCCAATTCTGGTGTCTAATTGTTTGTGAAATCGATTTGACTTCAATAGTGTACAAGTTTTCTGCTTGATTTGGTTTTACATTCTCAACAGTACCTTCTGCATGGCACCAAGAAAGCTTTCTTATTTTTCGGTTCAACAACGTCGCATCAGTATCTCTAGAAGCATACGCTAAAACATAGATCATTAAACATTCTACAGCTAACACAAGATAACTGGAAATATAATTTAAATTTGTGACCAAATTCATTAGATCAAGACGTGTAAGTTGTCTGACTACTGCTTTTTATTTTCTACTTCTCTGTCATAGCATCAATTAACAGTAATTTCCTTTTCGTTCGTAAAACCGCTGTATCTAGTGCACTGCTAGCAGCATGCAGGTTCTCAGTAGTATCACCTGAGTTTGTCGTAAATAATGTTACTGCCAGAAGCCGAGTAAGTTCGAATGATACAGAGTAAGTTCCATCTACAATAGGTTTGATAGTTGAATGGCTTGTATGAAGGCACGACGAACAGTAGAACTTGGAGTAGGTTCCCCCGTCACAGGTTCTGATTATCCATAAGCAACTGTGTGTTTATTGCATCTTTTTCTTATCTATGGTAAAAGTTGTCATTTTGAGCTCTATTTCGCTAACTAGTCCTTATGAACTTTTTGACAATACCGTTTTATCCGGCGCAAGATAACATCTTTCATCTCGTTCTTATTTACGAATGTACATCAGGTGTGAACGTAATGCTTGTCACTTATGAGACATTCCTTTGATGGATATTCATGTGTGGTAACTGGAAAGAACACGTTATTTTGTGCCAGATGAAAAAACCTGTTTTGCGAAGGTCGAAATGTGCCGGAAGCCAAAATTTTCTAAAAGTGGATTGCTTTATAATTAACAACACTGTTATATTGTTCCCTTGTAAAATCACTACGATGCTCAAAAGCTAATTTAGTGAATACCACACTTGGTTGTTCAAATCAACCCAAAACATGACAGTCCTAACCTTAAGTGATTTGACTGTAACCGAATACACGTTTGGGTGATTAGTTAACGGAGATCTAGTGTGAAAATCTTAGGTCCCGTTCAGATTGGTCAGCTGGCACAGCAACTGAAGCCTAGTGGCATGTGGATCTTGTCGCTGGTTCGAATCAGTCTAAAGTCTAGAATTTTTACAGAGGAATCGCTTCACAGATAACATACTCGTCTTAATAGCCGGTGACAGTCGAGTAGAAGACCACTTTCGCCAGAACAGAAAAAAGCAATGAGTTCCTATTTATCCTGTTCAACAGTACGGTAAGAAAACTAGCAATATTGGATTCGAATCTTTCTTCTTTTCTCAACAGTCAGCCACATAAACTATTCAGTTAGATAAGTTTATGGTAACGCAACAAAACAATGGGTAAAAGAAAGCCGCTTGCATTATGCATGGGACTTATGCACGATAGACCGCGCCCAGTGTGATGACCTCCTGAGTGGTACTTCGTTTGCTGAATGTCCCACCAAACTTGGGGACGTTCGTTGCAAACAGCGAGTGACCAGTTCTCAAATATGGGTAACATCAAAACAGAAGATCCTTCTTGATCTTCCTAACGTAGGAATCAAAAATAACTGGCTTCCATGTGACAAATGCAAAATGCTGCACCTCTGTTATTCAGGCTGCAGAGGTTATTTTCTGAAAGGCGGAGGACGGGATATAATTAAACACGAGCGTGTCTAGGGTATGACTGCCTCAAGTAACCTCAGCCCATCTCCCATCAGCGTGTCAGTGACCTAGAAAGCCAGTGGGATCCTTGGTTTACTGACCGGATTGTCTGGACAGTTTAACTTGCATTGGTTCACTAGTATGTCCTATTCAACAGTGCGCCCCCATTTTGCGCTCAATATTCAAGCATGTCGTCGTTATTTCTTGGAGAACGTTACCCGTATTTAGAAGATACATCATAAAGCTACGAAGACGGGTTACGACACTATGTGCTCTACCCTGCTCAGTTTAATTGGGTAAACTGGAATCGTTCTTAATGCACTATCGACATGTCATGGGAAACTTGACTCCATTAGATAGAATCCTCTATCGACCCCCAGAGAAAGAAAACTATGTGTGCCTAGCGAAAAAAGCTACCTAAGGAGTAGCTTGCTGAAGCAACCGCATTAAGTGAAGAGTTGGACTTGTAAAGAACACTCTTTTGCACCCGGGTATGCCCAGTCTGGAATAACCTATCAGAGTCTATCGTAAGCGTGTCATAGGTGGTTGAATTCATCCGCAGATCCGATGCACCTGCTTAGGATACTAAACCGAGTATTCAGATAACTCTATTAATAGGACCATCCAGAGCGAATGAAGATATTCTCAACCTGTTTATGTTAGCCAGATGTTCGAAGTATTTTTCGAGGCTTGGTCTTAAAAATGCATGCCTGTAACTTCCACTTGACAGCGCATCCAGCTTGACAACTACAATAAACAACCCGTCTGAACTTTTCAAGTGTGATTTCCCACCTTTTGGACTAATTATTTCCCCAGTAACGTTCTAAGACGTGATAAACACAGTCAGTTTTACTCTTGAACTAACTGCAGTCTCTCAAAATGATATTACTGTAATATAGCATTAGTTCTGACTCGGAAATTTGTTGAAGACAGTGTGTTTCAACACGTTTCTGGGAGGCTGCCACTTATGTTTGACGTTGATGAGATGCAATCGTTTATAGGTGAGCTGCAATATTATTCCCGTTTCAAATTCTGTTCAGCAAAGTTGCTCATGAGACTTTGTTGCTTCTGAGAAACAGTAAGCTTCATCGTTACACCGACCAAAAGTTCTATTTAAACTGCGGTATGTGAAGTGGTTGAAACTAATAACTGAACATTGCGTCATTGTTTTTTAGCTGCACGAATAACTAGGCTGCACCTGTATCCGACTACATTAAAGTTTTTTTAGCTAACTCCCTCGGTGTTGCGTGAAAGCTAGCTCCATAACTGATAAAGTGTATTCGCGAAGGAGGTCGACACACACGTATTCGCTTGATCCTCGTTCACTAACAAGTTAGAATGCCTTTCATGAAAAGCATCCAGTCTGTGGTTCCAACAAGCATTGGACTAAAAGAATGCGTCACGGTTTGGATACAAACTGTATACTTCAAGCAATGTCTAGAAATATGATAAACGTCCAGGTGTATTCTATTCTGAGACCGACTGCAACAACCAGAAAGAGAAGGAAAATGTGTGACTTGGGCTTCAACCCCACCTGCGTAACGCAAAAGCACGTCATGCGAAAAAGTGCTTGAAACCTTCCAGCAGATCAAACAAGAGCTTAAAGGGTGCAGACGAAACGGCTCTTACGATCAGAGTAATAATATGGTCGTTAGAAAGAGACCGGCATTTGCAGTGTATAATCAGATGCACGACTGTGGAAGGTGGCATTGAGCTCGTATCAGACCTCCTATGACAGGAGTAAATAGAAGCATGCATACGGACCAGACAAGCGAAAAGGCGTGGTTGCAGCTGGAATGTTTAGAGAAGCAACACTGTCGTTCGTTATTACACGATTGCTATTGTGTATTTCACAATGCTAGTGAAAATATAGGTAGTATCTTGTTTTCAGTCACTTAAAAGTTCTGCTTGATTACAGCTTATCTGCTTTAGCCAAGTAGATGTTAGCCGAACCACTCAAATCGTAAGGGTTTTTCGATATCAAACTAAAATTCGACCAAAAGTTGAACTTCTAAACCAATGGTGTGGTTTTAAGCCTGGATACTCATGGCGACTACTTATCATACTACCGAATATTTCTGGAAATATACGGTTTGTTTCCTAATCGTGCTGCGTTCTTTCAGTTCGATGACTGTTGGGATCACAGGCTGATTGTTGTTTATGAGGGATATCCTAATTTGTTAGCGTACGTGGGTCAGACTTATAGCCACTTGTCCATTAAACTATCAATGAGTCCACCAACCACCGCACTAGCTGAGACACAATGCTAGCCTTGACGCAGTAGAAACATGAGACCGGAGGTTGTGGAAACAGTCACAGATTCATTGTAGTTCGGGCATCAAACAACTTTGAGGATGACAACGCATAAAACAGTTGGCTAGGGGGTGTGAGACAAACGGGTATCAATCATTTCGCGTAACCCGGGCCCTTGATTCGGGATGGGTTCACCTTTTTGAAGGCCCTCTGGCCAATTTCATCAAAGTACGTGTGACACGTCTAATTGGCTGCAGTCGTTTCATCCCAGCCAATGGGCCCTTGACCACGACGTACCGTTTGTTCGTAAATTGTTATCTCGCAATCCGTAATTACCACAATAATGCTAGGAAATAAAGCGCGCGGAACGTCAAATAAAATACACTATCCGGAGGTGGTCAGTGCTTCCTACATGTTGGAATAGTGACTATGAGTGATTATGTCTTTCTCGTCCAGTTGTGTCGAGATTTAATTTTGGCAAAGCCTATTGGTCAAATACAAGGGGAAAATGTAGTATGGCAAGTGATTCAGATTATATTATTTTCCATGTACTCCAGACATGTGGATCAAGAGACCACGTGAGTATTGGCTGGAGGGGCACATTTGCGGATAATCTGCCTCTTCACATCAACATTTTGCCGCAGTATGAACTGAAAAGGGGCCGACTGGAAAGTCTATGACGGTAAATACGGTTGCCTCATGAATAGCGTGGTCGTAGTTCTAGTCCCGGCATTGGTGAGGATATGCACTATTGACGAGCTCTAATGAGAGCGAAACACAAGTCTAGTGCTTCTCTTCGAAAGGGGCCGACTGGAAAGTCTATGGGAATGCGACAGCTGCGATCAATTGTGGGTGATGTTCATTCTATGTGAAAAGGTAGTATCAAAATGAAACAAGTGATCAAAACTTTCAAAATGAAATTCATCGGTCCAGTATGATGAAGGAAATAACAACCGATCAAAGTGGTTTCGTATGTTTAAGAACACTTGTGTTCGGTACCGGTGAATCGATACCGAATGCATGCAAATACCAATTTCTGGGTTCTGATTGCTTTATTCAAACTTTCGAAGGAAACGAATTGTTCTATGCATTGTCCGTAAGTTAAGTATCTGACAAAGAAAGGTTACTCATAATAGAGGTGGTAACGAGGAGGTCAAGTGAAGTAACTTGTAGTTACATGCCACGAGTTGTCGCCCTCAAGAGTTTAACACAGTCTACTCTAAAGTTAACGGAAGGAGTATAAACAGACAGGAGAGTCGTACCCTCTTTAATTCATTAAAATATGAGTATTAACTAGCGTGATTTTGAGAGGAAAAGGTCATGCCTACCAAATATGTTCTGTTTCTACAGACCATCGACGGATTAAATTTTGCTGAACAGGTGTAGTGACCGGCTATCGTGTGGCTTCTCTAAGGATCCCGGCTGCAACCGTGTTTTCCCGCTTGTTTGTTCTGTACGCATGCTTCTTTGTATGCCTGCAATAGGAGGCCTGATATAGACTCAGTGCCGCTTTCTTCAGTCGTGCAACTAATTGCACGCAGCTAATGCTTGCTCTTTTCTTAACGACTCATCTATTATTCTATTCTTCAAGGTCGTTTAACTGAACCCTTTTCGAGCGTTGTTTAGCGCACTCGAAGGTTCCACGCACTTTTTCTCCTGGAGCGCTTTTGAACGCCGCCGAGTGGGCTGTGGCCCATCTCGCGCTTCTCTTCCTTTTCCTCTTGGTTGCTGCCGTTGGTCCCAGACTAGGCTAGAATTAACTACTTATCATATTTCAAAATATTGCTGGAAATATACGGTTTGTTTCCAAACCCTGCTGCCTTCTTTAGTTCGATGCCTGTTGGGACTACATTTCGATTACTCTTCAGGAAAGGCGTTCTAAATTGTTAGTGGACGAGGGTCCAGCGCATACCCAATTGTCCACTACACAGGTTACGGGTGGCTATATGGATTTCTGTAAAGCCTTTGACTAAGTCGGTAATTGTTTTCTATCCGTTAACCTGTGGTCATGAAACAAATCCAGATAAATATGAGTGTGGTTAAATGATTTGTTATTGGATCAAACATTTTCAGACTGAGCCAGTAAGGAATGGTCGGAGAAGGTCCAAGCAGCTAGCAGGGTCCCCCAAGGTTTTAAACTAGGACCGTTACGACTTGTGCACGGTGTAATGAACCGAGATAGCCGGTCGAGTATAATGCAGTAAGTAAATAAGGACTGTATTGTCGGCGCACAAAATCGCTGTTCTAGCCAGTAACTGCCAAGCTGAAGCGCTAATACAACGAAACGAAAAGCGCACGCGCGCTGTTAGTCGTATATTCTAGCTGACAAGCTACCCGGCATAATTCCTACACTTTCAAACAGATGTTTGAACGCATGCAGCAGTTGGCCCAAAAAGAATAAACATGGCAATCAAAACTCAAACAGAGTCAGTGGCACATAATTCAGTAGGGTCGGTATGCCTTGTATGTCAGCTTGGAACCTGTGATTTCCGTTTGCGGAAGTGTGAAAACAGCGGCAACCCTGGAGAAAGCGTCAAACAAAAGGACCTCGATGGGCTGGTTATCTGGAGTGGGCGGTGGGACCTGCCGGTTAACGCAAACAAATGCCATCGCGTGTTAAACTGAAGCGAGTAGGACCCAATACGACATCTGGTCGAACATGGTGACGGTATTTTGATGAACATTGTGAATAAGCATGGAAACTTTGCTGTAATAAGTATGCACGTTCTCAGAATAGCCAAGCAATGCCAAGAAGGTTTGAAGAACAGCACTTTCAGACAGAGAAAAACATTAACTTCTAGTAATTCTGGTTTACTTACCACATTTTGCAAACCGTCCGTGAGGTCACACCTAGAATGAGAACTGCAGGTGAGATCTGTTAATCCGGAAATTAAATGAAAGATTACTGAAGCACACAGACTTTAATAACTTCAGAGCTGATTAAGATAATTGGGTTAGGTTACGAAGAATGTCTGCAACATGCTAACATATTCTGTCTTACAAAAGAAGAATTGGAAAGCGGTCTGATCGTGACATTCAAAATAATGAAAGAAGCTAAGGGTCTTGAAAAATTGCCTCAGTCAAAGCAGCACTTAGGTATGCTGCAGCACTACAATAACCCAGTAAAACCCGTTGATGAAGCATCCCTAAGTGAATAGTTTTTCTGACAAAGAGGAAACTTCCTGGAATAAGCTATTTAACAGTGTAGTCAGAAGAAACACCATTTTGGTTTTTTAACGGACAATAAATACCGTTCGGGGAAGTGTACTGCTCCATTCGACTGGTGGAGAACAACGAAGATATCCACCCGCCGTCTAAGTTCAAGATGGGTCGAAAATTTGTTTGTAAGTACTTAATTAACTGGTGTTATGTATGCTTATATGTCTGTTGCTAGGACTTAAATGATAAACCATGTGCATACACGTAATTATGTAAGCGACGTTGACATGTAACCATGTTATATCAAGACAAGTCCTGAATGATACGACTATGTTGTTTCACAACGTACTGCACCCAAGTAGGCGTACAAATTAATGACTTTACGGGTTGGACCTGATCATGGCTGTACAGCCTGAAAATGTTCTCCCACTCTAAGCTCAGATCTCTCCACTACTGGCGTTTTCACTCCATCGCTCTTCCCGCCCAAAAGCTAGGTCGTTTTGAATGGAAGTGGCAGCCGCGTTATACGATAACTTTGATCCCAGCTCTCTCACATTTGTCTTCTACTAAATTATACTTCCCATGCTGCAGAAAATATATGGTACGTGTAACGGTGTGGCCATGATACTCGGTAAAGTAAGGATGTAACCAGTTTTTCCAGTTCTTGCAATCTAAAACAGAAATCATTTCTGTGATAACTTTTAGTTCACTACTGTTAACTCTATCTCATCTGACCAACTAAGATTATACAGAGGTGTGCTAAAAAAGAAGCTGGTTTAACGGCTGCATATGTTAGGTTTATGTGGCAGTTGTTGTGTATACGATAGAAAGTTGGCGATCAGTTGCTCTGCCTTCACTTTACTGCCAGATCGCTAATTCTCCTAATTCTTTCACTTTAAGCTTTCCTGTACAAAGCATGACTCGATCATCTGAACTGCTTACAATAAGTCGTTAATTCTTTGAAGGTTAATTCAGACCCACTACAAGGGCTTGGCGTCGCTTAAATATTGCTTCCTTGTTTTCATACAGTTAGCCTGTGTTTTGTTCCTACTGATGCACTGTTGATTATCTTTACCTCTGTGTTCACTTATGTTTTATCGAATGACCATCACGTACTTTGTTATACCTGATTGTGGTTCCGTAATTCGCTGATATTGGACTTCGTAAGGTCGGTGAACCCAATGCTGTAGTTTGTTTTTCCTTTCTTTCTTTTAATTTTATATTTGTTTTTCTATTTCAGTAAGCTGTTTGCAGGAAACTCGTCTCTATCCCCGTTGTTCTGGGTTGTAATCGACTGTTCAGAGAGTTAATAATTTATTGGACGCCGGCTGAGATTCGGACACAGCGACTTAGGGTCCAGTCTATCGGTAGACGTCAGGTGGGGATTACGCATCGCTTGATGGGTTCGCAGATATCCCGGATTAGCAGTATCCCCAAGTAGTTTATCAATATCGGGTGACAAAGATACGTTGATAGGACTCGCACAACTTGAATGGATTTTATTTAGGCACGTATTCGGAACAGTTTCGATCGAGTTAACGATCGGCCATTTTGCCTGGGACACATTTTCGCTTGCTACTTTGTTTTTCTATCTTATTCTTATAGTCACTCTGTCTGTCCGTAACAGACGAATCATGTTGCGTGCATACGAACAGTGCCGAACAGTGGATTCATTAAGGTAGGTACCTCTTTAGGTATGATACGGGCTCATATGTAGTCGGGTTGGGTACTCAGTTGTGTTATGACAATGAGAGATGGTAACCGTCTGTATCAGAACGTCAATATATAGAAGGTTGTGTTTCAGGCATGGGTACGTCGGACAGCATAAATATATTGTACCCCTCACTTTTCTTTGCAAAATCATGAAACCCTTGTTTGAAGCTGTTCCACACTACTTTTACAGAAGTCACGCCTTACAAAATGATCAGTACATAAAATTCGGAGTGAATCAGCCAAAGGCAGTAATTTTACGAAGGTAACTTCAACTAATCTTTTCAAGCATGGTGTTTACTTTGTGTTGGTATATCGCATGTACGGATTCTGTTCTGCTGTTGCAGTACTGATGATACCCAACTATGCTGTACCAGAAGCTTTCGCAAACTTAGCTCTTCCGCAATCGCATCCTTGCATTTTAAACTAAACTACAAGCGAGTAAGCGATCAGCCTACGTAAATTAAGCAGGTGAAGGTGACAGGATGAAACATAAATCGATCTAACGCATACATATTAGGATCGTTGTAATCACTATCTGCCTTGGATGTTTCCCGTCCGAATTTGTTCGATCCGAAAAGAACTAGGTTGACCACAATGTCGAACGCGTGATCCAAACTAACGAAGATAATAGCTGTCGCTCCTGTCGCATATAAAATCTTGGTCGCTCTAGTGGTGGCTGTTCTCACGTAAGTATCAGTAAGCGTGGCCGGCGATAGCAATACATGTCTTTGTAAACCCTCCTATCTTCTTTAATGTTGGGAGGCGCACCTCCTAACGAAACAGTCAGGAGGCATCACAGTGAATCGGCCGGTCCAGTTCGAATGGTGTCGTCGTGGGTGGTGGTATTGTGGGGGACTGTCGGGCAGGAGGTGCGAGCATTCCAACTCTCGACGGAATACCCCAACACAGAGGGGGGTGCGTTCATAAACCCACGGTGAGCGGATGGAGAACGGCGTGGGCTACCTGATGAGTCATTGCTCGAACGGATCAGACCAACGGACGAGACGTGGCAGCCGAAATAGGATGGATGACCAAATCAGAGACGTGATTATTCCAACACTCTCAGGAATATCTCGACCCAGCAGTGAAGTACGGTCAAAGCCCACGGTTGATAGACGGAGGACAGCACGAGCGACCGGACAAGCCATCGCTCAACGAAATCGGATCAACGGACGAGGAATAGCGGGCGGAAAACTCCCAGGTAGAAGGCGCCAATCACACACCTAAACCGGGTAGAAGTGCACACGAAGTGCGAGCGGAAACCGGGGGGTGTTGTGGATTGGACTTGTGATTCAAAATCGCGAGCGCTCGTGTGGCATGGTAACTAGCGAGTTGGACAATAAAGATTGTGCTTCACTGGACGCCTTTTCGCTACAGTATGGGTACACTCATGCAAGCAGATTGCAGGTGTGCAATCGAATGCCTATGCCTTATATGGACTGTGTTTTCTGGCATTACTTTCTGATGCCCTATGTAACGTGATTTGCTCTGACGCCCTGACTGACATATATGACTGTTTCGTTTGACTGACGTTGTGTCTGACTGTCATGTATACTAACCGTTTCGTCCCATAAATTTAGAACCTCTGTGTCCTAGTTTTGACTCGCTCTGCCAATAAACGGTGTTGCTGCGTCTCTTCTCTTCCTCGGTTTTGGGTTAAGCGATTGAGCGCGTAACCAAAGCGACGATCCAATACCTAATAACTTTCCTAACCTAAGAGCTTCTAAATAGAATGTACCTCTTTTATTCATTGAGTTTGCAATACTCTTCATAAAGTCACTTTGGCGCCACTGGGGTTCCTGGAGTGTGTCTGTGACCCCAAGGGTCAAGGAAGATGAACAGCTGGAAATGGATGTAACTAAACTTCCATGACGCCGTCCTCAATTATCCAGTCATAACAGTATGATTGTTTCCATTTTTTCTTAAATCTGGTAAAAGGTCTGATACAAATTCTCGCCATGATTTCTTGCGTTAGAACAATTCTCAGCATGGAAATAACCCAATAATAATAATAATAACAATGTAAGTTATTATACAAAGACAAACGGTTTTCTTGTCCCACTCAAAAATCAATCCAATGAAAGCATTAAGAAACTAACTGCCACCACTGATAGTACCTTCAGCTGTGTCACCAAAAGGTCCTGGGGTCGAATCTGGTGAAGGAAATAAATAGGTTCATAATGAAGTTAATATCGAAATCTAGTTCATCAATATTACCATTGCATAGATATTACATAAGGACACCACTGACTTTCCTAAAATCCCTTTTTGAATACAAATTTATCACAAACCATTAATAGTAAAATAAGTGGGCTGGCGTAGTTACCGATGCTTCACTGTATAACGGTTGTAAATTATAGGATGTAGCCTAACTGCTTATTGCTTCTTGAAAGCGGAGACCGTGCTGAGTTATTATAAAAATATCTGGATATAATCTGTGGGAATAGTAATCGTCTGCTTTTCATTAGGTAAGGACAACCGTAAATGACTAAGTAGAAGGTTGGACTTAATTTGATGGGCTAAATCCGTATTGCTGAGCAACTACATATTAGACAACCTGAAAGCCAACTCTGATGACGGAAAAGACTTGTTCTGGTTTGTACTCAAGTATGATAAATCGGGATTGCATTCAGAAAGTCTATGCCTTTCTGGATTGCTTGATGTGCCGTATGAGTAGAATTAAGTCGACGTTTGTTTAAATGCATCAAATGGATCAGATATTACATGGGATTCACGTGTTTTGCAATAAACTTTCAACAGTAATTCATCGGTGTGACGGATCAGCAAAGGTTTCGGGTAAAACTTGACATGGGTTGACCCAACATGGTCCAGATGTCAGTAAACACGCCTCTGATGTCTTGTACACCCACCACATTGTCAAATATTTATGAAGAAGGGATGCCGAAGTGACAACCAACCGGGTCAGTGGGGACGCTGTATTACTGAAAGCTCAGGACCACTTCATTCAAATGATCTAACTTGTTCGGCTGGCCATCAAGACATCCTTAGTGTAAAGGAAAAAGAAATTCATTTCTCGTAGCACTCGGTCACCGAAACACTGGGACCTTAGTGCTGTGTCCCACAGACTTATTAGCATTTGCAACAGGTCATATAAGTCAATTGTAACACTATTTTCACGTCATCTCTCCGGAACTAAGACGAGTTATTTATAAAGATGTACAAGGTCAATTTTGAAAATTATCCTCCTTCCCTGGCCAGTGTGAGCAAAATCACGGATGTTTGGTATACGATAACGATTTTGCACATTTCCCCTGTTTAACACTTGGTAATTGTCATAGGTGGGAAGAGTAGGGTAAGAACCAATCAGTGTTTGATGGTCAACCAATTTCTTGCTGAAACATATGCTCAGACACTTTTGACATTCAACAGTCTTTCCGGCGCCACTCTTTGCGACCTAGCTTTTACTCGAGTGCTTTTGGTAGGTGTATAATGAACGACGGATAGCTTCAGCGTGCCGAGGTTACAAATAGACTCCGTTGTATTGGGAAGATCTCGAATAACACGTGGGTTGTTGGTTTTTTGACGGTTGTGCTAATAAGGGTATCAAAAACTAGCTGTTTTCCACTGGTCCCGTCGGTGATAAGTGAAATTGTATGACCGATTAATTTTCCACTTATAACAACAAGAGGCAGCGCGAAATTCGAAAACATATTGTAGCGAAAAGGCGTCCAGTGAAGCACAATCTTTATTGTCCAACTCGCTAGTTACCATGCCACACGAGCGCTCGCGATTTTGAATCACAAGTCCAATCCACAACACCCCCTGGTTTCCGCTCGCACTTCGTGTGCACTTCTACCCGGTTTAGGTGTGTGATTGGCGCCTTCTACCTGGGAGTTTTCCGCCCGCTATTCCTCGTCCGTTGATCCGATTTCGTTGAGCGATGGCTTGTCCGGTCGCTCGTGCTGTCCTCCGTCTATCAACCGTGGGCTATGACCGTACTTCACAGCTTGGTGGAGATATTCCTGAGAGCGTTGGAATAATCACGTCTCTGATTTGGTCATCCATCCTATTTCGGCTGCCACG